>CAMZMU010000074.1:131032376-131480183 GCA_947311845.1 Poa pratensis | reverse complement strand
AGTCGGAGACTAGTCCCAGGAACTAGGGGTCTCTCAAGTGCCAGGAAACGAGTAAGGGGCTGAACACAACGTCAAACAAATCCTCAACAACCTCGCGACGTGCTCGTCGAGCTCGGTGAGGAACATCACGACAGAGAGGTAACACGAGCCGCTACCCAGGTTCAGGCCCACCGTGAGGTGTAAAAGCCCTACGTCCTGCTAAGATGTATTGCACTGCTTGGAGAGGTTCACAGTACAAGTGTGCTTGCCGAGGGCACTGCTATGGCTATGGTGGACTATGGTGGAATGAGCTCCGTCTTCTTCTCAGACTAGCTCCTTGGTTGTGGAATGAGTTGTGAATGCGGGATCCCCCTCCTAGGTCGTACACTGGCTCCTTATATACTGGGCTTGGTCCTCTTCCCCGAAAACCTCCGGCGGGAAGGGATACCACAATGCCGCCGAATTGGAGCACAGCGCACAGCGTCGGGGGCGTCCATGGACACGGTCCATGGCAGGGAGCACGTCGTCTTGGCAGAAAAAGCCACCGTCCAACCAGGACGGTGGGCTGGCGCTGCAGAGCTTTGGGGCGCGCCCCACGGACGTCGCAGTTGGAGCGTAGCGGCGGCCGGCCGCTTTATCACCAATTTGGCAAGTCTTGGAGTCCGCTTTGCTTGCCGCAGCTCCTTTGACCACTTTATACACGAGAATGGCAACTGCGGCGTCTTCGTCATCACGCGCAGGCGCGCGCGTCACTCTGCGGCGGGCGCAGAGCCCATGTGCGCTCTGCAGCGGCGCAGGAGCTTGCTTCCACTTGAAGGAACCCCGCGAGGCCTGAACCCTCGCCGAGGTTCTGTAGCCGTTGACTTCTCGCGAGGGAAAACCTCCCGAGGGTGGCGCGGAGACGCGCCAGGGCCTGAAGATCTTCTAGGAGAGGCCTTCTCGAGGCAGAGGTCCCTCTCGAGGCCTCCAGGCCGATCGTTTGGTCCTTAGCAGAAATGCTCGTCGAGCAAATAAGCCCTCGCGAGGGAAAATGCCTCGCGAGGCTCGCCAGGCTGAACCTGGTCCTTAGCAGAAATTCCTGCGGAGCGTTCGAGGGCTGTGGCAGGCCGGCCCATGACACCCTGGTTTTCACTGGGCCGACAGTAGCCCCCGGGCCCGCGATGGGCACGTTGGAGCTCCTCAGGCGGAGGCGAATCGTCGTGGGCCCAAAGAAGCCTGCGAAGCCCGAGACACGTGGAGCGCCGGCCGGCACGATCCCACGATCTCCTCTGAAGTAACGGGCGTGGTGGTGGGTCCCGCCACGTCCCTGTAACGGCTCGATGAGCCGATATAAGGCGAAGAGCTCGGCGCAGGCGGCCATCACTTCATTCGTTCCCCTTTCATCTCCTTCCTCCCAGCGCTCAATCCCCAATCTCCTCCTTCGCGACCTTGCTGCAATGGCGCCCAAGAAAGCCACCGCTGCTTCGAAGGGCAAGGCAGTGGCGCAGGCGGCGAGTCCGCTGAGGCGCGGGACGGCGACTTCGAGCCGGCTCTGAGCGGCTCCCGCTTCGAGACGGAGGCGCAGCTGGACAAGGTGCGCCACATGGCGGCTTCGAAGACCAACGAGCACGGCGCCACCGTGCTCAAGCGCGCGGGCAACTCCCACGGCAGCTTCTACCCCATCTTCATGCACTCTCTCTTCGCCGGCTCGTTCCTCCCTTCTCCGATTTCTTCCTGGCGGTCCTGGAGCGCTACCAGATCCAGGTTCTCCATCTCCACCCCAACTCCATCCTCGTCCTCGCCATCTTCGCCTACCTCTGCGAGGCGTACATCGGCATTCCGCCTTCGGTGGACCTCTTCCGCAGCTTCTACGCGCTCCGGTTCACGGCGAACAAGGAGCGGTCAGGGTGCGTGTCCTTCCGCATCACCGACGGCATGAAGGGCGTCTACATCCCCATCGCGCGAACGGCGAGAACATCGTGACCAGCGTGACGAAGAAGGTGGAGGACTTCCGCAAGCGCTGGTTCCTCATGCAGTTCGGGAGCCAGAGCGCCTTCTTCGAGCTGCCTGAAGCGCCTCCGACGAAGAGGGCGAGCTGGGCCTCCAAAGGGCTCAAGGGCGCGACGCTTGGCCCTGTGGTGAGGCGCTTGAGGGACCTCCGCGAGGCCGGCCTCACCGGGCAGATGGTGGCCAAGGACTTCGTGAGGCGCCGCATCGCTCCGCTCCAGAGGCACGCGGACGCGATGTGGCTGTACTCCAACCAGAGGGACAAGATGCGCCTGAGCGCTACCCTCTACACGAAGGAGGAATTGCACGCCCTCATGGAGACTCTCTTCACGTCTCCGACATCCCCGTGCCCACTGACCAGACTGTGCCGCTTCATCGGATCGATCTCGGGCGCCGCGTCTCGCATGTGCAGGCGATGCCGAAGTTCGATCAGTGGGGCCTGGTGCCTAAGGGGCACGTTGGGCCTCGCGAGGACCCGGAGTCTGCGGCGCAGGGGGCGCCAGTTGAGGGCGACGAGGAGACGACGGAGACGCCCGCAGAGTCCGATGCGGGCGCGACCGGCGCCTCGGGAGACGCTGCTTCCTCGGCGGGGAATTCGAGCGCCTCGAAGAGTGCGGCGCCTGAAGCGAGGTCCACGAGTCTCCTCAGGCAGCGGCGACGAGTTCGTGGTTGCCCCCTCGCGGCGTGTTGAGGGGAGGAGGATAGCGACGATGACGATGCTTCGTCGGGCCACTGCGAGCCTCGCTCCAAGGCGATCCACGACAGGAACGCCGGGCCCAGGAGGAGACAGAGGCACGGACGAGCGCGGGGCCCAGTGCTCCGCCCGCGAAGCGGAAGAAGAGGAAGTGGGTCGACACCGCGGCGTAAGTTTTTGTACTCCCTTTCCTGTTTGATGTTGTGTGTATCCTCTCGAGGGGTTTCTGAGTCTTTTCCTCTCCAGACGCACCGAGGAGCCAAAGAGGCGGAGGCTCCGGAGACTTGGAGAGATCTCTGGCTCTGCCGCGGCGTCCGACGCCCACAACTGAAGAGGTGCACCACGAGGCCACCGCTTCCTCTCCCGAGGCTGCGACGCCACCTCCTGGGGCGGAGGAGCGCCACGAGGAGAGGGAGGAGGAGGCTGAAGTGACGACGCCGCCGCCTTCGCGGCCTGATGCCTCTCCCGCGCAGCAAGAGAAGACGCCGGGACGCGGCAAGGACCACGCCGCCGGCGAAGGAGGGCACGGCGGGAACAGCTGCGTCTGCAGAGACGCACGCTGACGTCGACATGGAGGACACCACGGTGCCGTCGCCTCCACCGAGCTCGGGCCTTGGAGGGCCTACGGTGGCGCTGAGGCTGCCGCGGGGACGGCCTCAGCAGAAGGCCAACCCTGCTCCTGAGGAGGAGGAGAGTGCTCCCCAGGGGCAGGGAAATGGCGGAGCTGACGGTGGGGGCGCCTCGAGCCCCCAGAAGGCTCCCAGCGCAGAAGGCGAGGGGGGCTCTCGCCAGAGCCCCCAGAAGGCCCCTTGCACGGAAGAAGAGGGAGGCTCCCAGCAGAGCCCCCAGGCGCGCCTCGAGGTCACCCAGAGCCCAAGGCGCGATGCCCCGGAGTCCTCAGCAGGCGCTGGCGCTTCCAGGCCCTCTGGAGAATCGTGGGCCCTAGCCTTGCTGGGTCGGCGCCCTGTCGCAGCTCGCCGAGAGGCCGTCCTTCGCTCGGCGAGGGAGGTGCTCGATGGGCTCGAGGCCCAGCTCGCTGAGGAAGACCGCACCAGGGCGGAGGAGGTCGCCGAGCTTGCGCGGGGCTGGGCTTGCCTCCAGGAGACCGTGGACGCTGCCGCCGGAAGGACGAGGCAGCCCAGGCGCAACGCGAGGCGGCGCTGCGCTCTGCTGAAGAGATCCGCCTCAGCGTGGTCCGCGAGGTCGAGGAGACCCTTGCGGTCCTGAGCGCTAAGCGCGAGGCTCTCGAGGCGGAGACGGAGGCCAAGCATCAGGAGCTGGCGGCGCGCGAGGCGGCGGTCTCCACCAAGCACAAGGAGCTCCTAGACCGCGAGGCGGGAATCATTGCCGAGTCGGAGACCGTGCGGCAAGGCCTGGAGAAGCTCCGCGAGGACCTGCGTGTCCGTGAGAACCAGATGGTGCAGCGCGGGGCAGAACTTGATGCCCGCGAGACCGAGCTGCGCAAGCGCGAGGAACAGGTCGAACAGATCGAGAAGGATCAGTCCGCGCAGCGGGAGCACCTGGAGTCTCGCGAGAGCAAAGTCACTCAAGACGAGGCGTTCTACCAGAAGCGCCTCGCGCTGACCAACGAGAACCTCCGCAAGAAGGAGGAGCAGCTGGCGGCGGAGTCCGCGACCAAGGAGCAGCTCTTCCGCGACAATTGCAGGAAGGACTTCGCGGACAAGGCCAAGAAGCAGGAGGCGCGCTTCACGAAGAGACGCAACGAGCTCGAGGCCCGCATCAGGGAGCTTGAGGCTCAGAAGCAGCGATTCGACTCCCGCCTTCATGACGCTGTGGAGGCTCGGAAGCACGCGGAGCAGGACCTTGCCTCCTTGACGCAGGACATGAACGAGATGCAGCAGCAGGTGGGGCCTGTTGTGGAACTCGTCGAGGAAGCTCGGCGGAGCGCTCTGACTGCGCAGGTCTTGTCGCGCCAGCGGGAGCGCATGTTTGCTTCCTTGGTGAGGCGCGCGCTGCCGTCGCGCCGCCTGGGGACCGAAGCCCCCAGGCTCTCTGTCGAGGGGAACCAGGACGTCGCCGTCTACCTTGGCTTCTTCGAGCAGCTCCTCACCAAGTTTGAAGAGGTCGTGACGAACCTCGACGACTTGGTCGACACCGAGAGCCGCGAGCTCCTTGGCGTCGCGATCGGCCAAGTCTTCGCCAACCTTGCACACCTCCACCCCGGCTTCGATTTCGCGTCTGTGATGGAGCCTCTGGAGAAGGAGCTCGCCGAGAAGCTGGACGCCTCGGTGTGGGACGACGTGGAGAAGTACACTCAACGCTTCAAGAGGGTCGAGGTTGAGGAGAGCGACGACGAGGCTGGTGCTGAGGAGGTGGACGACGAGGACGTCGACGGCGACGACGACAACCCCGCTGCTTAGGTTGCCCCTGTAGAGAGATGTGCCAAGGGCACCAGTTATCTTAAGATTGTCACTTTTATTTCGTGCTGGTTTGTAAAGACACTTTAACTTTGTGCAAGTGTGAGTGCCCCTCGGGAGGCCTTTTATCTGTTCCCTCATGTCTTTTTCGCTCTACGTCGTTAGGACCCTGCTCTTAGCGCAAATAGCACCGCCGCTTCGGTATGCCGGAGTCAGGGCTCGACAAGGCCGGGGGGTGCGTAAGGCTTAGAGAGGTAAGAGCCCTCGAGGCGCGATGCTCAGGGGCTCCCCTTTGACGTGCAAGCAGCCCATGAGGCGTAAGAGAGAAAAGAGAGGCTCGAGGGGCGACAAAACCAGCGAGAGGGAAAAAGAGCTCATGAGGCGTAAGTTCTGGACTTAGCTCTGGCGAGACGCCTGCTTTGTAGAGGGTGTTGTGTTCCTGGTGAGGTGTTCTCCCTCTCGAGGCTGCCTGAGACTGGCTTGGAGCTTTTGGAGCCCTGCAAGGCGTCTTGTTCCCTGTGTTGGAGAGAGAGAGAGAGGCGAACCCACAAGCAAAGCATAGTTGTACAACTCATGCGCGCTCATAGATTTCCTCATGGGTATCTCACGAGGAGAATAAGCACCAAGGTCCTTGGTGAGGTGACGTGCATGGGAGCTAACCCACGAGTCAGAGCTCTTTGGTGAGATAACGGTCGTGGGCGGAGAGCCACGAGTTAGAGCTCGGATCCTTTGGATTTTACGATGCTGCTGGGATGCTCCCGAGACACAGGCACCGTGCTCAGCCCCCGCTCGCGAGGTGCGCATGGGGAAAAATGTGAGCGCGAATGAAATGTAAGAAAGCAAACTCACCAAGCAATATTACATAACGGCGCCGAAGCGCAATAGGTTCATGATGACCTGAAATTGTTCATTACACTTGGCGAGGCCAAGACAAAGTCCGCCATGTCTGGGCATGGGGTTCCACATGGAGTGGCTGAGGCTTCCCGCGGCCCGTGGCACGCGTTGTAGGAAACTCTCAGTGGAGATGGCCCTCGTGAAGGGAAAGCTTGGTGAAGCTGGGAGGTGAAGACGCGTGCTTCCCTCTTGAGACAAAAAATGCCTGCCGCGACGTGATCACGGGTAGAACTTGCGTAGGTGCTCGATGTTCCATGGATTTTTGATCGGATCGCCGTCTTCCGTCTCGAGCCGCACCGCGCCAGGCCTGGCGATGTGCGCGACCCTGTAGGGGCCTTCCCACATGGGTGAGAGCTTGTGGAGGCCTTCTCTGGAGAGGATCCTCCTGAGGACGAGATCGCCTGTCTCGAGGGTGCGCGGCCGTATGTGGCGGCTGTGGTAGCGGCGCAGGTCTTGCTGGTACTTTGCCGCTCGGAGGGCGGCACGGCGGCGTAGTCCATCGAGCAGCAGCAAGTCGTCGTTGTGGAGCTCCTCTTGGTTGTCCTCGTTGAAAGCAAGGATCCGTGGGGACCCATGCTTGATCTCGGTGGGGAGGACTGCTTCAGCGCCATAGACGAGAGCGAACGGCGTTTCTCCAGTGGGCTTCGTGGCGGTGGTGCGGATGGACCAGAGCACGGAGGGGAGCTCTTCATCCAGTTCTTGCCGTGGGCCTTGAGGCGATTGAAGCTTCTTGTCTTGAGGCCTTTGAGCACTTCTGCGTTCGCCCGCTCAGCTGCCCGTTGCTTCGTGGATGAGCCACCGAGGCGAAGCAGAGCCGTGTGCCGAGACTCTCGCAGTAGGCCCTGAAGATGCCGCTGGTGAACTGCGAGCCGTTGTCGGTGATGATGCGATTTGGCACGCCGAAGCGACAGGCCAGGCCTCTGATGAATTTCACCGCTGATCTCGCCGGGATGGTGCGCACCGCTTCAACCTCCGCCCATTTGGTGAACTTGTCGATGGCGACGTAGAGGTAGCGGTAGCCCCCGCTGGAGCGTGGGAAAGGTCCCAGGATGTCCAGCCCCCAGACCGCAAGGGCCAGGAGAGGGGATGGTCTGGAGCCCCAGCAGGCTGGTGGACTTGCTTGGCGTGGAACTGGCATGCCTCGCAGACTGGACGATGTGGTTGCATCTTGAAGCACTGAGGGCCAATAGAACCACTCCTGAAGACTTTCCCTGCGAGGGTGCGTGATGATGAGTGGTGGCCACATTCTCCACTGTGTATGTCCTTGATCAGCTGGCGGCCTTCTTCAGGGGGGACGCATTTTAGTGCAACTCCATTTGGACGCTTGCGGTACAGGTCTCCCTCGTGAAGGCAGTATGACTTGGCCTGGCGAGCAACTCTCTCTGCTTCTGCGTCCTCTTCAGGGAGGACTCCGTCCCTGAGGTACTCCTTGAGCTCATCGATCCAGCCCGTCTCTTGGTGTGTCATGGCCAGCAGCAGGCGTTCCCCTGTGGGTGGACCGCAGCCTGGTGCTCCAGATGTTGGTGGTGGTGGGAGCTCTTCGTCCATGTTCATTTCAACGGCTTCTTTTGGCTGTTTCACCGATGCCCTGGTGAGCCTCTCCTCGAACACGCCCGCCTGCTGGGCTTCTCTGCGTGATGCTCGCCTGGCGATGTCGTCGGCCTCCTGGTTCTCCCTTCGTGGGATGTGCCTGAGCTCCATCCCCTTGAAGTGTTTCTCGAGCTTGCGGACCTCCTCGAGGTAAGCGGCCATATGGCCGTCCTTAGGCGTGTAGCTCTTGTTGGAGAAGTTGACGAGGAGCTGGGAGTCGCCCTTGATGAGTAAGCGCTTGATGCCGAGGGCGATTGCGGCTCTGAGCCCGGCGAGGAGGCCCTCGTACTCGGCGATGTTGTTGGAGACCTTGTCTGTCGTGAAGCACAGCTGGACGGCGTAGTAGAGCTTGTCGCCCTTGGGTGAGGTCAGGACGACGCCAGCCCCAGCGTTCTGGCATGCGAATGCTCCGTCGAAGTGCATGGTCCAGTGGCTTGGCGCCGTGTCTCCTGCTGGCGTGGATTCTGCCTCATGAGGCTCTTCTTGCTGCGTGTCTGTCCACTCGGCGACGAAGTCAGCCAATGCTCTCCCCTTGATGACCCTGGTGGTGTCGAAGCGCAGGCCAAAAGGTTGCAGCTCAATGTTCCACCCTGCGACGCGGTCAGTGGCGTTTGGATTGCGCAGGATCTGCTCCAGAGGGAATGATGTGACCACCGTGATGGGGTGGCCCTGGAAGTAGTGGCGCAGCTTCCTGGAAGCGATGAGGAGCGCGAGGAGGAGCTTCTGCTGCATAGTGTACCGCTCGCGAGCATCTCGCAGCACAGTGCTGACGAAGTAGACGGGATGCTCGACGAGGGCTGTCGATGGTGACGCAGCTGGGTTCCTCGGGAGCCTTGTCGAGCCTCTCGAGAGGTGGACCCTCGTCGAGGGTGCCTTCTGGTTGTGCGGGCTCGGCAGGGGCTCAGGGCCTGAAGAGGATGTTTCCTTGTCGGGGGGATCTGGGCTTGGCGTGGCGGTGTCCTTCTTGGCGAGGACTGGCTCTTCCCTTTCTGCCACCAAGGCTGCGCTCACTGTTTGTGGAGTGGCTGATAGGTACAGCTTCAGATGCTCGCCGGGCCTTGGGGCAACCATGACAGGTGGGCTAGCCAAGTACTTCTTCAGGTCTTCAAATGCCTTGTCCGCCTCAGGCGTCCACTTGAACGTGCCAGACCGCTTCATGAGCTTGAAAAATGGCAGCGCCCTCTCGCCGAACTTGGAGATGAAACGGCCGAGGCTGGCCATGCATCCCGCGAGGCGCTGCATGTCCTTAAGGCGACGAGGTGGCTGCATCTCTTCTATGGCTTTGATCTTGTCAGGATTCGCTTCTATGCCGCGGTGAGACACTAGGAACCCGAGGAGTTTGCCTGACGGTACCCCGAAGACGCACTTGGCGGGGTTCAGCTTGATGCTTACTTTGCGCAGGCTGGCAAAGGTCTCCTCGAGGTCCTCCATGAGGGTGTGCTCTCGCGAGTCTTGACCACGATGTCGTCGACGTAGGCTTCTGCATTTCTTCCCATCTGAGCCCCCAAGGCCTTCCTCATGAGCCTCTGGAAGGTGGCGCCGGCGTTCTTCAGGCCAAAGGGCATGCAGACGTAGCAATACACACCACAAGGGGTGAGGAATGCTGTCTTCTCCTCATCCTCCTTCGCCATCTTGATCTGGTGGTAGCCTGAGAAGGCATCCAGAAAACAGAGGAGGTCGCAGCCGGCGGTGGAGTCCACGATCTGGTCTATCCGAGGCATGGGGTACGGGTCCTTGGGGCAGGCCTTGTTGAGGTCGGTGTAGTCGATGCAGAGCCTGCCGCCCCCGGTGTGCTTGGGAACGACCACCGTGTTGGAGAGCCATGTGGGGTGTGGAACTTCTCTGATGATGTGCGCTTCTTTTAACTTCTCTACTTCCTTGATGATGAACTCTTGCTTCTCTGGCGCCTGGCGCCGTGCTTTCTGCTTCACGGGGCGTGCGTTTGGACACACGGCTAAGTGGTGCTCGATCACCTCCCTCGGTACTCCGGACATCTCTGACGGTGTCCATGCGAACATGTCAGAGTTTGCCCTGAGGAAGGCGACGAGCGCGCTTTCCTATTTGGGAGGCAAGCCAGCGCCTATGGTGACGCTAGCCCCCGAGCCGCTGGCGTCCAGTGACACCTTCTTCGTGGCTGCCTGCTCCTGTGAGAACAGCTGCTTCTTCTTCGCGGGCCTCTCGAGGGGCTCCATGTCCTCATCAGCGGGGAATGCCACGGCAGCGGCCTTGTAGGCGGTCTCGACAGAGCGCATTGCGTCCTGGACTTGACCGTGGATGGCGATGGTGCCGCCGCTGCCTGGAAGCTTGACGATGTTGTAGGCATGGTGAGTGACAGCCATGAACTTCGCGAGGGCGGGGTAGCCGAGGATGGCGTTGTAGGGCAGGCCAATGTGCGCGACGTCGAAGTCGATCTGCTCGGTGCGGTAGTTCTGCGGCGTGCCGAAGGTGACCGCGAGCCTCACCTGCCCCAGAGGTGTGGTAGAGCCACTTGTCACCCCCGTGAAGGGCCTAGAGGGCATGAGCCACTCGTAGGGCACTTGAAGCTGCTCGAAGGTCTCGACAGAGATGACGTTCAAGCCCGCACCCCCATCTATAAGCGTCTTGGCGACGGCGATGTTGTTGATGATGGGGGTGCACACCAGTGGGATGGTGCCTACTGCCTTGGTCGACTTGGGGTGGTCCTTGGAGTCGAAGGCGATGGTGTACTGTGACCACTTGAGGGGCTGGGAAGCCTCAAGCCCTGGAAGCGCTGCGCTGACCTCGCGAGAGAATTGCTTGAAGTGGTTGTTGGACTTGGGCGCTGGGACCCGCCGAGGATGCAGGCTATTGCCCCCTGAGGGGCCTGGTAGCCCCCAGGGTTCTCGTCGGGGAGGTTGCCGTTTTGCCCAGCGTTGTTCCCCCGAGCCTGTGCTGGAAGTTGTGGCGTCCACCTCCGCGGCCACCACGGCCTCCGCCGCGGCCGCCGCGGCCCTGGTTCTTCTCCCGCTCCTTGCTGAGCTGCTTGAGCTCCCAGCAGTCTTCAGTGGCGTGGTTGTGCCTGTTGTGGTAGATGCAGTATGGGCGATTGTCCGCCTTTTTCTCTTCAGCCGCCGGAGAGGCCTCGCGAGGCTGTTTGCGTCAGGCTCTGCCGCGAGGATGGCGGTGGTCTTGCGCTTCTCGGCAGGCTTCTTCTTGCTCCTGGACCCCTCTGGAGGGTCCTCCTCCACTTCCTTCTTGACGAAGAGGAGGCCCTCTTCAGCCTTGGCGCACTTGTCAGCCAGATCAAAGAGCTTCACCACAGAGGAGAGGTGTCGTGGATGCCGAGCTTCTCGAGCATCCTGTGGTTCGTGACGCCCTCCCTGAAGGCGGAGATGACGTGCGAGTCCGGGATGTTCGGAATCTTGTTGCGGACCTGGCTGAAGCGCTGGATGTATCTGCGGAGGGTCTCGTCAGGCTTCTGGCGCACCGCGCGAAGGTCGTTGTAGGTGAGCGCGCGTTCGTAGGTGCCCTTGAAGTTGGCGACGAAGACCTTGCAGAGGTCCTCCCACGTGTCGATGGTGTTCTCGGGGAGGTTCATGAGCCACGAGAGCGCGGAGTCCTTGAGCGCCATGGAGAGCCAGTTGGCCATCACCTTGTCGTCGCCTCCTGCAGCCTGGATGGAGACGGTGTAGAGCTGCAGGAACTCCAGAGGGTTGGTCCTGCCGTCGTAGCGTGGAGGGAGGTCTGGCTTGAACTTCACAGGCCAGACGACGCGGCGCAGGTTGCGGGTGAAGGCGGTGCAGCCCGTGGCGTACGTCACGGCGCCACCAGCGAGTACGCCGCGGTTCTGGCGACCTGCAGCGGCGATCTCCTGCACGACGCGGTTGTGGCGGTCCCTCTGGCGCTCGATCTCCACGCGGGCGTCCGCCGGAGTCCGCTGCACGATCTGGCAGTCGTGCGGCGAGGATGCGTGCGACGCGGCGCGGTGGTTTGCTGCCGGAGCTGCAGCTGGAGGAGGTGGCGGAGGCGGAGGGGGAGGAGGAGCGCCGTGCGCTATGTTCCCCTCGCGTCCGGAGTGGCGCACCAGCGAGCGGGAGGGTGCTGGTGCTGCAGTGGTGGCGGCAGGAACGGCGGCGGCGTTGATGAGCTCCTCGAGACGCCCCAGCCAGTTGTCGTGGCCCGCCTGCGTGGGACGGTAGCGCAGCAGCTCTGCGCCATCAGCAGCGCGGTGGCTGGACTGGGCGCTGCTCGGCCCATCGTGGAGGCGCTCTCGCGCCTGGATGGGTGCAAGGAGGAAGCTCCCTCGTCCTCGCCGTCGATGCCGCCGTCGTTGCCGCTGCCGTTGCCGCCGTCGTCCTCAGGGTGCTCGACGCGCGGCTCGGCGTTGCGCTCTGAAGCGCGGTTGGCGCGTGGGCGACCACGCGGGTTGTGGTTGGCGGCGGGCTCGGTGTTGGCCCTGCCGGACGTCCGTCGCGCGAGACGCGCAGCTCGCGTGTCAGTCATGGCGCGGAGAGGTTGAAGAAGTTGAAGACGCGCCTCAGCCCCCTACCTGGCGCGCCAAATGTCGGAGACTAGTCCCAGGAACTAGGGGTGTCTCTCAAGTGCCAGGAAACGAGTAAGGGGCTGAACACAACGTCAAACAAATCCTCAACAACCTCGGCGACGGTGCTCGTCGAGCTCGGTGAGGAACATCACGACAGAGAGGTAACACGAGCCGCTACCCAGGTTCAGGCCCACCGTGAGGTGTAAAAGCCCTACGTCCTGCTAAGATGTATTGCACTGCTTGGAGAGGTTCACAGTACAAGTGTGCTTGCCGAGGGCACTGCTATGGCTATGGTGGACTATGGTGGAATGAGCTCCGTCTTCTTCTCAGACGTAGCTCCTTGGTTGTGGAATGAGTTGTGAATGCGGGATCCCCCTCCTAGGTCGTACACTGGCTCCTTATATACTGGGCTTGGTCCTCTTCCCCGAAAACCTCCGGCGGGAAGGGATACCACAATGCCGCCGAATTGGAGCACAGCGCACAGCGTCGGGGGCGTCCATGGACACGGTCCATGGCAGGGAGCACGTCGTCTTGGCAGAAAAAGCCACCGTCCAACCAGGACGGTGGGCTGGCGCTGCAGAGCTTTGGGGCGCGCCCCACGGTGACGTCGCAGTTGGAGCGTAGCGGCGGCCGGCCGCTTTATCACCAATTTGGCAAGTCTTGGAGTCCGCTTTGCTTGCCGCAGCTCCTTTGACCACTTTATACACGAGAATGGCAACTGCGGCGTCTTCGTCATCACGCGCAGGCGCGCGCGTCACTCTGCGGCGGGCGCAGAGCCCATGTGCGCTCTGCAGCGGCGCAGGAGCTTGCTTCCACTTGAAGGAACCCCGCGAGGCCTGAACCCTCGCCGAGGTTCTGTAGCCGTTGACTTCTCGCGAGGGAAAACCTCCCGAGGGTGGCGCGGAGACGCGCCAGGGCCTGATGATCTTCTAGGAGAGGCCTTCTCGAGGCAGAGGTCCCTCTTGAGGCCTCCAGGCCGATCGTCTTGGTCCTTAGCAGAAATGCTCGGTCGAGCAAGTAAGCCCTCGCGAGGGAAAATGCCTCGCGAGGCTCGCTAGGCTGAACGTCTGGTCCTTAGCAGAAATTCCTGCACATTTATTATTAATCTAAACAGGATGAAACCAATTTGGTTGGTTAAACAATTTCATAAGCTATCCGGAGAATTTTGATTTGATTTAATTGGACTTATAAATCTCGAGATATTGATTTTCAAAGTTAGGTCTAGTACTGATTTTTCCAGTGATTTAAATTAAGAAAAACTCTCTGTTCTGGATAATGTTGAGATCCCTGACGGGTGGGGTCCACTCGTCAGTGACTCAAACAGAAACGTCTCCGCGCTGGATATGTTTAAAACGCTGATAGTGGGGTCCGCCTGTCAGCGTCCCATCTATGCGAAGCGGTACGGCACCGTGGATCTAAGATCCAACGGCGCACAACGGCCGCAATCGGCGACGACCAAAAACTGGCGGCGCCGCCGTGCCAGCGATGGCGAGGTGCTCGATTCACTCACCTAGGGGCTCTGGAGATGGTGTGGCTGATGCAGAAGGGTTGCGGAGGCCTGGGGAAGCTGGCTGGAGGAGTTGCACTTGCTGGGACGGTCCAGATCGTCGGCGGCGAGCAGCTCCGCTTCCACGGCCACGGCACGTCGACGGCGAAGCGCTCCTGGGTGTTCCTGGGCACGATAGAGACGGGCGTGTGAGTGCGGTGAGCAAGAGAAGCAAAACAGAGGGTCTAGAGGGAGAGAAAGGGAAGCAGCAGCATGGCTGCGAGGTCGTCTTCAACCTCGGCACGGCCGAGCTTGGCGGCATGGCCAAGGACAGCAGCAGCTCAGGCTGCAGTGGCTCCACCCACCTGACGGTGCACGAGTGAGTGGGCAGTGAGGGAGGGACAGTGGTGCGGCATGGAGAGAATGCGAGGGCTCGGGTGTGCTTATAAGGTCGAAGCTCGGTCCATGGTGGTCGCGGTGTAGGAGGGGTGCAGAAGGGGGGAGAGCTCGCCATTGGTGGGTTGTACTACGCGGACACGTCGATGGACGGTGTTAGAGGTCAGTGGAGCAGGAATGGTCGCGTGGAGATGATCACGGTCAGCTCGGGGTGGTGATGGTCGTGGACGCGCGGACGGCGTTCGACGGAATGCAGTCGTCAGTGCTGACCTCCCTGGGTGATGCCAAGATGTCCTTGAGGCCGCGGGGAAGGTTGTGAATGGCTGGGCGGTGCTGCGCTGGCGAGTGGTGCAGTGGAGGCCGGAGTTCGTCATCGATGACCTCGCGCGGCCGCGTGCACGGCGTGCTCTGGTTCGTCCGCTAATGTGCACGTGCAGGAGCTCCTAAGGCGATCTTATCACGTCCCACGGTGGTGGATGGGCAAGGAGGATGGAAGGGGTGAAGCGGGGCCATCACGGCGTCCATCTTTGTCCTCTGCCACAGTGGTGGTCACGGGCGGCATGGGCGTGAGCTCATGCCCATGGCTACGACCACGACGGTCAATCTGCATGTTTCCTGGGTGCTCTGGCTAGTGGGGGAGGTGAGAGAGATGAGTGGGAGTGGGTGGGGCGAGATAGTTTGCCGAAATTCGATCGAATTCGATCGGATTGAGAGAGATGAGTGGGAGTGAGTTCATCTCTGCATGCAAGGTGTTCGACAGAATGCCTGAACCAAATCAAAATTCAATTTTCTGTGAATTATTTTCATAATTTGCTTCAAATTAATTTATCAAGATTTGTGGTTTTGTTTTGGTATTTATTTTGTAATTATAACTTGGTGCATTTCATGATCTAGAGAAGTAAAGAAGGAAATAGAATTTTAACTTTAGATTTTTGAAAATATTTGTTTGAGAGGGAAAAGCTGTAGGAATAAAATGAGAGTGATTATATTATCACTTCTATGAATTTTGTGTGAAAGAAATATTGGTTTCTCACTTTGAGAGTTTTTTATGCCACTTGTCACATTGTGTTGTTGTTTTAACTTTTATTCTTGATTTCAAAGTTTTAAATTTGAACAAACAAGCAACACAATCATCAAGGAACAATCAACACACAACATGCAACAAAAGTTTTTGTTGGTTCCTAATTTTTGAATATTACAACTTGTTGTAAATTTGGGATGTGGCAAAATCCCTCACGATACATGGTGTCCTTGAGATGTGATGCTAGATTCGCGGCCGAATCAGTTAGAATTGTGGTGGAGCTGCCGGATTCAAAACCGAATCGATGAGAGAAGAGGCGACAGTGGTCACCGGAGGAGAGGCATGTGGGCGGCATGAATATTCCGATTGTTAGTTCTCGTGCAGGTGCTAGCCACTCTGTTTTATAGCAACAACCCAAGAGTTTTATTTTTGCAGCACTTGCCTTTTCTTTTTGACAAAAAGATTGATAAAATTTTCGTCAAGACTGGTTAGTTGTTGGAGCAACATCTTTTTGCCCAAATGACTTAATATGGACAGGAGTCGACGGTGGCCGCGCGCGGGAGGATTGTTAATGATTGTAATGGGGTAATCCTTGGTGTCCAGCTCTCATTCCCCTATCATAGCATCTTGAATGATTAAGTTTAAAGTGAAAGCAAATATGAGTAGTGTGCTTGACAAAGTACAGGTTGAAAGTCTCATGCCCCTTGAATACAAGTACCTACTCCATGTGTTACTCAACTTGGGAAACAAAGCAAGTTCAAGTTAAATATCATTGTAAGTAATAATAGTATCATTAAGAGCGTCAACTGGGGTACCTCTTGTCCCAGGATATGGAACAAGCCCATATCAAAATGACAAGACAAACAAACACAATGAACAATCTCAACACCCTTTTTATTTACCATTAGATAGCTTTTTATTGTAAGGTGTATCACAGAAGGTTCACCATAGCATGTAAGTAAATTTCCACCATGAATGATGCATGGCTTAGATTAGCGGCCCAAGCGTCTCTTTAACCATTTATACAAACTCATTTAAACCTACTTCATTTCCACATTTATTTCACCCATGGTAAGCATCCATAAACAAAAGTACTTGATATCAACTAAATAAAATAAAGTGCATGTTGAAAACTTGCCATGTGAAAGCACATATGAGCTAACTCTCAACCAAAGATATTTGTCAAGTCCACAACATCATAATTTTAATCACAATGGGTCATATTTTATTTATGCAATGAAAGTAAAGTGTGCATCAAGTTCGAGAGAGCTCTATAGCCAACTTTTCCCATAATAATCAACAACATAAGCATTTTCATTCAGAGGTATAGATAACACGTACAATTATCATGATAAACATACTCGGAATAGCATAAAGCTAATAGGTAGATATGGTGGGCTCACTGGAAAAACTTTGGTTGAGGGTGTTGGAAACAAGTTTTTACTTGTTGGAATTTTTGGGCTAGCAAGAGGGAGAAAGTTGACCATCTGAATGCATGTATGAGTGTCCATAGAACTAACTAATCCATGTTAAACCAAGTAAAATAACATTCAGCATCAAACATGAATAAAAGATAGCTCTTGATAAAATACTTGCAAATTATTACTCATTAACAAGCTCATGAATCATGCAACTATATGTATCTTTTAAAATCAACTCCAACATCCCTTTTCCCAATCTAATAATAGCAACAACATAAATCAACCTAAATTTCCAGTAGCTCTCTCATATATAAATGATAGTGTGGTGGTCTCACAAAATAAAAATCAAACTAAAACAAACAAAAAGACGCTCCAAATTTATGCGATAAAGTGTTTCGATCGAAAAACAGAAGTTAGACGTGTGCAAACCGAGAGTGTGTAGGTCCAGTGGGGTTGTATTCACATCCCCAAGCTTATGGTCTTCACCATCCTTGGATAGCTCTTGGTGCATCTCCTCTAATCCCTGTGAAAAAACTTCAAAACACCGTTTCTCCCATTTCTTTTCTGTGGGGTGCATTAGTAGTGATAAACAAATAGATTTCTTGCTGCATATAATCCTTGAACAAAAATTCATATAGATGTCCAGAAAGTTTATAATGTTGTATGCCTACTCATAAACTCAATTGGATCAAAAAGGTTCAAGTTAAAAGTTCAAAGCATGCATCAAACAAAATGGGACAGAATCTGTCCAGAAAAACAGCAGCAGCAAAACGTATTTTTCTACCCTACTTACCTTTGTCGAAAAATTCCGAACAAATTCATGCATACAGAGGATGACAAGTTGCTACTACAGTTCAAATATAAGCTCATTCGGAGTTACAGAATAAGAATTAAAAATCATACCGTGCACAGATTCGTGCAGGAATAAAATCTCCGAACTCTATAAGCAACTTTTTCAAACCAAAATGAGTTAAACTTGGCACTTTATTAAAAATTCCAGAAACTAAACTATAAACAAAGTCTCTTGTTACAGTAAGAGTACACAAAGAAAATCAAAAATAAAAACAACCGGGTTGCCTCCCGTAAAGCGCTTTATTTATAGCCATATAGCTAGGCTTCTTACTTGATGTTTATAGAGGACGAAGCTCATGAGGGAGCTTGAATGATGTGCCCTCTTCTTTGGAAAGTGTTCCATGCACTTCTTGTGTGGAAACTGAAACTTCGCATTCCCTTCTTTTGAATCAATGATAGCACCTGTAGTACGAAGAAAAGGTCTTCCAAGAATAATTGGACTAGAGGTTTTATTCCCCATATCCATGATTAGAAAATCAACAGGCACAAATGTCATATGTAACTCTATCATAACATCACTTACTTTTCCTAAAGCATGTTTAATGGAATCATCAGCAAGTGTAATTTCAATAGAGCATTTTTCAAGATTTTTCAATTCAAGTATATCATAAAGTTCTTTAGATAAAACAGAGACACTAGATCTTAGATCAAGTATGGCGTGGTGTGTCTCTTTTCCAATGGTTACTAGGACTTTGGGAATCCATATATTCCCAAGCTTAGGTGGTATCATAGCTTCTTGGTTGTACCTAGCAATCTTTTCTTTTAAAACATGATTAGCAATATAAGAACCAAAACCTGCTTAGTTAGAGTTGATGGAAGGATCACTTGCAAATTTTTGTAAGATAGATATTAATTCATGCAAGCTACAATTCTCTAAGTCAAGCAACGGTTCCTTGACTTCACTAAGCATTTTAACTTCCTCAATTTTTCTCTCTTTCATTACCATAATAGTTTCCTTAGCAATTCTTTCTTGCTCGTGAATATGTTCCCAAGATTTATTTATAACCTCTTGGCAATATTTAATTGTTTCCTCATGTTTTTGAGCTATAATGGTGTTCTTTAATGAGGAAACTTCCTTACTGAGCTGATCTACCCTTTCAAACAAAGATTCTTGTTTTTCAAACTTAGATATAAATTCCTTATTAAGCTCCTTTTGAGTAGATATAAATGATCTAATGGTGTTCTCCAAATCACTAGAAACATTACCACTAGTAGTATATTTGTTTGGCACATATGGGGGTTTATTATAAGAGTTATAATTGTTGTTACCATACCCATTATTACCATAGTTCCTAATGAAGTTGACATCAATATTTTCAGGATTATTACCAACGAATTCTTGCAAAGGCACATTTTCAATATTTTGTTTATTAATGAAAGCAAGAATAGTGTCCATTTTAGATGACAAATCATTTGTTTCTTCTATGGAGTTTGCTTTCTTAGAAGGATTAGGTGCTCTATCAGTATGCCATTGACTATAGTTTTGCAAAATACTTTCCAATATGTTCTTAGCTTCTACTATAGTTTTTCCCATAAATGCACCTCCAGCAGCAGAATCAAGAATATTTCTAGACATGTAATTTAGACCATTGTAAAAAGAGTGTAATATGGTCCATTCGTTAACCCCATGTGATGGACAAGTTCTAAGTATAAGTTTAATTCTATCCCAAGCCATAGCAACATGTTCATTTTCATTTTGCCTAAAAGAAAGAATGTTGTTTCTATTTTGCAAAATTTTAACATGAGGATAGTATTTCTTAATGAAAGCTTATTTTAAATCATCCCACGTTTTAATGCTATCAATAGGTAATGAATGCAGCCACCCTTTAGCTTTTCCTCTAAGTGAGAAAGGAAATAACTTCAGTTTTAGAATATCACTTTCCACATTTTTAAATTTCTGCATGTCACATATTTCAACAAAATCATGAAGATGCATAGAGGCATCCTCCATAGCACTACCGCCAAATTGTTCCCTAGTTATCAAGTTCAACAAACTAGGACTTACTTCATAACTATCAGCATTTATCTTAGGTGTGACAATGGGCCTAGCAATAAATTGATCATTTGGAGTGTTTGTGTAATCACACAACTTAGTTCTTTCTCCCATTTTAGCAAGTTTTTATGTGTTTTTTTTTTTTTTTATGCAAAACTGAAAATAAAATGACACTAAATGATGCAAACCGAAATAACAAATGCAACACAAAATGCAAAACTAAAAATAAATATGCAAACCAAACTTAAAAATGCAAGACAATGACAAAACAAAATAAAATGATTTGAAGGTAAAGATGGATAAGATGATGCTCACGTAGGTGCAACCTCCCCAAGCTTAGGTGTTAGCACAAGTTGGTGATGAAGTTGACTTGGTGAGATATCCTTGGATAAACCCGGCGCCAGAAAACAGAGCTAGCGCAGGGGACCCTTGGATAAACCTTTCAGCAATGATTCTCCGGCAACGGCGCCAGAAAACAGTCTTGATGGCCCTTCACGTAGTTACCTGCGTGAAAAGTAAATGGGTTAGGTTGAGACTCCAAGTGCAGAGTGTGCAGTAAGTGTAAGACGTGTTTTCCTCACGAGGGGTGACTCGAGGGTTTAATATCGAACTCTCGGGGAATCAGTAGTGAAGATTTATCTTTCCTATCCTTCTTTTGGTTACCTACAAAACAAAGTAAATGTTTTGGTCCTCAACCTCACCTAGTGGTTGTCAAGCACAAGATGTGAGAATGATATCAAGATAATATGCAATGCAAACAAGAAATAAATATGCAATGGTGGTAAATAAATATGCAAGGATGGTGGTAGCAATGATAAATGATATTTTTGGGTTTTATATGATGAATACAAGATGGAAAAGTGTTTTTGTATTTTCGGATTTTTAAATGGCAGAAAATGGAAAAGTGGTAAAAGTTGTTGGAAAGGTGTTTTTTATGATTAAAAATGGACCGGGGTTCATGGTTTCACAAATGCACTCTCTTTTTAATTAAGTGGTAGACAATGGAACACTAGAGTTGACATATGAGATTGCAACACAACAGTTTAATGACAAGTTATAATTATATGGGCATCACGTCCTAACATAGAGACCTTTTGGTTATTAATCTCTCTTATACTCCACCAAGATGCGAACTAAATCATAACACCTCAGTAATTAAGATAACTCAGAGTATAGCAATAAGTATCATGACATGAAGTTAAAATAAGAACATGCTAGATCTAGTCATGGAGGAAGTGGCAATGGTCACACCCACACCTCCGGTAGCATGGTATTTCTTTTTATCCCTAGTGAGGCAACAAAGTAAGGTAAAGATACCCAAGTGGATCGCAGAACTTTCTCTCACGTTCACTACACTAGCCACCCCCGTTACTCCAACTAATGCACACGTTCCCCCTCACACGCTCTCATAAACATGCTTGATCATCACAAGTAAATAAGAACGGGGTACATAATATGCATCTACTTTCATAACTGAAACAAAACCATTGCAATATCAAACATATATTAACTCATAATGAGATCCACCACAAAGGTATTACATAGAGGACCGTAATCATGTTCAGCAGCTCATACGATACTAATTAGTGAAGCTCAAGAGAGAGAGATATATAAGTTACTTCCACAAACCCATAGTCCAGAGGTGGACTACTCCCTCTTCATCATGGAGACGGTGGAGAAGTCGTTGGAGAAGATGGAGACCACGCCGGCAGCGCCCCGCCGGAGTTTTCCCCTCCAATCTGCAACTCCAGGTCTCTGTTTCGGTGTTTCTGTGTTTCTGCGGCGCTCCTTCCAGAGAACGTCGGGGGGCTATTTTTATAGTCGGTTTTAGGTCAAAACGGAGTCGGTGGAGGAAAGATCAACGGCAACGGAGCTCCGAGGCCCAAAAGGAGGGGTCCCACGCGGCCCATGTACCTGGCCGCGTGGGCCCACCTATCTTGGCCCTCGGGTCTCCGCTTGTTTGCTTCCTTCGCTCCAAGTCTTCTTCCTTCCAAAAATTGACGCTCGTAAATTTGCAGCTCATTTGGACGTCGTTTGGGTCCCTGAAACATTAAAATATAGAAATAGGGTTTTCTGCCTGTGCAGGGTTAATTTCATAAAAAATAGGAAACATATCAAATATTCCCAAAATCATTATAAAACAGTGATATAACCCTTATACGATGCAAATATGACTGGAATATAAGTAAAATAATGCAAAGTTCATGTATGCATTTTACATGCATCAACGGGCTAGCCCAGCTTGTGTGCAAAACGCTTCGTTGGGTTCTGGAAAAATAGAATAAATAGACAGATTCAAAAATAAACTGTAAAAATTCATAAAATATTGAATATTGCTCCAAAAATTGCAAATAAGGTACCAAAATGTTCAGAAAAATAAAGTCTGTCTGTTGGTATAACTCACCTATCTAACTAAATCAGTTTATTTGATGTTTTATAAAAATAATGAAATTGGCAGAAAAGATATGCTTTTGGAAAATTCATAACTTTATAAATAATGATCCAAAAATTAACTTTGACCTATCAAAATGTTCAGCAATTAATATACTTCATGTTTCACCTTGTTTCCAAACATGGATACTTAGTTTTAATGTGCTTTAAAATAATTTTACAAATGCAATAACTTTTTATTGGTATCAGAAAAATGTGTTTAATATATCAAAATGTTCTGAATAATATGAACTGTCCAGTAACATCATTTGCATGCATAATTGAACAAGATTGCAGTACTGTACTTTTAGAAGTTAGGAGAATCATTAATTTAATGGTGGGATTATAATTTTCTCTTGTTGAAATAATTATTTATGCACCCATTTAAAGTGCTAGATAGTTTTTCTTTGTAAAGTTCAGTACATTAAAAATGTCATGCCATCATGTGATTGTGCATTGCATTTGTTATGCATGTGTGGTCATTGATTGTTTTTTTCCGGTGTTTTTATGCATCGATAGATCAAGCAGTCGGGGTTCCACCGCAATACCCTGACGACCAGTATTACCAGCCCCCTGAACAAGGCAAGCGTAATCCCCCCTGTGAGCATGTCTCCTCTAATGTTTTCCGCAAATATTTTCTCCACTATAATATTGCATGTGGTTCCAAATGTCAATTTGATTGGATTAGAGTATCCTATTAGTTGCATTATGTTTCCGAAGCCATTACCTATTTCCCTCCTAATATCCATAGGATTGTATTGTTGGCCCGAGTTACGTAACTATGATATGTTTACGCTTAGTCAAATGCTTAGTCGTCCGGTGGATATTTCATGGTTGAAACAGTTGATGAAATGTTCGGATGATGGTGGAGTTCTGTGGTGACATATAATAACATGCTTAAAGGTGGGGAGAGGCCACTGTGGTTTGGTGGTGTCTTGTCTCGTTCTCGCCGCCTAGATCCGAGTTCTCGCCTTTGAGCCAAGACTGAGCGTGCACCCATACGTGGGCCGAGGAACCCCCATCGACGAGATAACTTGTGAGGGACTAGCCGAGGGTCCTCTAGTTTGAGCTTCCATTTGCGCGTGCGTGAAGGTGGTGGCCAGGACTGGGATGAGGATTGTGGTGTTTAGGAAAATGAGTGGCCGCGGGGCAGGGTGTTGGAGGCACTGAACCTGTCCTTCCCCCACTGATGATCCTAGGATAGTCTCGAGCGAGGGAGAAGTCGTAACCGCTCCCACTCAGCCGGCTTTCCACGGAAGAGTGCTAATGTACAGGCAATGGGCCGGACGGTACGCGTGGTAAACATTGTACACCCTGCTGGGTAAATCTTTTCGAAAAGCCGTGTCCGCGGTTATGGACGACTTGGTGCCGGATTCAGAGACCATAAAAACATGAACCGAAAGATTAAAACTTGACTTCAAGAATGCAAGGCTGACTTCCTCGAGGGTGATTCGGGGAGGTGCCTTTGTAGACAGGTGCAGTGATTGAAGGTGGTTGTTGATGAAGATGATCAGAAGAAAAAAGTTTACTTCTTACCCCCTTTGAAAATATTCTGATTAGTCGATGCCATGGAGTTATGTCTTTTCTAACAAAAACTAGTTTTATGCAAAACAGCCATAAAACCTTTGTAAGCCAATCATCGAGCTAGTAGCTCTAGTAATCTTGCAGAGTTCATCGAACTCAACGTTGCTTTGTTGATTCTTTCAGAGGAGGACCTCACCGACCTTGAAGGTGGGTTCTTTGTGAACGTCGACGAGTAGTGTGGGGTTCCCAGGTGGTAGCTTGGGACATATCGGAACAGCTGGCACTGGGAATGTTTATCCGTAGGCCTCTTAGGCCATAATTTGGATCTTGTTGTTTAGAACAACTTAATTCGCTTCCGCATGATGCACTGTTGGGTCTGTGACCTCTGGTTGTAATATTTGCTATCTTTCTCTATTATAAGAGTTGAACTATAATGCTTTGAGTCATAGAGTCTGTGATGTGCCAGTTGTTCCACAAGTCTTGATCTCTCTATTATGCATTGATAGTTGTGCCTGCGTTATGGCATCAATCGGGGTGTTGCGTTGCCGATGATCCATGCCGTGCACGCCTGCCAAAGGTTTTGGCCTGGGAGTAGTAACCCTGTAACCTCCGGTTGTATCGGATGACCGGTGACACACATCATCTTTGTATAGTTCCGGGGTCGGGGCGCCACAAGTTGGTATCAGAGCAGGACTGCTTGTAGGAAACCCTTCTATTGGTCGACGTTGAGTCTAGTGTTTGTGAAAATATTTATAACCTAAAAATGAGTTGTGAAAACCATCTTAGGATTCTTTTACTCCTTATCTGGTTACATTCTAATCTCGGAGCCATCGTACCTCGATTTGAGTTAAAAGATTTACTTCTCATCTGTTACCTCAAAACTTTAGGATCACAGGGTTGGGTTCTACCTTAGTATTACGTGTCAGGTTGCTCCCGCTGCGCTACAATCTGAAGTAAACTCAGATGTTTACGAACATTTCCATTCTTACTGAGTCTAATCACTTATTCTTTCTCTGAGTTTTAACCCGAAGACTTGAACAGAAGGTCCCGGATTGTGCCAGATAAAGTGTGTTGAATCACGGGGCTTCTTAACCATTTGAATCTCACGTTAGTAGTACGTGATGCTGATCTTTGACCCAAGTTCCATCTTGTTGGCCCCTTGTTCGTTGTTACACAAAGTATTATTGTCCCTAGTCTGTGTACTTGAGTAGACGCTAATGCTATTGTCTCAACCATTCGAAGGTGGATACTAACTGTGTCCTTGTCAAATTCACCAGAATGGCTCGACGAGGCCGCGGTAACAACAATGATGAGGATCCACCGCCACCACCCTCAATGGCGCAGGTCCAGATGGCCATTGAGGAAAACCATGGGCGAAATGAGCGACTTCTCGTGCAGTTGGTGCAGCAGAATGCACGGAGTAAACAATGACTGCAGCACTCTCACTGAGTTCCTGAGCTCGCAGCGACCCACCTTCGTTGATGCTAAGGAGCCACTGGAAGCTGATGACTGGCTTCGCGCTCTGGAGTGCAAGTTCGCCGCGCTGCATGTCCCAGTGGCTGAGCAAGTCAACTTCGCCACCTACCTCCTGACTAGTGCGGCTGGCTGTTGGTGGGAGATTCATGTGGCGCTATTCGCAACAGGCCATGCTTTCACTTGGGCGGATTTCCGCACAGCTTTTCGTGCGGCTTACATACCTCAGCCTATAATGGACTTGAAGAGGAGGGAGTTCCTGGATCTGCACCAGGGTCGTATAGACCTCCGAGCTTATGGTCGTGAATTTAATCATCTCTCTCGTTATGCCCCTCGAGACATGACCAATGATGCCGACAAGCAAGAGTTGTTCCGCAAGGGGCTTGCGCCGAGGCTCCGCTATGAGTTGCTGCCCTTCAAGTTCCAGAACTACCAGGAGCTATTCAACCAGGCTCTTACTCTTGAGCAGGGGAGGAAGGAACTCGAGGCCTCCAAGAGGCCCGCACAAGGGGACCACCCGAGTTCCTCGGTTTCTGAGAACAAGAAGCGCAGGGTTTTCGTTCCCTACTGCGATGTGCCGCGTGCTCCATTCATGCAGAGTGCCGCAGGATACAGGCCACCACCGCCATGCCCCACTACTTCGACACTTGGGGCGAGCGGAAGTGGGTATCGTCCTCAGCTACCTGCCCCACCTGGACTCACTTGCTACAGCTCTGGCCAGTCTGGCCACTACTCTAGGGAGTGCCCACAAAAGGCACCTATTTCGGGAACACCTGCACGAGCCCCCGCCACTCCAGCTGGCAAGGCTGGTCCTATCGTGCGTGGTCGCCTGAACCATGTCTCTGCTGAAGAAGCTGAGGAGGACCCCGGCGTCCTTATGGGTGAGCTACGAATCAACGACAATACAGCTACAGTTTTGTTTGACTCTGGAGCATCGCATTTATTCATTTCTATAGCATTTGCAAAAGACCACAACATACCGTTCGAGAAGATGAGACGTCCCTTGGTGATCTCCACGCCTGGCTCCAAATGGCAAACCGATGGGGTTACTCCGGAGGTCCAAATTAACATAGGCTCCATGTCCTTCCCTTTTCCGCGGGTAGCCCTGAAGTCAACTGACCTGGATGTCATACTGGGCATGAACTGGCTAGTAAAATACCGGGCGAATCTTAACTGTGCTGCTAAGACCATTACCGTGACCACTTCTTCCGGTGACATTATGGAGTATTGTTCTGCACTATCAAGGCCTCCATCCTCAATCATTCCCCTCTCACCGGAGATCATCCTATACTTTATGGAAGGCTCATCCCCTCCTAAAATACATGAAGTACATGTGGTGTGAGACTTCCTAGATGTTTTCCCGGAAGAATTGCCTGGCATGCCACCTGATCGAAGTGTGGAGTTTGTCATAGATTTGATTCCAGGTACTGCTCCGATTTCCAAGAAACCCTACCGTATGCCGGTGGAGGAGTTGGCTCTGTTGAAGGAACAAATCGATGAGCTGTTAGCGAAGGATTTTATTCAGCCGAGCAATTCACCTTGGGGTTGTCATGTGCTCTTCGTTAAAAAGAGGGATTCAACCGTTCGTCGTTTGGTTTCTGATTATAGGCCCCTGAATGCGGTGACAATCAAGAACAAGTATCCTATTCCCCAGATCAACGATCTATTTGATCAGTTAGCAGGTGCAACAGCATTCTCCAAGATGGATCTGAGGTCAGGGTACCACCAGATCAAGATCAGAAAGGAGGATATTCCCAAGACGGCATTCGTTACTCGCTATGGCCTATATGAGTATACTGTCATGTCATTTGGTCTCACCAATGCTCCAGCTACCTTCATGAGGCTCATGAACTCCATCTTCATGGATTATCTCGACAAGTTCGTCGTCATCTATATCGATGACATCCTCATTTATTCTAAGACCGACGAAGAGCATGCTGAACATCTTCGGTTGGTTCTGACAAGACTTTGAGAACACCGTCTTTATGCCAAGTTCTCCAAGTGCGAGTTCTGGTTGGATAAACTTGTCTTCCTTGGTCATGTGGTGTCCGCTAATGGGGTAGCTGTCATTCCCGACAAGATTCAATCTATTCTGGATTGGAAAACTCCAAAGTCAGTCAAGGACATTCGTAGTTTTCTCAGACTGGCGGGTTACTACCGCCGATTCATCTAAGGTTTCTCCAAGATAGCTAAGCCCATGACTGACCTTCTCAAGAAGGATAAAAAGTTTGCATGGACGGACAAAGCTGAAGAGAGCTTCAAAACACTGAAAGTCAAACTTACGTCTGCTACTGTGCTCGTCCTGCCGGACACCAGCAAAGGATTTCGTCGTCTTCTGTGACGCCTCCCTGCAAGGCTTGGGATGTGTACTAATGCAAGAGGGCCATGTGGTGGCGTATGCTTCCCGCCAATTTAAGCCGCATGAGCACAATTACCCTACTCATGATCTAGAACTTGCCGCTGTTGTTCATGCTCTGAAGCAGTGGAGACAATACCTGTTTGGTAACCGTTGCGAGATTTTCTCGGATCATAAGAGTCTGAAGTACCTCTTCACCCAGCCAGATTTAAATCTTAGGCAGAGGTGTTGGTTGGAGTTAATAAAGGACTATGATGTGAGTCTGAACTATCAACCCGGCAAAGCAAACGTTGTGGCTGATGCACTAAGTCGGAAGTCTTATTGCAACAACCTGATGGTTGAGAAGGCTCAACCTGCTCTTCATGAGGAATTCGCCCGTCTGAACCTGGAAATTGTTCCCTCTGGCTATCTAGCAAATCTGGAGATCAAGTCTACTCTTGAAGACCAGATAAAGGAGGCGCAAAAGCGTGATCCGGGTATTCGTAAAATCAGAGAGAACATTGCGAGCGGGAAGGCCAAGTGTTTCATTGAAAATGAGTCTGGAGTAGTTTACTTTGGTGACCGTCTGGTAGTGCCAAAGAAATGGAAGCTAAAGGAGCTGATCCTCCAAGAAGCTCATGATTCACCTCTCTCTATTCATCCCGGTAGTACCAAAATGTACCAAGACCTACGGCAGCAGTTTTGGTGGACTCGGATGAAACGAGAAATCGCCAAGTACGTTGCTGAATGCGACACCTGTCATCGGGTAAAAGCTGAACATCAAAGGCCTGCCGGCACTCTTCACCCTATCGCAGTCCCGGAGTGGAAATGGGATGAAATTGGTATGGATTTCATTACTGGATTGTCGAAGTCTCCAAAGGGAAATGATGCAATTTGGGTAATCATTAATCGACTATCAAAAGTTGCTCACTTCCTCCCTGTTCGTGTTGACATCACGGATGCTTAGTTGGCAGACTTGTATGCTTCCAGGATCGTCGTACTTCACGGCGTTCCCAAGAAGATAATCTCAGATCGTGGAAGCCTGTTCACCTCCAAGTTTTGGATGAGTGTCCAACAAGCTATGGGAACCATCCTCAAACTGATGGTCAGACCGAAAGGGTGAACCAAGTTTTGGAGGACATGCTCAGAGCATGTGTAATCTCCTTTGGCAAGGGTTGGGAGAAGTATCTTCCCTTCGCGGATTTCTCCTACAACAATAGCTACCAAGCTAGTCTGGGTATGGCCCCATTTGAGGTTCTGTATGGAAGAAAATGCCGAACTCCGCTAAATTGGTCCGAGACCGGAGAGAGGGCACTCTTTGGTCCAGATGTTATCAATGAAGCTGAGGAGAAGCTTAGAGTCATACGAGAGAATCTGAAGATTGCCCAGTCTAGGCAGAAGAGTTACTATGACAAGCATCATCAGGAGGTTGATTATGAAATTGGGGATAAGGTGTATCTCCGCGTTTCTCCACTTCGTGGCGTTCGCCGCTTCGGGATCAAGGGAAAATTGGCTCCTCGCTACATTGGCCCTTTCATTATTCTGGCCAAGCGAGGAGATCTTTCTTATCAATTGGAGTTACCGGCCATCTTCCTACATGTGCATGATGTGTTTCATGTATCCCAACTTCGCCGTTGTTTCAAAAATCCTATTCATGGAGTCAATCATGAGGAGCTGGATATCCAGGAGGATCTCTGATGGGGGGATGATAACCCGGTAGGCCCATGAGAGGGAAGCATGACCCGCCAGGCAGGAGGCCCGGCCAGGCCAGCTAACCATCAGCATGGGCCGGGTTATGTTGCTGGGCCAGAGGCTTTGGCGGTAACCCGGTTCAGGAAGGGAAGTTTCTAGAAGATCAAAGGCGGTTCGTGACTTGGAGGATACGAAGGCTAGAAGAGCTAGAATAGGATTCCGAGTCTGGGTAGAGCCCGGGTTCGTATTGTAAAGTGCCAGGAGACCCGGTAGTCTATATAAGCCGGTTCCTGAGCCCTAGTTGAGAGAACTTTACGATCCAAGCTTAGGCGAGAGAACCACCGAGAGAAACACCACAACCTTGTAACCTAGATCGAGATCCGGCTCTGTTGTCGTAGCCGGGTTATCGAGATCGAGATCAATAACAAGATAGCAGGAAGTAGGTCTTTATCTCCAATGGAGAGGCCGAACCTGGGTAAACCTTTTGTCCCTGCAATGCTAAACAATCTCCCAGACGCTAGTGTCGCCTTGCCCATCAACTCAAGCTACCCCAAAGTAGCATCTGCCGTGTTATCTACCCCACGACAGTTGGCGCCGTCTGTGGGAATCGCGTCCAAAGGTGTCACCATCATGGGAGAAGCAAAGCAAGGAGTAGAGAACTATGTTTTCGGCGAGATCACCCTCAATTCACAAGGAGAGCCCATCGTTGATGATTTTGGCTGGGGGCCGGAATCAGATCTACTTGAATCAGGTGATGTTATTCCAATTGGCAAGTTTAACGTTTTTGTTGGTATGATTGCAACTAGATCTGCTAGTGATGGAGACTATGAATCTGTGTCAGGAGCTGCCACAATTGTTCAATCTGATGGAGAAGAATCAGTTGGTACGGCTGAAGATGAGCTGCCCCTGGACGTGCACGAGGAGAGATCGGGAAACCCGGCTCCAGTCCCGGGTGATGTGGGGGACTATGCAGATTCAGAATCGATCCTGCCCTTGTTCGAAGGCCGGTTCGGATATGGAGTAGAAGAAGAGGACGAAGAGGAGCAAGAGTCCGTTCCAAGCCCGGTTAGGAGGGTGGCGGTTTACACTGCTCCTTCGATCAACGCGGGGGCATCACCGTCAACGGTTGTGCCACCAGCTTTTACTCCGGGTCAGCAGCAGCAACAATTGCCACCAGTGTTGGAGCTGGCGGGCCAAAGGGTTGATGGAGACCCGGCTTCGGTGTCAGAGGAAAGTGAAAACACGGCGCGTTACAGGAATAGCTTCGGTTTTCTCAATAACCGAGCTCAGGGTGAGGAAAGAAACAATGCAACTGGGACCCGGGCCATGTTTAACAATGGCCTGGTCCTAGATCCAACGCACTTACGAGGATTGTTACTCCAGAGAACGCAGCAGCAAGAGCTATAGAATTGGATACTGCACGCCGGGCCTTGGAGCAGGTACGCAGAGACACAATGGCAGAAAAAGAAGATATGGAGATTAGGCGAAAGCAATTAGAGGATGAGGAAAATCGTCTCAATGAGATGACCAGGGCACCGGAGGAGGCACCAGAGCCGGCTGGCCCCTGGAGAAAACGCCATAAACCCAGCAGTATTGTTTAGGACCCCAGAAGATCAACCAGTTGGTGTAACCCAGGTGGCTCCAGTTGTTAGAGCAAATATAGAACCAGACAGAGGAACAGGAGCAGCTGGGGTTGCAGTTGCAGCGGCGCCGGGTCTTCTCGCTGGGGGAGCCAGGGGAAATCCGGGTCTGCCGCCCAGGACACCAAGGTTTCATACGCCGGCGGGTCACTATTCCAATCCAGCAGATAACGTATACGCCGCAACTTTGGCACTAGATCGTATTCCATTAGGAGACTCGCCAGCAGAGGTTGAAGCTCGGCGTGCCATTGACATGTTACGCACTGCGGTTGCTCAGCAAGTTCAGTATTCAAAAGAGAAAAGTGCGCTTCATTCTACAACATATCGTAGCAAGAGTCGCCATGGGGGAAACCCGCCATTGGCCGGGTTTGCCGCGGCACAGCAGCAAAACCCGCCCCAGCAGAACCAAAACCAGAATAATCAGCAGTATCAACCCGCCCCTGCAATTTCTGTGGCTCAGCAGATAGTCAATAGATCGCGGGCAGGAAGGAGTGCAGCTAATGCAAACCCGGCAGTACCAGCAGCTGGAGCACCACAAGGAGGACCGGGTCCCGTGCCAGCAGCATCTGCAAGCTCGCCGGGTAACATTAATCTTTTAGCAAGTTCTTCCACTTTGGCGGGTCCCAAGTGTCTTTCAGATGCCATTAGAGCAGAGCCTTTCCCTGAGAAGTTCAAGGAGCCAAGCAAGATTGCCAATTATGAGCCGAGCACAGACCCGGCGAGTTGGTTGAGCAGTTATGAGATGGCGATGTGTATACGCAATGCCACAGAGAACGTTTGTGCAAAGTATATGTATTTGATGATGAGTGATGGTGCAGCAAAGTTGTGGTTCAAGAATCTGCCAGAGAAATCTATCAATTCTTGGGATGAGTTGAAAACAATTTTCATCAAGCACTTTCAGGGCACGTGCAAGCGTTTATTTTCCATTGAAGATCTTGATCGTTGCGTACAGAGGAAGGGCGAGTCAGCTCGTCACTGGATGGGCCGGGTCACGGAGATCCTGCACTCTTCATCAGGTATCGAGCCCAAGGATGCAATTTCATCGATGGAGAAAACTTGCAAGTACGCTCCCTTGGTCCAGAAGCTGGGTCGCATGAAGGAAGGACACCGGGTTAAGCCCGTTACTATGGCAGAGTTGATGGATGCGTGCAACAGACATGCAGCCACGGACAAAACCCAGGATGATAGTGAGGAAGAAAAAGGGAAAGGTGCTGCGAACAATGGAGGAAAGAACAATGGCCCGGGAAACAATAACAACAGCAATCAGAACCAGCACAAGCGTGGGCATCAGGAAGGAAACTCAGAGCTAGTTGCAAATGCAAATGCCGGGTTTCAGAGGCAAAGGATGGATGGGAATTATCAGGAAAACAGAGGTTATCAGGAAAACAGAGGTTATCAGGGAAATAATGGGAGTTATGGTGGTGGAAATAGTTATCAAGGAACACGCCCAATGAGCACTGAAGAGGCCTTCAGGATGCCGTGTCCTCGTCATAGCAAGAACGGCAGACCTGCCAATCATTCATTGGCCCAGTGTGTGGATTTGAACAGGTGGAAAAACAATGAGATTCAAGAGCTCTGCAAGGAGCAAACAGGAGTGGAGGACCCGGCCCGAGTGCTAACCCGGCTGCGGGACCTCTAACTGGAGCAAACGCGGTACCAACTGGAAATACAGGACCCGGCCAAAATACAGGCAATCAGGGTGGATTCTCGAACCAGCCGAGGCAACTTGGCCAATATCATATATATACCAGTGGCACGACCAAGAGAGAAAGAAAGATAGTCAAAAGGGCAGTTAATTCAGTGGCTGTAGGGGTACCAAGGTATTTGAGATGGTCAGAGCATACTATTACTTGGAGCAGAGCAGATCACCCGGATGTGGTGGAGCACCCGGGTCTGCTTGCGTTAGTTGTGGCTCCTCAAGTTCATGGCTTTGAGTTAAAGAAGGTTTTGATGGACGGTGGCAGTAGCATTAACATCTTGTACTGGGAAACATTTATGCGTATGGGTCTGAAGGAGTCACAGTTGCAGAAAACATCAACAATATTTCATGGTATAGTTCCTGGGAAGTCTGCTACACCTGAGGGAAAAATTTCATTAGAGGTTGCTTTTGGCGAGTCTATCCATAACTTCAGATCAGAGTGGCTCACCTTTGAGGTGGTGAAATTTCCAAGTCCTTATCATGCGTTGTTTGGAAGGCCGGCCTTTGCCAAGTTCATGGCGAGGCCGTGTTATGTATACTTGCAGTTGAAGATGCCGGGTCCCAAGGGGATCATCACTGTTCATGGTAACAGAGAAATTGCAGCAGAATGTGACGAGGGAGATGCAGCCCTGGCAGAGCGAACTTGTGCTAGAGAGGAGTTGAAAGCTTACAGGTCTAATCTTGACCCGCAGGATAACAAGGCGCTCAAAAAACCAACAACAGAAGATGACAGGGCAAAGTTTAAAGCAGCAAAGGATACTAAGATGGTGGATTTTGTGCCTGGGGATTCCTCCAAGCAGTTCGCCATAGGGACCAGCCTAACTGATAAATAGGAAAGCGCGCTCATCGAGTTCATCCGTGAGAATCGGGATGTTTTTGCGTGGACACCTAGTGACATGCCAGGCATTCCGACTGAACTCGCTGAGCACCGTTTACATGTTGATCCAAAGGCAAGGCCGGTGAAACAAGGTTTGAGAAAAATGAACGCAGAGAGAAGAAAAGCTATAGGAGAGGAGATAGCCCGGTTATTGGAAGCCGGCTTTATCATGGAGGTTTTCCACCCAGAGTGGTTGGCTAACCCGGTTTTGGTTCTGAAGAAAAATAACGAGTGGAGGATGTGTATTGATTTTACAAGTCTCAACAAGCATTGTCCAAAAGACCCGTTCGCACTGCCGCGCATCGACCAAATTGTTGACGCAGTGGCAGGCAGCGAGCTCTTGTGTTTTCTGGACGCATATTCAGGTTATCATCAGATCAAGCTTAACAGGCAGGATTGGGAAAAGACATCGTTCATCACCCCTTTGGTGCTTTTTGCTACAAACCATGACTTTTGGGTTGAAGAACGCAGGAGCAACTTATCAGAGGTGCATTCAAAATTGTTTTCATGATCAGATTGGGCGCAATGTGCATGCTTATGTGGATGATGTGGTGATCAAGTCAGAAAAAGCCGGGTCATTTATCAGCGACCTTACAGAAACATTCAAAAATTTGAGGAAGTACAAGATGAAGCTCAATCCTACAAAGTGCGTGTTTGGAGTTCCAGCGGGAAAATTGCTCGGTTTCATTGTGTCAGAGCGTGGAATTGAGGCAAACCCGGAAAAAATCAGAGCCATCCAAGTTTGAAAAAACCTGAGGAATTGGCAGATGTTCAGAAGTTGACAGGATGTGTGGCTGCGCTAAGCCGGTTTATATCCCGGCTCGGAGAAAAAGCAATACCTTTGTACAAGTTACTGAAGAAAACAGACAATTTTGTGTGGAATCAGGAAGCAGACGAGGCATTTGAAGCTCTGAAGAAACAATTATCAAAAGCGCCAGTTCTGGCGGCCCCGGGTCCCAAGGAACCCATGCTGTTATACGTCGCTGCCGGGCCTCAAGCTGTGAGTGCTGTGGTGGTGGTCGAGCGTAAGGAGGAAGGCAAGGAAAACCCGGTTCAGAGGCCGGTTTATTATGTTAGTGAGGTGTTATCAGAAGCAAAGCAGCGCTATCCGCATTGGCAGAAGCTAGTATTTGGTGTTTTCATGGCAAGCAGAAAGTTGAAGCCATATTTTCAGGAGCATCCAATCACAGTGGTGAGTTCAATACCCTTAGCAGATATTATCAGGAATTCAGAAGCTACAGGAAGAATTGCCAAGTGGGCAATAGAGATGGGGCCTTACCACATTGACTATGTGCCTCGTACAGCTATCAAATCGCAGGCATTGGCGGATTTTCTTAATGATTGGACACAGTTGAGTGCACCACCTCTTGCGCCGGGTCTCAAACCTTGGGTTATGCACTTTGACGGGTCTAAGCAGCACAAGGTTCAGGAGCTGGAGTTGTGTTAACTTCTCCCAAGGGTGATAAGCTGAGCTATGTTTTGCAAATTCACTTTGATTGCTCTAACAATGTGGCAGAATATGAGGCTTTGTTACATGGTTTGCGTATGGCAAAGGAGATGAGCATCAAGCATATTAATTGTTATGGGGATTCAGATCTGTGGCACAGCAAGTTTCAGGAACATGGGATAGAAAAGATGCGACAATGGCGGCTTACAGGAGAGAGGTGGACAGGGTAGCCGGGTTTTTCTCAGGCTATCAGGTGGATCATATTGACCGCAGGAAAAATGATGCTGCAGATGCTTTGTCAAGACTCGGCTCACGCAGAGAGCCGGTTCCACCTAACGTTTTCTTGGACGAGCTATGGACTCCATCAGTTAAGCCTCAGGGCGTAGAGGAACTGGCGGGTCAGGAAGACCCGGATTCGCAATTGGTAGCAGCAACTCATGAAATTCCAGAGTGGACAGAACCTTATTTGGCGTATCTTTTGCGTGGAGAGCTGCCAGAGCAGGAAGTTATATCCCGGCAAATTGTGCGCCGGCTAAGGCCTACGTAGTTATTGATGGCGAGTTATATAAGAGAAGTGTTTCTGGAGTATTTCAGAGATGTGTGTCTGGAAAGGAGGGCCGGCAAATTTTGAAAGAGATTCATGAGGGAGATTGTGGTCATCATGCTTCAACAAGGTCTTTAGTAGCAAAAGCTTTCAGACACGGCTTCTTCTGGCTCACAGCTCAGGCAGATGCAGAGCGCTTGGTGAGTAGATGTGATGGTTGCCAAAGATATGCAGGCAAATTCATGTGCCGGCTCAGGAGTTGCGAACAATACCCTTGACTTGGCCCTTTGCAGTTTGGGGGCTTGATATGGTGGGTCCTTTTAGCATGTCTCCTTGCAAGAAAACCCACCTCTTGGTTGCCATTGATAAGTTTACAAAGTGGGTTGAGGTGATGCCTGTTACTAATTGTGAAGCAGCTACAGCAGTCAAGTTTTTGAAGCAGATCATACACAGGTTTGGGTATCCTCATAGTATCATCACAGATAATGGTACTAACATGTCCCTTGGTGAGATGGCAAAGTTTTGTGGAAATCAGGGTATACGTTTAGACGTTGCTTCAGTTGCTCATCCACAGGCCAATGGACAAGTAGAACGAGCAAATCAGGAGTTGCTTCGAGGTTTGAAACCACGTCTCCGGGTCCGTGTCTCAGAGCTGCTGGAGCGTGGGTTGAGGAGTTGCCATCAGTAGTTTGGGGAATCAACACAACACCAAACAGATCCACAAAGATGACCCCTTTCTTTATGGTGTATGGGGCAGAGGCAGTTTTGCCAAGTGATATAATTCATGACTCGCCTCGCGTGGCGGCTTATGTTGAAACAGAAAATGAGCAGACCCGGCAGGATTCTGTGGACCTGCTTGAGGAGATAGAGAACAAGCACTGGAGAGATCAGCAGTGTATCAGCAGATTTGAGGCGGTATCATAGTCGCCGGGTTAAAACTCGCACTTTCCAGGAGGGAGATTTAGTGCTACGATGGGTGCAATCCAGAGAAGGGATGCACAAGTTATCTCCCCCTTGGGAAGGGCCCTTCATCATAAGCAAGAAATTGAACAATGGTTCATATTATTTGGTGGATGCAAGAGAAAAGTCCGAGTCTGTTAATGACACATCGCACTCTACCTTTTCATTGGAAGAGCGTGAGAGGCCATGGAATATTGCGCAGCTGCGCCCATATTATACTTAGCATGAGAAAGAGATATGAGATGTAAAACACGATGTAACAGGCAGCAGGTTTCAGACGCGCTCTTTTCCTTACCAGGGTACCTAAGGGGACTGGAAGGTTTTTAATGAGGCGGCTTGCTGACCTAACCTTTTCTATCAATAAAGTGAAGGTTGAACAGAAATTTGTGTCTTTTCGTTTCTTTTTTGATGTTTGATAGTAGTGTTGCATAGTTCTATGTTAAGTTTGGCCTTGGGGGCTCGCCCAAGACCCGGCTTTTCACGGTCATCCGGGTCTCGATGTTTCGTGACCCGGCTGTGCAGTTTTCGTTACAGTATCCATAACTTTGGATTCAGAGGTATGAAGGTGAAGTTTATGTTTTATTTGTTTATGTTTTTGTCATAAGAATAAGTGCATAGTTATCTTTGAGGACGCCCAGAGAGCGTGTCCCACCAGTATGAGGATCAATGGGGTAATGTTGCATAGTTAAGCCATTACTTTATAAACATTGATCCAGGTCTTGGGGGCTCCTACTACAATAGTTTGCAGCTGCAATCCCAAGACCCGGCTTTATGCCACTAGTTTATTCTTGGTTATCTTGCTGTTGAGCTGATGTGACTCGCAATTTTATGGCCTGATTGCTCACCTGGAAATTCAATCAACCATGAAGCCCATTGGGACTTGGTTCGACCCTGTTTTTCTCAGAGAAGTAGCGACAGGGTATCCATGCGAAAGCCGGCTCACAGTTAAAGAAATCAAAAGGGTCATCAAAACCACAGAAGAGGCATATTTCATAGCAAAAGTTTGAGAGTAGCATAAAAAGTTTCATCAGGTGCATAGGCGCACCATCACAGGCATAGTGCAACAGTGCAAAAGTTATTACAATAACGCCCAAAGGGCCGAATAAAGATTGTTTTCTTGCAGAGATAACAGCATCTGCGTAAGTTTTCACGCTTTGGCTTCAGGAGCCGGGTCACGGGGAGGAGAGCCGGTTGGTTGATCTTCGACGGTCTTTGCCGGGTCTTCTTCTTCTTCGGCGGCCGCCGGGTTAGCCTCTGGCTCCTTGGTCTCGTCGGTTTCTTTGGCCTTGGTCTTGCGCCGGGTGATTTTTCGAAGTGGCTGGAAGAAGTTTTCATCATCTTCTTCAGCTATCGCCCGTGACGGAGGAGGAATAACTGGCGTAGAGGAGCTGGGAGCAGTGGAGGTACCAGGAGCATTTTTTGCCGGGTCAATGGAATCCTTATAGCTTTGGAGGAGATCGACGCGTTGTGGCTCGTCATCCATGATCTCTTCATCATTTTCATTATATCCAAGCTGTAAGTGGTGAGCTTCATCTTGCTGGCAATAACAGTGGCAACATGCCGGGTTTGCTTCACAACCCGGGCATAGCACTTCTTATCGAACTCTTGCCATCAGTGTCAAACTGAGGAAAGCCCTTCTTCAGTGGAGCCGGGTTTAGCTGGGGATGGTAGGCCTTTGCCAAGGCAAGACCTCGCATCACCCCGGCCCTGCAAGCTGATCTCTTGAGCAGATGGATCCATTGCGGCATTGTTGACAGATGCCCAAGGACTTCAGTGTACTTGCTTGGCGGGTTCTCCCAGAGCCTAGCGGCTTTGATGACCTCGCAGCTGCCAAAGTACAGCTGACGGTCAGCGTGTACATGCATTTGATCTTCTCTGCAGCGGTTTTGCGGAGGTTACCATCACGAGGGCCTGTGTAAGAAAAGTGTACAGTGAAATTTCAAAAACCGGGTCTGTTTGATCAGTTTAGGTTGAAATTCAAGGAGTAGTGCTTACCCACTAAAGATTCAACCATTGAGGTGATCATTCTTTTTAGCCGGGTCAGCTCGTTGTTGGTTTCATCCAGCTGCTTCTGCAGGGTCTCCTGTTGCTCCTGGAAGTTCTCCTCGTTCTCCTGCATGTCCTTCTTCAGATCGGAGTTTTCTTGCGTCAGGGCAGTAATCTTTTCTTCCAAGGCCTGGAGTTGAGCTGAGTGATCAGCCCGGGTCTCAGATTCAGTTTTGGCAGCGTCAGTGAGCCGGGTGATCTCAGCCTGGGCCTTGGCATGGTCTTCCTGTTAAGATGCAAAAAGTTATGTTAGTCCCAGGTCGCCGCAGGCGTGCAACCCGGCACTTGGGGGCTACATGCGCAAAAAGTTGAAAATTTCTAACTGTAAGTCCCAGGTAGCTGTGGACAGCTAACCCGGCACTTGGGGGCTACTCAGTTTGAAGTTCAATTGTTCAACGTAATAAAGAAGTCCCAGGTTGCTGCAGGCACACAACCCGGCACTTGGGGGCTACAGTGTTCAAAGTTTCGATGTGAAAATGGGCAAGTTTTAAATGATGGAAGTTTTTTAGTCCCAGGTTGCTGTAAACAGACAACCCGGCACTTGGGGGCTACAGGTTTGAAGTTTTTACCTAAGGAATGCATATTGTAAGCACCAAGCTCATCACAAGTGATGAACTTAGAGCTTGGGGGCTACTCAGGGTATAGTTATGCAAGAAAATATTAGGCAAGAAGTAAAAATGGTACCTGATATCGTTTTTGGATCAGGGCGACCAGTTCTGTCTCCAGGGTCTTGTGTTGAGCTAGGCGAGAAAAATATTCGTCGCAAAGTGCTGGAACAGACATGGTCCAGAGCCGGTGATTTGAGGAGGAAGCCGGGTTCTTGTTCTTGGCAGGAGTTGCCGGGTCAGCATCTGGGGCTGGCACCTTGGCCAGAGTCTCAGGAGCATTTTGTACTGGAACGTGCCGGGTCCCAGTAACCTGCACTTCATCTTCTTTAGTCCCAGAGCCTAACCCGGGCGAGTGAGCAGCTGGGGAGGATTCTGGCACCGGGTCAACAACATTTTTTGGAGAAGCCGCGGGGGTTGCTTGCTCCCTTGGCTCGTCCTTGTCCTCTGGTTCTTCTATATGTGCCTCCATAGGAGAAGGCTCTGTGGTTGCTGGAGGAGGGGATGCCGCGGGAGGAGATTCCGGGTCTTCTTCCATAAAAGCCCTGGCACTGGAACAAAATAATGTCTTAGTTAAACAAGAATGGGACAGTGAAGTATAAAGGTATGGAAAAGATATGAGAAGTATTTCTAACCCGGCGTTGATCTGGAAATCCTCGGGTGTGCTAACACCATCCGAGGAAGAATCTGACAAACGAGATGGTTTAGGAACCCGGATCTTGCCAGCTAAAGGGAACTGTTTGCTGGGCGTCTTCTGGATGGATTTGGCCCAGCTTGATAAAGAGCGTTGAGGGATACCTGGGCTCAGGGAAGCTTGGCTTGTAGAAGACCGGGTTCGGCGTCTCTTGTTCGCCTCAGCCTCCTTCTCAGCCTCCTTTTCCTGTGATTGTGCTTAAGTTTAAGATGAGTTCATCATGAAGATTGAGAAAAGAGAATGTGGTACCTTGGCAATGGTGGCCCGGGTCCTCTTCTGAGTGGAGCTGCAGTAACTTGGGGACCCGGCGCTACGTCAGAAGCCGGGTCAGTGGGGCCTGGAATAAAATTTGCCGGGTTATCAGTAGAGGTGTCCTTGTTGGGGACTTCGTTGTTAATCAACTGGAGGAAGAGCCGGCCTACGGAGTCAAGCTCACCTTCTTCTTCTTCTTCTTCGTCTTCACTTTCTGTGTCCTCTCCGTCAGGAGAGGATGTTGGGGTAAAATCCACGCTCCACCATTTGGAGTCCTGAGAAAAAGCAGTCACAGTAAATAACAGTCTATGGATGAGTTTGCCGGGTTAAAGTAAACAAGATGGATTGAGTGTTAGCTTTACCGTGGGGGGTTTGTTCTTGGCACTAAATGGGGCGAGCCCGTTCAGTGCAATGGCGTCTTTCTTCTCGCCAAGTAGTCTCTTGGCATTCTTCACAAGCTGATCATCAGTGAGCGTCATCTCTGAGTAACGCATATTGTCTGTGGTTTCACCAGTGTACTGGCAAATTAGCCGGGTCCTGATGCTGAGTGGCTGGATGAACCAACCGATCCAGCACTTGACCAGATCTGTGCCCTTGAGACCATGGGCGAGCAAAGCTCTGGCCCGGCGAAGAATGGGCTCGAGCTTGACCCGCTCGGCGTCATCGGCATAACTGTTCATCTTGGCGTCATATGTTAAACCCGAGTTCCGGAAAGCCGGGTAACGGGCATCGTCAGATTCTGGAGAGGTGTCTTGGCAGTAAAAATATGTGTTTTGCCACCCCTTGGGTGGCTGGCTAGAAGGAGAGCCGGGAAATCGCATTCCCTTCGGCGCTGGATTGCAACTCCCCCATATGGAAGTACTTGATCCTTGCGAGAGGGGTTGCAGTAGAAGAACTCGAGGAACAGCTCGAGGCTTGGAGCCATTTGCAAATAATCTTCGCAGAACACCACATAGTTACTGATGTTCAGCATGGAGTTGGGCGCGATGTCTTGAGGCCTAAGGCCGTAGTACTTCAAGACCCGGCGAAAAAACAGGGAACCCGGGGGGCGAAGGCCGCGCTGAACGTGGTCGAGGAAAACCACCACTTCACCTTCCTTGGGGCTGGGGCGGATTTCTTCTCCAGCAGCGCGCCATTGGATCTCATCCTTTGGAGGGAGCTCGCCGCAGTTCACATATTCCTGCAGCATCAAGGTCGTCACCGTGGATTTGGTCCAGTTGACCTGAGTAGCAGCGGGGGCGGCGGAGCCAGATGCACCGGCGTGGGTGCTGTGGGGCTTCTTCGCGAGCTTCTTCGCCGCACGGGGAGCTCCGGCCTTGGTTTTGTCCTTCACCATGGCTGAGAAGCTTCGAGGTTCTCTGAGCGCAACAATGGAGGTGTGAAACCCTAGTTCTAGATGTAGATACGTGGAGAGGGAAATGCGAAGCAAATCTGGACAGATTCAAGTTGAAATCAAGTGCGGAGCACGGATGCATGGGATAAACGTACCTGTAGATCTTCTTGCAGGAGATTGAAGCTCGATTTGAGATTGGATCCGCAGCTGCTACAGTGCGCGCGTGAGGAAGAAGATGAACTCGGTGGGGAAAAATGACCGTGGTGTCTCCTGGCCTTCTATTTATAGGCGCAGTGAAAACCCTAGGGGTGTTGTGGTAAAAAGTGAAGAGATAAGGATCTTTGACTAAAAGTCAACGACAAACAGAATGAGATAATTACGGAGTATTAAATGATAAGATCGTGATTAAGATGGATAAGGATGGAGTTATAGTTGGGAGATAGTTTTCGCTAAGTGTTGAAAGTGAAACCCGGGCGTCGGAACCCGGCAAGAGATAACCGGGTTACGGCGGAACCGCCAAAGAAACTGGCCAAGCAAAGGAGAAAAGAGGCATGTTCTAATGTTAGATTTGTTATCTGTTGTCTTATGTTTCAGGTGATTAACCCGGCTGGCCAGGATATCAGCTCTGTTCAAAGAAGTAATATTCAAGAATAAGAAGCCGAGCATGCCAACCTGGCAACCAGGTTAATCTGGGGGCTACTGATGGGGGGATGATAACCCGGTAGGCCCATGAAGAGGGAAGCATGACCCGCCAGGCAGGAGGCCCGGCCAGGCCAGCTAACCATCAGCATGGGCCGGGTTATGTTGCTGGGCCAGAGGCTTTGGCGGTAACCCGGTTCAGGAAGGGAAGTTTCTAGAAGATCAAGGCGGTTCGTGACTTGGAGGATACGAAGGCTAGAAGAGCTAGAATAGGATTCCGAGTCTGGGTAGAGCCCGGGTTCGTATTGTAAAGTGCCAGGAGACCCGGTAGTCTATATAAGCCGGTTCCTGAGCCCTAGTTGGAGAGAACTTTACGATCCAAGCTTAGGCGAGAGAACCACCGAGAGAAACACCACAACCTTGTAACCTAGATCGAGATCCGGCTCTGTTGTCGTAGCCGGGTTATCGAGATCGAGATCAATAACAAGATAGCAGGAAGTAGGTCTTTATCTCCAATGGAGAGGCCGAACCTGGGTAAACCTTTTGTCCCTGCAATGCTAAACAATCTCCCAGACGCTAGTGTCGCCTTGCCCATCAACTCAAGCTACCCCAAAGTAGCATCTGCCGTGTTATCTACCCCACGACAATCTCACTTATCGCGAGCACCCTATCCGTGTCCTGGATGAAGCAGAAAGGAAGACTTGTAACAAGTCCACCAAATTCCTCAAAATTAAGTGGTCTAACCATTTCGAAGAGGAAGCAACCTGGGAAAGGGAGTCTAGTCTTCGTGAGGAGTATCCCGACTTTTTCCGCAATCTTAGAATCTCGGGTCGAGATTCCTGTAAGGGGGGTGGAATTGTAACAGCCCCAAATTTGCGAACCTAAAAACATGAATAAATTTTCTAATTTTTGTGTTTCATTGCAACATGGCATCCATATTAATTTGCTAAACAATACACTAATTGGTTGGGCACCATTTAAAAACAAATGCCAAACTTGCCTTAACGAAGTTTCAAATCAATGAAAGTGTTCAAACTTGCAAAACAAAAATACCTTGACATCCTATATTTGTCAAGGAAGTTCCAAGAGTTCAAAATCATATTTTTGTATTTGAAATTCAAAGGCTATAACAATAACAAATTGAAATCAGCAAAAATGTCATATTTAAACCCTATGAACAAATGTTGTTCAAACATTTTATTTTGAACCACCAATTTTTGTGGAGCTTCTACATGATAAGGGAAGCCTACCCAAATAATTTCATAATTTTTGGAATAGTTTAAGTGCCTCAATTAAATCCCTAAAAGCCACTGGTTTTAAAAGAAAACAGAAGAAAAAGGAAGTAGGGGGTTTTCTGTAAAACTAGCGTCCTCTACCTCCCGTTCACGTACCTTGGTACAGCAATGGCAGGGGAGAGCTCGGTCACATGATGCGCCCCTCCCCGACGTGTCGAGCATCGGCGACTACATGTCTAAGGATAAGAAGAGCACCCGAAACCCTAACCCTAGCCCCTGTCCACTTCCCCCTTTGTTTTCGTTTCCTCCACCATGGCCGTGACCTAGCCGAGCTCGCCGTTGCATCGCCGTCGCTGGAGGAACCACATAGCAGATCGGAGTGGGGCAAAAGCTTCGCCTCGCCGTCTTCCTCCTCTCCGTGCAATTAATCGCCGCGGGGTCGCCCGCATCGTCCTCGTCGTCCGTTCTTCTCCGACCACGACAGAAGCTCCGCCGCGACATAGCCGCCGTCTCCGACCACCTCCGTCCAATTTGAGTACACCCACACGACGAGGGTGAGCACGCTGTCCTCCGGGACATCTCCGTTCCCTTCCTATCGCTCTAGTTCGCCGCGTAGAAGTAGCTCCGTCGTAGCTCGCCGCCGGTCGTTGCTAGTCGTTGTCGATTCGGCGTCTCCGGTGACAGTTAGGTAGCGGCGCCGCCGTAGATAGTCTCGCCGTGCTCGCGCACGTCAAACGCGCCCCGTAGCTCGTATCCATGCACGCCGTACCGTCGAGTCCGTGCTCGACACCATCGCGGTCACCGCGCCCAGAGCGCGCCGGTCCTGGCTTGGCCGCGGTCAAACGTGGCCATGGGCCTCCGCGCAGACGTGGATGCCACCGTGGCCTTGGGCCCACATGTCAGTGACACGGGCTAGCCCAGCTTGTGTGCAAAACGCTTCGTTGGGTTCTGGAAAAATAGAATAAATAGACAGATTAAAAAATAAACTGCAAAAATTCATAACAAATTGAATATTGCTCCAAAAATTGCAAATAAGGTACCAAAATGTTCAGAAAAATAAAGTCTGTCTGTTGGTATAACTCACCTATCTAACTAAATCAGTGCGAACCTGATGTTTTATTAAAATAATGAAATTGGCAGAAAAGAAATGCTTTTGGAAAATTCATAACTTTATAAATAATGATCCAAAATTTAACTTTGACCTATCAAAATGTTCATGTTTCACCTTGTTTCCAAACATGGATACTTAGTTTTAATGTGGTTTCAAATAATTTTCCTAAAATGGCAGATTTAGAAAGGGATTTTACAAATGCAATAACTTTTTATTGGTTTATCAAAAAATGTGTTTAATATATCAAAATGCTCAGAATAATATGAACTATCCAGTAACATCATTTGCATGCTTAATTGAACAAGATTGCAGTACTGTACTTTCAGAAGTTAGGAGAATCATTAATTTAAAGGTGGGGTTATAATTTTCTCTTGTTGAAATAATTATTTCTGCACCACATTTAAAGTGCTAGATAGTTTTTCTTTGTAAAGTTCAGTACATTAAAAATGTCATGCCATCATGTGATTGTGCATTGCATTTGTTATGCATGTGTGGTTATTGATTGTTTCTTTCCGGTGTTTTTATGCATCGATAGATCAAGCAGTCGGGGTTCCACCGCAATACCTGACGACCAGTATTACCAGCCCCCTGAACAAGGCAAGCGTAATCCCCCCTCTGAGCATGTCTCCTCCTATGTTTTCCGCAACTATTTTCTCCACTATAATATTGCATGCGGTTCCAAATGTCAATTTTGTTGGATTAGAGTATCCTATTAGTTGCATTGTGTTTCCGAAGCCATTACCTGTTTCCCTCCTAATATCCATAGGATTGTATTGTTGGCCTGAGTTACTTAACTATGATATGTTTATGCTTAGTCATGCTTAGTCTAATGCTTAGTCGTCCGGTGGATATTTCATGGTTGAAACAGTTGATGAAATGTTCGGATGATGGTGGAGTTTTGTGGTGACATATAATAACATGCTTAAAGGCGGGGATGAGAGGCCACTGTGGTTTGGTGGTGTCTTGTCTCGTTCTCGCCGCCTAGATGCGAGTTCTCGCCTGCGAGCCAAGACTATGCGTGCACCCATGCGTGGGCCGAGGAACCCCCATCGACGAGATAAATTGTCAGGGACTAGCCGAGGGTCCTCTAGTTTGAGCTTCCATTTGCGCGTGCGTGAAGGTGGTGGCCAGGACTGGGACGAGGATGGTGGTGTTTAGGAAAATGAGTGGCCGCGGGGCAGGGTGTTGGAGGCACTGAACTTGTCCTTCCCCCGCTGATGATCCTGGGATAGTCTCGAGCGAGGGAGAAGTCGCAACCGCTCCCACTCAGCCGGCTTTCCACGGAAGAGAGCTAATGTACAAGCAATGGGTCGGACGGTACGCATGGTAAATATTGTACACCCCTACAGGGTAAATCTTTTCGAAAAGCCGTGTCCACGGTTATGGACGACTTGGTGCCGGATTCAGAGAATATAGAAAACATGAACCGAATGATTAAAACTTGACTTCAAGAATGCAAGGTTGACTTCCTCGAGGGTGATTCGGGGAGGTGTCTTTGTATACAGGTGCAGTGATTGAAGGTGGTTGTTGATGAAGATGATCAGAAGAAAAGAGTTTACTTCTTACCCCCTTTGAAAATATTCTGATTAGTCGATGCCATGGAGTTATGTCTTTTCTAACGAAAACTAGCTTTATGCAAAACAGCCATAAAACCTTTGTAAGCCAATCATCGAGCTAGTAGCTCTAGTAATCTTGCAGAGTTCGTCAAACTCAACGTTACTTTGTTGATTCTTTCAGAGGAGGACCTCACCGACCTTGAAGGTGGGTTCTTTGTGGACGTCGACGAGTAGTCTGGGGTTCCCAGGTGGCAGCTTGGGACATCTCGGAACAGCTGGCGCTGGGAATGTTTATCCGTAGGCCTCTTAGGTCATAATTTGGATCTTGTTGTTTAGAACAACTTAATTCGCTTCCGCATGATGCACTGTTGGGTCTGTGACATCTGGTTGTAATATTTGCTATCTTTCTCTATTATAAGAGTTGAACTACAATGCTTTGAGTCATAGAGTCTGTGATGTGCCAGTTGTTCCACAAGTTTTGATCTCTCTATTATGCATTGATAGTTGTGCCTGCGTTATGGCATCAATCGGGGTGTTGCGTTGCCGATGATCCATGCCGAGCACGCCTGCCAAAGGTTTTGGCCTGGGAGTGGTGATACGTCTCAAACGTATCTATAATTTTTGATGTTCCATGCTGATATTATACCAATTGTTACAGGTTTTATATACACTTCATATCATTTTTATGCATTTTCTGGGACTAACCTATTAACAAGATACAACAGTGCTAGTTCCTGTTTTCTGCTGTTTTTGTATTTCAGAAGAGCTAGTCTGGAAATATTCTCGGAATTGGACGAAAATTTACGGAGGCCCCTATTTTATCAGAAGACGCCTGGAGTCCGAAGGAGAGACGAAGTGGAGCCACGAGGGCTCCACACGTGGGCTCGGCGTGGCCAAGGGCCCACCGGCGCCCAGGGGTGGTGTCGCCTCCTCGTGCACCGCCTCGCGACGCCCTTTAGACTATATATTGCCCCTGACCTAAAACTCACAGAACAATCGACGATTTCCCCAGAAAAGTTCCAGAGCTCCGCCGCCATCCGAAACCCTAATTCGGGAGACAGAAGTCTCTGTTTCGGCACCTTGCCGGGACGGGGAATTGCCCCCGAAGCCATCTCCATCGATGCCACCGCCATCTTCATCACCGTTGCTGCCTCCCATGATGAGGAGGGATTAGTTCTTCATCGGGGCTGAGGGCTCTACCGGTAGCTATGTGGTTTATCTCTCTCTCCCATGGTGTGATCTTTATGTGATCATGAGCTTTGTAATCTAGTTGAATCCATAGATGTTACTCTTCATTATCCTATATGCTACTCAAGTGGTTTTATTAATGTAATCTCCGGAGTCGCCTTTGTCCCACGGTGCGAAGTTGACAGTGTGTGCCCCGTGTGTGGCTCTTAGGCTAAAGATTACAGGAATACTTATCATGAGTTATTATTTGTGTTGGATGTCTCTATGAAATTGCGGTGTTTGTCTAGTACTATTTAGGGCGCTCAAGTTGACAGTGTGGGGTTCCCTAGATGTGGAATGCGACTTTAAGGTGTGCTTTTATAGCCCTATGCAGTGGATTGGTGTTCGTTATCCAACGAGAGAATAATTCAGAGTAGCATAGTGAAGAGAAAATATCTATGTATTCAATTATATTATTATTGTTGAGAGTGTCCACTAGTGAAAGTATGATCCCTAGGCCTTATTTCCAAGCATTGAAACACCGTTTACTCTCATTTTGTCTCATGTTTGCTTGCTGCCATTTTTATTTCAGATTGCAATTACCACTTATAATCATCCATATCACTTGCATTTTAAATCTCTTCGCCGAACTAGTGCACCTATACACCTGACAAGTGTATTGGGTGTGTTGGGGACACAAGAGACTTCTTGTATCTTAATTGCAGGGTTGCTTGAGAGGGATAACTTTGACCTCTACCTCCCTGAGTTCGATAAACCTTGGGTGATTCACTTAAGGGAAACTTGCTGCTGTTCTACAAACCTCTACACTTGGAGGCCCAACACTGTCTACAAGAATAGAAGCGTGCGTAGACAACAAGCTATTTTCTGGCGCCGCTGCCGGGGAGGTAAGGTAAAAGGTACTCACATCCTCCGTCTACTAAGCTATTTTCTAGCACTGTTGCCGGTGTGTGAGTGCTTGAAGGTATTTCTTTTAGATCCTGCAATTATATCTTTTTGTTTCTTGTTTTTAATTTCACTAGTTAGGCTTAATGGAAAACAAAAAAAATTAGAGAGCTTTATGAAATTTATCTTGAATTAGGACATGATGCTTTTGAAGAGAAAATTAAAAAACCTATGGAAAATTATTTGCATGATGGTAGCAATGTTATTACTATAAATTCTTTGAACACCATTATTGCTAATGCTATGGAAGAATTTAAGCTTGGGGAGGTCGGTTTTGATGAAAATGATCTTTTTAGTTCCCCGGTTTTGGAGGAGAAAATTTGTTTTGATGATACTTTGCCTCCAATATATGATGTTTATAATGATTGTGATATTTTCAGTCTATCTACTATTGAGGATAAAATTCATTATGATTATTCTATGCCTACAATTTATGATGATTACAATGATGGATGTGATACTTTTACTCCCACTGTTACTAATGAAACTGTTTATGCTTATGTGGAGAGTAATGATACTTTTATCCATGTGGATCATGATAAGAATGCTTTATGTGATAGCTATATTGTTGAGTTTATTCATGATGCCACTGAAAATTATTTTGAGAGAGGAAAGTATGGTTATAGAAATCTTCATGTTACTAAATTTCTTCTCTTTATGATGAAAGTTTTGAGCTTTCTCTTGTGTTGCTTTTATATGATGGTTTCTTTAAACCTACTGGTCATTATGAGAGAGGGAGACACGGTTTCATATATCTCAATAATATTAAGTCTCCTCTCATTATGTTGAAAGTTTTGAAGCTGCACTTGTTTTGGTTTCCTACGCTAGTCTCTTTGTGCTACATTGATTTGTTTTCTTACAAGGCTCCTATGCATAGGAAGAGTGTTAGATTTAAACATGTTTTATATATGCTTCTTGATGCTCTCTTTTATGTTTCAACTCTCATCTTTATGTGAGCATCATAAAATCACTATGCCTAGCTAAAATGCGTTAAAGAAAAATCGCTTATGGGAGGCAACCCATTATTTTTATTTTCTGCAATTTTTCTTTATTTGAGTCAAGGAGTTTGTTTACTTCTGTAGCAACTCCTTTGTATCTTTATTTTCTTGCATTGTTGTGCCAAGTAAGGCCTCTAATAGGAAGATAATACTAAATTTTGATTGCTGCGTAAAAACAGATTTTTGCTGTTCACTGTACGAAATTCCTAAAATCACCAGGTTGTTAATTAAATCTGAAATTTTTGTGCGTAATCTTTATGTATGTCTGAATCTTTCGTTAGTTCAAAGTTTTTCGATCTGAGCGTTGTAAGTGCCTCGAAAAAATTCGTCTTTGCGGACTGTTCTGTTTTAGACAGATTATGTCTTTTATTTTGCATTCTCTCTTTTACTAGTGTTGAGTGAAATTCTTTTTTTTTGGTGGAAGAGCTTCACATAAGATCAGTGGCAGTAGCTAATGTTTAAAGTAACAAGTCATATTGCGTCTTTATAGAACATGTGAATTTTTGATTATGCACTAACCCTCTAATGAGATTTACTTTGAGTTTGGTGTGACGAAAGTTTTCAAGGGTCAAGAGGGAAGAGTGATATAATAGGATGGAGAAGAGTGAAGAGCTTAAGCTTGGGGAGGCTTCCATGGATCTCCCCAGCATATTTCAAGAAGACTCAATCGTTTAAGCTTGGGGATGCCCAAGGCATCCCTTCTTCATCGGCAAAATTATCAGGTCATCTCTAGTGAAACTATATTTTAATTCTTTCACATCATATGTGCTGTTCTTGGATAGTCTGTGTGCTTTTATTTTCAGTATTGTACTTTTATTTTCAATAAAGCTTGACTGGACCCTAACATTCTTGATTGGGAGAGAGACACGCTCCGCTTTTTCATGAGAATACTCCTATTCTTCACTTATATTTGTTGAGTATTCATATCTAGCGCTGTTCAGCTTTTAGCTCTTGTTTTCATGTATCTCTTGTCAGAGCTATTAGCTTTCTTTTAAAGAAAGTACTCTCTTGCTTCACTTATATCTGTTTGGAGAGTTGTTAAAATAAATTGATTGGTGTTTGGTTGGTACAGAAAATGTTGCATGTGGTAATTGGTATAAGGAAAAAACTTGCATAATCTTGTAGATCACTAATTTGGATAACTTGATGCTTGTCAATTGTTTTGAGTTAATAAGTAGATCATGATTAAATTTGTGCATCACATGAGTTAAACCTATTAGTGAAGAACTACCTTAAAGCTTGTTGAAAATTTGGTTTGCATCGGTGGTATCTCTAAGGTCTAAATATTTTCTAATAACAGGGTTTGGTTAACAAGGAAGACGGTATGAAGTCTTATAACGTTTGCAATATGTTTGTCATATAAAACTTGGTGTACGGGTTGATATTCTTGTTTACTTACATAAACCTTGCTAGCCTAAACTCTGTACTGAGAGGGAATGCTTCTCGTGCATCCAAATCCTTGAGCCAAAATCCATGCCATTTGTGTCCACCATAACTACCTATATGTGGTATTTCCTTGCCACTCCAAGTAAATTTTTCATGTGCTACCTTTAAATTATTCAAAATGTTATTATTCCCTTTTTGTGTCAATGTTTACTAGCTCATGAGGAATTAGTGTGGTTATTCTTTATTCTATTTGTCAAATGGACTTTTACACTGGACTAGTGGCATATACATCCGCTTATCCAATAATTTGCAAAAAGAGCTGGCAACGGGGTGCCCAGTCCCAATTAATTACAACTTTAACCAATTAATTCTCTTCACACTTTTGCCCTGATTCATCAGTAAGCAATGACAAACAGTGAAATACCAGCGTGTGTAAACCAAAGAGAAAGAGGGATGATCTGCCTTGCTGGTAGAAATAACGTCCTTCATGGGAGCCGCTCTTAAAAGTCTGTTTGACAGGGAGGATACTGTTCTCACCCGCTACCATTCGTTGACAATTAACAAACACCTCTCAAAACTAGACACTCCTTCATGGTATGTGATTGATGGAAGGCACCCGAGGATTCAGTTAGCCATGGCTTGTGTTAGCAAGGTTGGGAGGAGTGTCAAATATTTTATGCAATCTCTATATGCTTTCAAAAACCTAAAAGCTCTAGCACATGATTTAATCCCTGCTTCCCTCTGCGAAGGGTCTTTCTTTTACTTTTATGTTGAGTCAGTTTTCCTATTCTTTCTGTCTTCCACAAGCAAACACTAGTGTCAACTTTGTTACAACATGCGTTATATGCTACGTATTGGACTTGTTATACTACTTTGTGTTGACGATATCCATGAGATAAATATGTTGAAAGTTGAAGCAAATGCTGAAACTTAATTCTTCCTTTGTGTTGACTAAATACCTTTTATTAGAGACTATTGCTTTATGAGTTAACACTTATGCAAAACTGTTTGATGCTTATCTCGAAAGTACTATTCATGAAAACGTTTAGTTTGTGTGATTCATTGTTTACTCATTATCTATTTGGTAGCAAACTATAGACCATTGACTTGGATCACTTCATTCATTTACATGTGCCTTACAATATTATTTGATCAAGATTATGATGGTAGCATGTCACCTCAAAATTTATTTTGTTTTTCTCGTTTACCTACTCGAGGATGAGCAGGAACTAAGCTTCGGGATGCTGATACGTCTCAAACGTATCTATAATTTTTGATTTTCCATGCTGATATTATACCAATTGTTACATGTTTTATATACAATTTATATCATTTTTATACATTTTCTGTGACTAACCTATTAACAAGATGCCACAGTGCCAGTTCCTGTTTTCTGTTGCTTTTGTATTCCAGAAAAGCTAGTCTGGAAATATTCTCGGAATTGGACGAAAATTTACGGAGGCCCCTATTTTATCAGAAGACACCTGGAGTCCGAAGGAGAGACGAAGTGGAGCCATGAGGGCTCCACACGGGGGCTCGGCGCGGCTGATGACGTGAAACACACGTTCGTTGGGAGACCCCAAGAGGAAGGTATGATGTAGTCAGCAGCAAGTTTTCCCTCAGAAAGAAACCAAGGTTATCGAACCAGTAGGAGCAGCAACTCTTCAGAAGGTTGTCAACGGCGCCAGAAAAATAGCTGTCGCAGGGAGTCTGGACTGTTGACGTGGAATCTGCACACAACACAATCAAACTACTTTGCCCCAACGAAACAGTGAGGTTGTCAATCTCACTGGCTTGCTGAAAACAAAGGATTAAACGTATGGTGTGGAAAATGAGTATTAAATTGCAGAGAATGAAAAAGGAACAGTTTGCAGTTTGTGGTTGTTTAATCAGTGTAAAAGAATGGACCGGGGTCCACAGTTCACTAGTGGTGTCTCTCCATAAAAGATAACTAACATGTTGGGTGAACAAATTACAGCTGGGCAATTGACGAATAGTGAGCGCATGACAATGCATATACATGACATGTTGACTACTATGATATTTAATTGGGCATTACGACATAATACATAGATCGTTATCCAACAGCATCTATGACTAATAATCCACCGCCGGGTTGTCATCCGAGTCCCCCGTTGGTATTAAGTTGCAAGCAACGGATAATTGCATTAAGTAAAGTGCGTAATGTAAACAAACACATATGCCGTGGACATAGCATCGTTAGGTTATCCCTAGTGGCAACAGCACATCCACAACCTTAGAACTTTCTGTCACTGTCCCAGGTTAAACGGAGACATGAACCCACTATCTAGCATAAATACTCTCTCTTGGAGTTACAAGCATCTACTTGGCCAAAGCATCTACGAGTAACGGAAAGCATGCAAGATCTTAAATAACATATAAGATAGATTGATAATCAACTTGACATAATATTCAATATTCATCGGATCCCAGCAAACACAACATGTAGCATTACAATAATATGATCTTGATCATGTAGGGCAGCTCACAAGATCTAAACATGATGGCACAAAGTGGAGAGACAACCATCTAGCTACTGCTATGGACCCGTAGTCCAAGGATGAACTACTCACGCATCACTCCGGAGGCAGGCATGGCGATGTAGAAGCCTCCGGTGACGATTCCCCTCTCCGGCAGGGTGCCGGGAAGAGGTTCTGAACCCTCCCGAGCTAGGGTTGACGACGGCGGCGTCTCTGGAACTTTTCGTGGATATTTGCTCAGGTACTTAGGGTTTTCGCGTCGGGGGGAATAAGTAGGCGAAAGGGCGGCGGCTGCGGACCCCCGAGGGGCCCACACCACCCAGGGCGCGGCAGAGGGGGGCCCGCGCCCTGGGCGTGTGGCCTCCTGGTGGCCCTCCTCTGCTGCTCCTTCGCTCCGTCAGGTGTTCTGGAAAAATAGGCACCCCCGTGTAGTTTCGTCCAATTCCGAGAATATTTCCAGACTAGCTTTTCTGGAATACAAAAACAGCAGAAAACAGGAACTGGCACTTCGGCATCTTGTTAATAGGTTAGTCCCAAAAAATGTATAAAAGTGATATAAAGTAGATGCAAAACATGTAGCAATTGGTATAAAACAAGCATGGAACATCAAAAATTATAGATACGTTTGAGACGTATCAGCATCCCCAAGCTTAGTTCCTACTCGTCCTCGAGTAGGTAAACGATAAAAACAAATAATTTTTGAGGTGACATGCTACTATCATAATCTTGATCATATAATATTGCAAGGCACATGTAAATGAATGAAGTGATCCAAGTCAATGGTCTATAATTTGCTACCAAATAGATAATGAGTAAACAATGAATCACACAAGCTAAACGTTTTCATGAATAGTACTTTCGAGACAAGCATCAAACAGTTTTGCATAAGTGTTAACTCATAAAGCAATAGTTTCTAACAAAAGGTATTTAATCAACACAAAGGAAGAATTTAGTTTCAGCATTTGCTTCAACTTTCAACATATTTATCTCATGGATATTGTCAACACAAAGTAGTATAACAAGTCCAATACATTGCATATAACGCATGTTGTAACAAAGTTGACACTAGTGTTTGCTTGTGGAAGACAGAAAGAATAGGAAAACTGACTCAACATAAAAGTAAAAGAAAGGCCCTTCGCAGAGGGAAGCAGGGATTAAATCATGTGCTAGAGCTTTTAGGTTTTTGAAAGCATATAGAGATTGCATAAAATATTTGATACTCCTCCCAACCTTGCTAACACAAGCCATGGCTAACCGAATCCTCGGGTGCCTTCCATCAATCACATACCATGGAGGAGTATCTATTTTTGAGAGGTGTTTGTTAATTGTCAACGAATGGTAGCGGGTGAGAACAGTATTCTACCTGTCGAACGGACTTTTAAGAGCGGCTCCCATGAAGGACGTTATTTCTACCAGCAAGGCAGATCATCCCTCTTTCTCTTTGGTTTACACACATTCAGGTATTTCACTGTTTGTCATTGCTTACTGATGAATCAGGGCAAAAGTGTGAAGAGAATTAATTGGTTAAAGTTGTAATTAATTGGGACTGGGCACCCCGTTGCCAGCTCTTTTTGCAAGTTATTGGATAAGCGGATGTATATGCCACTAGTCCAGGTGTAAAAGTCCACTCGACAAATAGAATAAAGAATAACCACACTAATTCCTCATGAGCTAGTAAACATTGACACAAAAAGGGAATAATAACATTTTGAATAATTTAAAGGTAGCACATGAAAAATTTACTTGGAGTGGCAAGGAAATACCACATATAGGTAGTTATGGTGGACACAAATGGCATGGATTTTGGCTCAAGGATTTGGATGCACGAGAAGCATTCCCTCTCAGTACAGAGTTTAGGCTAGCAAGGTTATGTAAGCAAACAAGAATATCAACCCGTACACCAAGTTTTATATGACAAACATATTGCAAACGTTATAAGACTTCATACCGTCTTCCTTGTTAACCAAACCCTGTTATTAGAAAATATCTAGACCTTAGAGGTACCACCGATGCAAACCAAATTTTCAACAAGCTTTACGGTAGTTCTTCACTAATAGGCTTAACTCATGTGATGCACAATTTAATCATGATCTACTTGTTAACTCAAAACAATTGACAAGCATCAAGTTATCCATTTTAGTGATCTACAAGATTAAGCAAGTTTTTCCTTATACCAATTACCACATGCAACATTTTCTGAACCAACCAAACACCAATCAATTTATTTCATCAACTCTCCAAACAAATATAAGTGAAGCAAGAGAGTACTTTCTACAAAAGAAAGCTAATAGCTCTGACAAGAGATACATGAAAACAAGAGCTAAAAGCTGAACAGCGCTAGATATGAATACTCAACAAATATAAGTGAAGAATAGGAGTATTCTCATGAAAAAGCGGAGCGTGTCTCTCTCCCAATCAAGAATGCTAGGGTCCAGTCAAGCTTTATTGAAAATAAAATGCAATACTGAAAATAAAAAGCACACAGACGCTCCAAGAAAAGCACATATGATGTGAAAGAATTAAAATATAGTTTCACTAGAGATGACCTGATAATTTTGACGATGAAGAAGGGGATGCCTTGGGCATCCCCAAGCTTAGACGCTTGAGTCTTCTTGAAATATGCTGGGGAGATCCATGGGAGCCTCCCCAAGCTTAAGCTCTTCACTCTTCTTGATCCTATTATATCATCCTTCTCTCTTGACCCTTGAAAACTTCCGTCACACCAAACTCAAAGTAGATCTCATTAGAGGGTTAGTGCATAATCAAAAATTCACATGTTCTGTAAAGACGCAATATGATTTGTTACTTTAAACATTAGCTACAGCCACTGATGTTATGTGAAGCTCTTCCACCCAAAAAAGAATTTCACTCAACACTAGTAAAAGAGAGAATGCGAAAAATAAAAAGGCATAATCTGTCTAAAACAGAACAGTCCGCAAAGACGAATTTTTTCGAGGCACTTACGACGCTCAGATCGAGAAACTCTGAACTAATGAAAGTTTCAGACATTCATAAAGATTACGCACAAAAATTTCAGATTTAATTAACAATCTGGTGATTTTAGGAATTTCGTACAGTGAACAGCAAAAATCTGTTTCTGCGCAGCAATCAAAATTAAGCATCATCTTATCATTAGAGGCTACTCTTGGCACAACAATGCGAGAAAATAAAGATACAAAGGAGTTGCTACAGAAGTAAACAAACTCCTTGACTCAATAAAAGAAAAATTGCAGAAAAATAAAATGGGTTGCCTCCCATAAGCGCTTTTCTTTAACGCCTTTTAGCTAGGCACAAAGCATGCATCAAGTATTACCAAGTGAAGAAAGGTCTAATTCATCAAAAGCTTCATCAAGAACAGGGTTTGTCACATTAGGACTTTTCAGTTTACGTAATTCTTGGGAAGAAAATTTAAATAGACCATTATGTGACTTACCCTCAAGCTCATTGAACACGTTATCCGTTTTAAAGCACCCGTGGGTTTTGGTTTAGAAATTTTTGGAACATACATAAATTTTTGCTTTCTCCCCACAAAAGCCTTTTGCCTTTTAGTTTTAATAGAGGTAAAAGTAGAACTTATTACATCCATAGCCTCCTCTAATTCACCAATCCTAAGATTTTGATTATCTTGAATAGTACTAGTTTCTAAAACAGCAATTCTTTCATTAATGGTTCCCAGTGATTCATCAACTTTGCTAGTACTATCAAGGAGATTTGGCAAATTTTTCTCTATAGACTCCAATTTCTTTATAACATCTTCCAAGGTGATCTCATTTTTAATGTTACTAACAGGTGGTGTTCCTACTAGGCTCTCAATAATATAACTAGCTTCCAACGCAGGGGTACCAAGAAAGTTACCTCCCGTCAAAGTGTCCAAGACATATCTATACCAGCTAGTTATGCCAACATAAAAATTTCTAAGCAGGATCATAGTGGAATATTTTTTAGCACACCTACGATGAGCATCGCTGATTCTATACCAAGCATCTTTCAAACTTTCTCCACTTTGTTGCTTAAAAGATCGAACCTCAACTTCAGGAACCAAAACATGATGAGCCGAACCAGACATGATAACTAACAGAAAACAAAACTGAAAATAAACTGAATGCAAGTAACTAATTTTTTTGTGTTTTTGATAATTGAAAGCAAACAAGATAAAATAAAATAAACTAAGCAAGACAAAAACAAAGTAAAGAGATTGGAAGCGTGAAACTCCCCTTGCAGAAGACTGCTGTCTCCCCGGCAACGGCGCCAGAAAAATAGAGCTGTTGACGGGAGACAAGAGCTTCCTGAAGAACTTCTACTCCCCGGCAACGGCGCCAGAAAAATAGCTTGATGACGTGAAACACACGTTCGTTGGGAGACCCCAAGAGGAAGGTATGATGTAGTCAGCAGCAAGTTTTCCCTCAGAAAGAAACCAAGGTTATCGAACCAGTAGGAGCAGCAACTCTTCAGAAGGTTGTCAACGGCGCCAGAAAAATAGCTGTCGCAGGGAGTCTGGACTGTTGACGTGGAATCTGCACACAACACAATCAAACTACTTTGCCCCAACGAAACAGTGAGGTTGTCAATCTCACTGGCTTGCTGAAAACAAAGGATTAAACGTATGGTGTGGAAAATGAGTATTAAATTGCAGAGAATGAAAAAGGAACAGTTTGCAGTTTGTGGTTGTTTAATCAGTGTAAAAGAATGGACCGGGGTCCACAGTTCACTAGTGGTGTCTCTCCATAAAAGATAACTAACATGTTGGGTGAACAAATTACAGCTGGGCAATTGACGAATAGTGAGCGCATGACAATGCATATACATGACATGTTGACTACTATGATATTTAATTGGGCATTACGACATAATACATAGATCGTTATCCAACAGCATCTATGACTAATAATCCACCGCCGGGTTGTCATCCGAGTCCCCCGTTGGTATTAAGTTGCAAGCAACGGATAATTGCATTAAGTAAAGTGCGTAATGTAAACAAACACATATGCCGTGGACATAGCATCGTTAGGTTATCCCTAGTGGCAACAGCACATCCACAACCTTAGAACTTTCTGTCACTGTCCCAGGTTAAACGGAGACATGAACCCACTATCTAGCATAAATACTCTCTCTTGGAGTTACAAGCATCTACTTGGCCAAAGCATCTACGAGTAACGGAAAGCATGCAAGATCTTAAATAACATATAAGATAGATTGATAATCAACTTGACATAATATTCAATATTCATCGGATCCCAGCAAACACAACATGTAGCATTACAATAATATGATCTTGATCATGTATGTAGCAGCTCACAAGATCTAAACATGATGGCACAAAGTGGAGAGACAACCATCTAGCTACTGCTATGGACCCGTAGTCCAAGGATGAATTACTCACGCATCACTCCGGAGGCAGGCATGGCGATGTAGAAGCCTCCGGTGACGATTCCCCTCTCCGGCAGGGTGCCGGGAAGAGGTTCTGAACCCTCCCGAGCTAGGGTTGACGACGGCGGCGTCTCTGGATCTTTTCGTGGATATTTGCTCAGGTACTTAGGGTTTTCGCGTCGGGGGGAATAAGTAGGCGAAAGGGCGGCGGCTGCGGACCCCCGAGGGGCCCACACCACCCCAGGGCGCGGCAGAAGGGGGGCCCGCGCCCTGGGTGCGTGTGGCCTCCTGGTGGCCCTCCTCTGCTCCTTCGCTCCGTCAGGCGTGTTCTGGAAAAATAGGCACCCCCGTGTAGTTTCGTCCAATTCCGAGAATATTTCCAGACTAGCTTTTCTGGAATACAAAAACAGCAGAAAACAGGAACTGGCACTTCGGCATCTTGTTAATAGGTTAGTCCCAAAAAATGTATAAAAGTGATATAAAGTAGATGCAAAACATGTAGCAATTGGTATAAAACAAGCATGAAACATCAAAAATTATAGATACGTTTGAGACGTATCAGCGGCCAAGGGCCCAACGGCGCCCAGGGGTGGTGTCGCCTCCTCGTGCACCGCCTCGCGACGCCCTTTGGACTATATATTGCCCCTGACCTAAAACTCACAGAACAATCGACGATTTCCCCAGAAAAGTTCCAGAGCTCCGCCGCCATCCGAAACCCTAATTCGGGGGACAGAAGTCTCTGTTTCGGCACCTTGCCGGGACGGGGAATTGCCCCCGGAGCCATCTCCATCGACGCCACCGCCATCTTCATCGCCGTTGCTGCCTCCCATGATGAGGAGGGAGTAGTTCTTCATCGGGGCTGAGGGCTCTACCGGTAGCTATGTGGTTTATCTCTCTCTCCCATGGTGTGATATTTATGTGATCATGAACTTTGTAATCTAGTTGAATCCATAGATGTTACTCTTCATTATCCTATATGCTACTCAAGTGGTTTTATTAATGTAATCTCCGGAGTCACCTTTGTCCCACGGTGCGAAGTTGAGAGTGTGCGCCCCGTGTGTGGCTCTTAGGCTAAAGATTACAGGAATACTTATCATGAGTTATTATTTGTGTTGGATGTCTCTATGAAATTGCGGTGTTTGTCTAGTACTATTTAGGGCGCTCAAGTTGACAGTGTGGGGTTCCCTAGATGTGGAATGCGACTTTAAGGTGTGCTTTTATAGCCCTACGCAGTGGATTGGTGTTCGTTATCCAACGAGAGAATAATTCAGAGTAGCATAGTGAAGAGGAAATATCTATGTATTCAATTATATTATTATTGTTGAGAGTGTCCACTAGTGAAAGTATGATCCCTAGGCCTTATTTCCAAGCATTGAAACACCGTTTACTCTCATTTTGTCTCATGTTTGCTTGCTGCCATTTTTATTTCAGATTGCAATTACCACTTATAATCATCCATATCACTTGTATTTTAATATCTCTTCGCCGAACTAGTGCACCTATACACCTGACAAGTGTATTGGGTGTGTTGGGGACACAAGAGACTTCTTGTATCTTAATTGCAGGGTTGCTTGAGAGGGATAACTTTGACCTCTACCTCCCTGAGTTCGATAAACCTTGGGTGATTCACTTAAGGGAAACTTGCTGCTGTTCTACAAACCTCTGCACTTGGAGGCCCAACACTGTCTACAAGAATAGAAGCGTGCGTAGACATCAAGTGGTAACCCAGTAACCTCCGGTTGTATCGCATGACTGGTGACACACAGCATCTTTGTATAGTTCCGGGTCGGGGCGCCACACTTTTTAGAGAGCTTAGTTATTAGAAGAATATTTTCAAACTCAATTTAAAACTATGAACTATTAATAAATTAATAAATAAAGTAAGCTAAGTGGGGACTACCATGATGTGGACATGTGGATGAAGGAGATGATATATATCGAATCGAATTTTTTTAAACTCAATTTAAAACTATGAACTAAATTAATAAATAAAGTGAGCTAAGTGGGGTCTACCATGATGTGAACATGTGGGAGAAGGAGAGGACACAAATCTTAGGGAGCTTATTCAAACTCAATTTAAAACTATGAACTAAATTAGTAAATAAAGTGAGCTAAGTGGGATCTACCATGATGTGTACATGTGGGAGAAAGAGAGGGCACAAATCTCAGGGAGCTTAGTATTTAGAGAGATAGCCCAGAACGCCGCTCTTCCTTTTGAGACAATGAAGTTGATTCATCTTTTGCATGTTTACAGTGATTTCTGAAAGCTGACGATGAACTTCTTTTTTCCGAATGTTCCAGTAAACGTGGCGACTTAATTACACTAAGTTGTCGCCCTAAAAATTTGAACTTATTTACAAGAATATCTAGTTGACCCTGCGAGCTTGTGAACTTGCAAATGAACTAATGCAAAAACGCCACAATAAGAAATTCAGGTTCACCTTGGCGACAACATAAATGAATATACACACTGCACTTTCCAGATTCTAGCTACAATGACTCTGTTTGGAACAACGAAATTTTGTAGAAATCTATCATGTATTTGTTTCGTTTCAACATCAACTTATGTGAACAAAAATAGTAATTATATCAGAAATCCATTTCGGGTAGTAGGAGCATCTACTCCCCACTGTTTGAAAATATATTTTCTAAACGTCAAAAAATTCAAAAAAAATCGGGTGTACAAACAAATATTTTATGCCGGCACATAAACGTTTTAAAATATTTTTAAATTTTTGTTTTCGTAATGGGAATAGATGCTCCTACTACCCAAAATGCCGCCTCCCTATATCGGAAATCCATTTCGTACTAACCAAAACGCCGCCTCCCTAACTATATATGGTACTCAGTCACATAACTACAGGATGCTCAATCAAACTTTGTACTCAACTAGGACACTGCCCGTGCGTTGCAACGGAAAAGAGAAAACATGTCTCGTGAAGGCGCAATAAGAAAGTTCTCATTGTAATTCCTACATTTGTTTTTTACAAAATCAACGAAGTTAATAACCATACTGATTATCTGATATTTTCAAACTCAAATTTATAATTCTAAAAAAATTACAGTCGAGCACAAAAATCTATGCATCATGTCATCACACTTTTTTGTCCATCAAAATTATTTTCATGAACTCTATTTTTTGTATTTCTAAACTTATCCTAAATGAATTTTTCAACACTTTGTCTCCGTTTTCAAAATTGTTTTGTCAAATTAATACAAAAGAGAAATAAAAGAAAAGGTCTCTTCTATTAATTCCTGATTTGGGCTTCAGCCCGTTTCTTTCCTGTCTTCCTTCCGCTCGTGGCAGCAAATAAGATTCTACCGCCCAGCGAGGCCAGCCAAGTACGGACGAAGCCATCTCCATGCTCGTGGTATTCTTCCTGTCGTACTGAAGCAGCTTCGTGTCGTCGCCGATGCCGTACGTTCCTGCCGCGAATCACGTCGCCGCCGCCGAACGCAGGAGAGCGGATAAGAGCGCCATGCCGTGCTCTCCCGCTCTCCCTCATCCTCTCGGCCACTCGCTCGCCCTCTCCCTGCTCTCCTTTCTCCACACGCTCGGCCGAACCGTCGCTGTCACCGACGCGCAGCGCCGCCGCTAAGCACCGCCCCGGACGAATCGAAGAGCACAGCAAGGACGGCCTAGTCCTCCTCTCCATTGTCCCCAAGCAGCATGTTCTGGGAGCGCCGAAATCGCCCGTGCGGGGTCGTCTTCCCCGTGGTCGGCCGCCGGTCGCTGCGCTCGATTCGCCGCCGACCGACCTCTCCTCGCTTCAACGACCTTCTGTCCGCCCTCATGGTGAGCTTATGGTCTTCCTAGACCTATTCCTCCTGTCTCTCTCGCTGTAATTCGTGCTCGCCTTGTAGACTGTCGCCGTCCGCCGCCAAGCGTCGTCGCCGGCTCGTCTCCGGCGACCAATAGTGAGCGGCGCCACCAGCATATGGTCGTGCGTGTCCTCGCGCGTCCAACGCGACCATCCGCGCGTCCCCTCTCGCGCTCGTTCGTCGAGTGCGTGATTGACAGGAGCAGGTCTGGCCATTGCTGGCCTCGTGCTCTTTAATCTTTACCTAATATCAGTAAAGATAAGTTGCATCCGTAACGCTGAACATGTATATTTGATAAAACAAATTAGGTAAAATGGAGGGTAGGCTCGAGCCTGACGAAGCCTAGCTGGTAAAATCGGCCCACCGTAGTGATTATACATAGGGCTAGATGCAGGTTTCACATCACTGCATGGCTCTATAGCCTCATGTTTCTGTTTTTTTTTGCTTCACTTTTAGGGAATTTCTCCTGTGTATCAGTTCTTGGGGATTAATCTGATGTGAGCGGAGATTATTCGGAATCTGTTCTTGTTGTAACTTACGAATAGATAACTGATTATTGATTACCTATATCAGAAATGCACGACAAGAATTTTTTATTGTCATTTTCCTTTTCATTTTTTTCTATTACTAGCTTATTTTCCACTAAAAAGTAGCAAACCTAAGATGTCATCTCTTTATCTCTTCATTTAGTGTGCGTACCAAATTCAGTGACATTATAGACATCTCACAACAAATAGGGAAAAATTACACGAAATCAAAAGAAATCTCCCAAACAGTTTCTAGGAGCTTCGTTTCCTCCCACCGAAACCCATCCGGCTTAAGCATAAGCACAAATCCAAAAGGAACGTACTGCCCTCCTTGACAGGTTTCTCAATAAATTATGGACGGTGCCTCTACAAACAAAAATGGAGAATCCCTAGTTTAAAACATTTCAACATACCCAAGTATTTAGCATCGAAACTCAAATTTTCCAGGAATCCTAACAAAATGAAGTAAGATAAATTCTACTGCCCCTTCTCTTCTTCTGAAGAAAGAGAAGTCTCTTTGGGAGCTAGCCAATCTCCTATCTCGTGGAAATCATGGAAGCAGGTGCAGTAGAAGAACCCGACACTCACGATCGACGCCAACCCATTCTCGATCCTTTGTCTTCCTCGAAACCAACGCCTGCATCCAAGGATAGACCATGCAGAAAAATATTATGTTAGCCAATGCATGAAAAAATAGAACAAATTTTGCCCTAACTCGCTACCTTGTTTCCGGTCCCCTTTTTGCAGGCTTTTTAGATACTAATATTTTTTCTTTTGTATTACACATTACCATTAACGAAATTCATCAATGTACGTAGCAAGTTAGAGAAAGATGTTCTTATATGTACCAGTCGGAGTCATTTGGTCTAGGATCGACATGTTCGGTGATGACACCGAGCAGTTCTGAGGTCCTGGTTTTGAAGATGACGCCACGTGGCTTGTAGTGCTTGCCAAGTATCCTCTTCTCCATCTCCGCCACCACGTCATACAGCTCCTCCGACAGCTCTTGTTTCCTCCGGTGCAGATCCGGCAACGATGTCGGCCTCTGCCCATCGAGAGACATGAAATTATTTCTTTTTTAAAAAGGAAAATAGATACAGAAACTTCATATATGAAAGATCGGCCAACTTAGCAATCTATGGTTCTGCAATTATCGTCAGGGAACATATACATTGCCAGTTAGAAGCGTAATAAAGCTCAATACATACCTCGGCAGCAGCTGCGGAGAAGGTGGACGGCGAACCGCCGCCGTGGACGAGGCGCGTCGGCAGAAGCCGGAGTCGTTGCGCCGCCGCGGCCGCCGATGATCGCTGGAGCATGCTTCTCGCCACCTGTCCAAGTGCCGCCGCCATGGTTCCGTCGCGTGGTGTCGACGGTACTCACACGGCCATCGGCTTATATTAACGTGCGTAAAACGTAGGCGCGGCCGTCTTCGTATCGAATTACTATTCCGAGTGCGTTCTAAGTTCCAGATCGACCCGAATTAAGGCCAGCAAGGAAGCCCACTCACACGGCCATGTCTTTACGCACAAACAATTCTGGTTTCCTTCTTTTATTCACTCGCGAAAAGATTTTCTCAAGAAAAAACAGTGCTTAAAAAAAGTGCATTCCGGCTTTTACACCTGCTATAACTTTTTTGTCACGAATTATTCCGTGCTGTAAATTTTCATCCGGATAGCGGGATAGGTACATATCCGGAATTCCGGATAGCGGGCTATAGCCTGCCACATCACGGTTTCAAAAAGCCTTTTTTTCAGCACAAACCAGTTTGTCTGGTTGACCCGCACCCGCACGCTCAAGCGTGGTCAACTCTTACCCATCACTTTGGCTCCTATATTAACTTATTTTTTGAACAAGCGAAGGGATCATAAGATTTCGAAACGGGCATTAGTTAACAAAACTGAAACAACACTGTAATTAGGATTTGAAGGAAAGAAAAATTATAACCATGTTCTTGCAAATTACATGTATGACCCCAGACAAAAACATAAACGCAATCTGCTCTAGGCGAACTGCGACCTCGCCAACGATGCGTTATTGCCACCATCTCCGGCCACGATCTTCCCATCTTTTAGGCAAGAGAGTGAGGGTCTATCGTCGGGAGGTTCAAGGAGGGCGCCCAGGAAATTCCGGTGAAGCTTGTAAAAGTCGGAGAACCACCCTATCTGCCCAGAGGAGCTTGCTAGAGGGAATTTTGAAGAACCGGTTCTCCAGCAGCTAATGAAGGTCGATGCAATGAGGGAATGAAATTCGCTGATGCCGATGCCAATCCCCACCATGCATGGCGAAATGAAGCACCACCCCACGCCGCCTCGCTTCCATCTCATTGATGTCTGAGGAAGAGGGGAAGTGCAGCAGCAAGCACAACTCTTACACCAGCCGAAGCCTTCAAGACTGAAGGCCCAAGAACGAGTGTATTAAGACTGCCGTCAGATCCCGCTCCGGTTGCCGCCGCTCAACAAGGACTGCCACCGCCGGAGAGGAAAGACGCACTCTCGCGCTGTTCGCAAGCCCCAGGAACAACTAGAAAAGCAGCATAACGCTAGTCACCCCAAAGGACAAGCACAACCTAACCCTAGCCCTATTCACAAAGGTAACCAGAGCAGGCTGGCAACCTGCCCCATCTCCACACCAGCCAGATAACCTCCCCACATTTGTATTTATTTGTACACGAAGGTCGAAGGTCCTCATACAGAAATTGCAGGTCCAGCTCCATCTCCATCATGCTTGCTAACGAGATCAGCCACCACAACACCTCGAACTATCCACTTTCTATCGCTGCCGCAAGAGCAAAATCTCGCTGGCGTTGAAGGGCTACCATTATTGGAGGTTAAAGAAGACCTTGTGCCATCAACATAATTCGGCAACCAACGGGAAGTGGCCGCCCTTCTGCCAGAATAGTCGACGACGAGATTGCTACAAAGGATGGACTCCCAGTTGCAGCACCACGACAGAAGCAGCAACTAACACATGTCGCTGTAGAAGATTCCCAACGTAATGATGCACTAAGATATCCCTGCATGCTCGTCGCAGGTAGGTCAGGACAGATCCCACCACCACCTTCCCTTCCCATCATCAAGAGAGCAATAACGGGGAAGGGAATCCCCCTAACCAGAATCCCAGTTACGCGAAATCCGCTCCCTTCCCGTGGCCTCCACCATGGAGGGAGACCGGAGGAGATCGACGGTGACACGACGCCATGTATCGTACACAACATAGAGCACCTCCATAGCATCAGCATAACACCATACACAACAATGAAAGGCACCCCTAATCTAATCCTACAACTACTAGAGAAGCTATTCACAAGAGGGGCCCCGACCTCCTCTCCCATTCACTCCGGCCGGTAGAGCCGCTAGAGGAGATGGGCGTGAAGCGCCGGGGTGACACTTGACACTTGCGACTCTCAAACAAAGAAGGGATGAGAGAGAAGGCGGAGAAGGAAATGAGAGCCCTTGGTAGTCACGACTAGGCAGGCCATGTGTTGTCCTTCGTCGGTTAGGAACGTGTTACAGCGACATGACTCTCGCTATTTTATTTTATTTTCGATGAGTTCATGGTACCTTTTATTTTTCTTAATATTTTTTTGGAATTAAATATTGTCCAGAGAATAACACACTCATTTTGTAGCTTCGAAAATACGATAAACGTGGAGGAATATTTGTAGGATAATTTGGAGTATACCCTCGTGGCCTCGCCGTCGAAGGGAGGAGTATCAGTTCTGGAGTTCGATGACGTGTCCGGGGACATGTTGCCCCGGTCTGATTCGTTCAACGACAATGGTTTTGCTTCTGGCAAACTACTTTGGAGGTCCGTAAAGCTGCTGATCAGCGATGGAGCCGCGTCGAGCTCGGGTGAAGAGGTGATCTGTCTCGCTTCACTTTGGTGTCTGCTTTGGTGGTGCCGAAGGAGAGTGATAGGCGTTGGTTTGTCACATAGGATTATCCTATCTTTACAGATGTGTAAGATCGGTGTGTACGTGCTTTGTATCTTGTCCTTTATTTATCAATGAGAATCGTATTACCTTGCAAAAAAAAACTTGGACTGCAGCCTTCATAGAGCGTGTGGCTAGGTCGGGTCGAATCAGGCAGGCAGCGACGGGCGGCGCCGTCGCCCACGCCTCCCCTCAAAATTGGCCGCTTGCCCCTGCCCTATTTCTATCTCCAGCCGGGATTGCGTCTCGGCCGCGACGGATTTACCACCAGCGATGGCGCTGGCAGATTCCTCTCTCCTTGCCTGGTATGCCCTCTTCCTCCCCTCTTATATCTTATAGACATATTAGATTATTTCTGAGATTACTTTAAGTAGATGACGAATTGGGAAAAACCGTAAAACAAAACGTTGGGCAATTCAATAGCTTTCTAATAGCATATCATTTGCTTCATTCCGATAAATGGTTTGGAAAATATCCACAAAATAGTTTCGCTACGATTTGTACAGATTGAGTATTTTAAAATTATTTTAAAACTATAATGAATTTGAGAAACGATGTAAGATGAAAGGATGCGGAATTTCGTTAGATTTTCAACAGTATATCATTTGCTAAATTATGATAAACGGTTAGAAAACTAAGTCAAAACTACTGTACCAATCGTGTGTTATTTATTTCCATTTTAGTACATTTCAGCGAGGTTCACAACGGATCACCTCATGGACCTTGGCATTGAACAAGGATTACCGATAGACATCTTCTGCACGTTCTCCAATGTTGATCATGAAGTTTTGCTGAAGAAGGAAAACACTAGGAATATGGGGATCTTAACGATTGTGTGTGCTGACATTGTGAATGTCTTTGGACCGAAGGAGGAAACAATCTGTGTCTTCGATTTCATCGTTGAAGATAATGTTGTTCGTCTGTTTTATAACCCATGTGTGATGTCCATGGGTTACTTTTAAGATGTGTTGTCGATGAACTTTGAGGTGGGAGTGGTAGGGCAGCGGGCGAGGAGGTGGTGTAGGTGGTGGGATTCCGAGGGGGGTGAGGCGGGCGTATACGAGGGGGTCTCCATGGCCTAGAGATGAAGGGACGGGGGTCACGGTAACGTAGAGAGGTAGCATGCGTTGTGGTGTTGGGCAGGGGGGGGCATAGAGGCGCCGACGGGGTTGAGGCAAGCTAGAGAGGAAGCGAGCTGGTGATAGTTGGGCAACGGGGGGCGGCATAAGGACGGGAAGATGGAGGCGAGCTGGGGGTCGATGGGGAATGGCGGGGTGGTGTGGGGCGGCGTAGGGACGGGGGGCGGGCTAGGGGTCGATGGGCTCGACGAGGAGCAGATCGGGTGAGAGACTTAGGCCTAGTTCTTTTGGGGCTTCTCATTTGATTTCGTTACATGATATTTGTTCTGGGCCGACAACCGACACCAACAAGATAAGGGGTAAATAATTGGGAACGGGGATTTTCGGTAGTACTAGAAGCGGTCAACCGTCTAGAGAGATTAAGTGGTCCTTTGATTTGAAAAATGTTGTAATAGGAAATCTATAGAATTGACATGTCATGTCTAGTTGAATCATACTAGTGGAATTTGGTGCGGCGACACGCCGCACCCGTTGTATCTAAAAATGTCGAAATTTAGAAATAATGTTAGTTAATTGCTGTAATTGGGAAAATTTACAGTTTTTAAAACGTTTAGATTTTAAAAATTGTTGAAAGTGGGAACGTACATGTCACGTTCATAAAATATTCGGGCTTCAAGGAGTTATAATTTTTGTTTGGAGGGTTTAAATTTGGAATATGGATTGAAATGCTTCAATTTGTTTATTTGTTTTCCTAAAATTCTGCCACAAGTTGACAAATTTGAATCTTCCAAACATGTTTGTTTTTTTGTCGTGAATAATTGGTTTTATGTTTTGGAAATGTTTAGGTTCGAAAAATTGTTCAGGTTGGAAAGTTATTAAGATTGGTATTTTTGGAGACTTAAATTTTAAATTTGGATGTGAATGTTCTAACATGTTTGTGTTTTTTGCACAAATTTTTGCAAATGTTGGTTGATACAAAAAGTCTAATTTTTGTATTTGTTGTTGCAATTTTTTTAATTATTTTGATATTTTCTAATATTTGTACGATGATTACGAAGTTAGTTCGAACGGTTTTTATTTGCTGGAAATTGTTGAAGTGAAAGGGTACAACCGGCCAGAAACGTAACGCTTTGAAATAAGGCATCAGAAAAGGGTGAAATTCACGTTAATTTACCTGATGCGGTTAAATTCACGATATAATTTTAGAAGGCTCAAATTTGAAGTTATACTAAAATATGAACGCGTTATTTGGATTTAAATGACGTAACATGTTTGTGTGTTTCCCACAAATTTATCCAAATATTTGACAATACGGAAAATTCAAACTTTTCTTTTGTTGTCGTAATTTTTTTTTTTCTTGTAGTCACTTCGATATTTTGTAATATTTTGTGGATGATCATTTATGGAAATGTTTCCATTTTCTGGTTTTGCTTTAAAATGATTATTGGAAATGGTTATGTTGTTTCCATTTTCTGTTTTCTGTGTTAAAATGATAATTGGAAATGGTTATTTTATTTTTGTAATTTTGTTAAACTTGGATTGAATTGAGTATTTTTACAAATTTGCAACACTTGTAATAATTTAGAGAAGGTCCCAAAGAATTTTAAATGGTTATTTTGTTTTTTACAAATTGTTAGAAGTCGGTTTGAAATTTTTTGGAGTTGTGTTTGAAAAGTTTTGTAAGGTTTGGAAAATAGAAAAACAAAACAGGGAAAAAAAAAGAGGGCCGGGCGTGCCGCGCAGCAAGCAGGCCGTCCCAGCAGGCAGGCCAGCTGCGCAGCCCAGGCCCGCAGCGTCGTCAGCGTGACGTCACGCGAGGCCGGCCTGTGTCGCGGCGGCGTGGGCGTCGCCGGCGCCGCAGCAGAGCGCGCTCGGACTCGCGCGTGCATCCGCGGGACGCGCGCGGACGCGGTGTGCCCGCCAGCGGCGGCGGCGCCGATTTTGAGACGCCGGAGCGTCGCCGGCGACCTGCAGACGGTGCGGAGGCCTGCGACGACGGCAGCGTCGATTGCGGCGAGGTCGCGCCGTTCCGGCTTGCGAGAGCGAGCGAGGAGGGGGAGCGCGCGACGGCGGACGTCTCTGTGTGCGCCGATCTGGACGGGGAGGACCAGAATGGCGGCGGAGCGCGCCGGCGTCGCCGGCGACGGCGGGTTCGCGGGAGAGAAAGGAGGAGAGAGGGGGAGCGCGCGAAGTTTTATGACGGGGTGCCTGTGCTTGTACGAAATTTTTTTTGGTCCCTGTCTGCGAGAAAACGTGGGTAGCGGAGCTATTTCTCGACTTGTGAGGGGCATTTTTGAAAATCTGTCACAGAGGATGTGCTGCACGTTGGATCAACAATTGATGGCCAGGATCGAATACTGTAGATAGCTACAGTGTACAACAGTACTTACTGTAGCTAACACTGTAGATCTACAGTGCCAGAGGGCCTCTCCGCGTGAGAAAGTCACTTCCCTTAATATATTGAGTAATGGAGAGAGAAATTTCCTTTTAATTGTGGTGAAGGAATTTTTCTATGGGAAGAGAAACCTCATGTAAAATTTATACTACAAGATTCTTATAGGAATATTTCCTATGAGACATGATCCTAGGAATTAAACTGACTTTCGACAAAAAAAATTGTATAGCCGTATAGGATTTCAATTCTCTACAAATCCTTTAAAATGAGCCCTAACTAGAGCGGTGAAAAATCCTTAAAATTCAAACCATCATCGCCGTCGCCGGCCCTCTCCGAAAACCATTCCCTCCCACTGCGCGCGGGCCCCACCAGTCCTCCTTCCCCAAATCGACCACAACCCGATTGCTAGCGAGGGTCAGCAATGGCGCCGAGCTCGCGTCCCCCCGCCGACGCGCCGGCGTCGACCCGCAAGCGGAGGTTCGACGACGAGCCGCTGCCCGCCGTGACCAAGCGCCGCAAGGAAAGGGGGCGTACGCCCGAGTTTGTTTGGAATCCCATCCCCGCCGACAAAGCTCGGGCCAGGTTTCCCAAACGCTACCAGCGTGCCCCGGCGGCTGCCAAGAGGTAGCTGACGCCCGTCTCTATTCCCGGATCTCTCTCTCTCTCTTGAGTGTGTGTGCTGAATGCTGTTTCTGCATTTGCGTTTGTCTGGGCAGGAATGGGGAGGAGGAGGAGGTGGAGGTGAAGGCGCGCTGCCATTACCGGGCAGCCAAGGTGGAAGGAATCCTCTATAGACTGGGTGATGATGTGTATGTAGCGGTAATCATCTTCCTCCACACCTCTGGTTTCGATGCTGTAAATCCTCTGTTCCGTAGTTGTGCCAGTCATTGGTACTGTACTTCTTTGTTCTTGCTATGAAATTTCCTTAATGCTACTCCTGATACCAAATTGCATCATCTTCCATTGTGAATATGGTTGCTGCTGTCAAATCCTCGATATCTTTTACATGTTTCCACTTATGCTTGCTGCTAAGGAATGGTTCCTCCTTTCATCATTGTTACTGTTTAGGCTGCCATGCCATGCCATGGTATTACTCTGTCATGTGATTCAGTTGTGCGCCTGCTGTGAAAGCGATGATCCCATCATCATTGTTAGTTACGCCAGTAGCATGACTACTCTAGTTCGCTGTTGATTTTTTTTCCCGCGTCTGCTTGCCTTGCTTAGATGCATTTCTGGTACCCAATTAGGACTGCATATGGCTGGTGCCATAAAAGAATCCTCGCTATCTTTTAGAATTTCCATGCTAGTGTTCTGCCTCCACAACTCATGTGACTGCTGTTATGCTTGCTGTTATGATTTCTTTTTTATTAGGCTGTCATCATAATGCTTCTTTTCAACAACGCATGCCATAGCGGTTATGCATGCTGCTGTGAAATACTTGATGATAGATGTGTAATGCTCTGTTTCCGCACCTCCTCATGTGATTGCCATTATGCTTCCTGTCTGCTATTGGTTCTTAACTGTGCCACAATCATACATACCCTAGTTCTTTGTAAAAAAATGAATTTACACCTCAGCTTGCATTGCTTAATGGCATTTTTGGTACCAAACTGCATCCATACGACACCTTTCACCGTGAATATGGTTTCTGCTGATGTAAAATATCCTTGCTATATGTTAGATGTTTGCATAGGTTTTTTCATTCCTGACATTGTTCATGTTTAGGCTGGGGAAGGAAAGCCTCATTTCGTTGGTAGAATCATAGAACTTTTTGAGGGAAAAGACCACGTCAAGTACTTCAACTGCCGTTGGTTCTACCGATCGGAGGACACGGTGATCTCGACCGCGAAATTGGTTGATGATCATAGTCATGATCCCAAGCGGGTCTTCCTCTCTGACGAGAGCAACGACAACCCGCTTGACTGTATTCTGTCCAAGGCTAAAATAGTGCAAGTCGATCCCAAGGTTAGTGCTCTTGTTCAGAACTGTGTGTCCCCTCCTTAATAAAATGGTTCTCACTTTTTTAACTCCACGTTTTAGCTTGATCTGGAAGCAAAAGCCCAAATAGCGGCCGGCAAAGATCTGTACTATGACATGTCGTACACTGTGGCCTACTCTACCTTTGGAAATATCACATATGGTAATTGATGCTGTGACCTTTGTACTCTTTTCAGTTATGAAGCTTTTTATTGACCTATTTAATGCTAAATATGTCCAGTACTGTTGTTATGTTGTAACTCTGTTTAGTTTTGTAAATTAACTCCTAAGAGTTGAGCATTTTAACGAACATGTGAAATTATTTTGCCATCAGACCATGTTGATCATTATCTGGTTTAAGTTAAAATCCAAGCTCATTGTCTGATGCCCATGCTTTCTTCGTTCAAAATGTTAATTCAACCTGATACGTTCAACAGAAATTAGAATGTAACTTGTTTGTTAAAACAGTCAGTAAATATCATAAATGGCAATTGTTGCTGCTAACCTATAACTCTGTTCAATTATGCAAACTAATTATTGTCGTACTTAATGTTTAAGTATTTCCAATATTGTTACTAAATTTTGTTGTAACTCTGTTTAGTCATGTAAATTAACTCCTGGGAGATAATTTTTGTAGAGAATATGTAAAACAAATCTCATCTGTCCATGTTGATCATAATCTAGGATTCTAGGTTAAGTTTAATCCAATCTCATTGTCTTATGTCCATGCTTTCTTCATTTGGAATGTTAATTCTACGGATAGGTTCGGTAGAAATTAGGATGACATATTTTTGTGTGTGCATGTAACCTGTGTTCAAACAGGCAAGAATATTTTTGGTAGGAAAAGATAGAATTAACTAAAGGGCAGCACGGGCCTAGGAATTTTCATCTATTAGTTAAATTATCTTTGGTTGATATCACCTATAATCTTGGGCAATTAGGACATGAGCGCATCTGCGTGTTCAGTAATTATAATGATCTGTTGAATAATCTTTTCAGTTATGTGTTATAACTGAAGATGTGTTTTGCGTGTAGATATAAATGAAATTTCAGGGATTTCTTCAGATGCTGATTCAAAGGCTGACACCTCTGTGGCAACGGCAACGCTACTTGACCTTTATTCTGGTTGCGGTGGCATGTCCACTGGATTGTGCTTGGGCGCTGCACTAGCTGGATTGAAACTTGAGACGGTATTACTTAGCCTTATATTTATTTGGAGAATAATTTTTCGACCACCCTTCATTATTTCTATAATTTCCTTTTTTATATTTGTAGAGGTGGGCTGTTGATTTTAACAGCCACGCGTGCAAAAGCTTGAAGTCCAACCATCCCAAGACCGAGGTTGGCTCATGAATCTATAATTCTTTTTGGCTGGTACAATTCCTCTTGTTTTAGCTGACCAGAATTTTTCTTATGATTTCTTAATATAGGTGCGGAACGAGAAAGCGGATGATTTTCTATCTCTTTTAAAAGAATGGGCAGTTCTATGTGACCAATATGTCCATGGTAATAATGCCGAAGCACCTCCTCCGATGGACGATGAGGAGGAAGAGGGTGAACTCGAAGAGAACGAATTTGTCGTTGAAAAACTCACTGATATCCGCTATGGTGGCATTTATAAGAAAAGCTGCATTTATTTCAAAGTGCTCCACTGTCCATCTATTTCATTTCTAGTGCGTGTACTTTACTTCTGTTATTGAGTTTGTTGTAATATTTTTTTGAACAGGTGCAATGGAAGGGATATGGTCCCGAAGAGGCTACTTGGGAGCCCATTAAAAATCTTCGGTTTGTATCTAATTTAACATATTGCTATTATATAATAATGTCTATTTCCTTTGCAGTTATTGAAAAAGATCTATGTAAAGTGCACTGATATTTATTTATTGTTCAGTGATTGCCCTTTGAAAATAAAGGAGTTTGTTCAAGAAGGACACATGCGAAAATTATTACCACTGCCTGTGAGTACTAAACTTTTCTTTCTCCTTAATTTTGTACCAGAATAAATATCAGATTGGCTAATGTTGTTTATTTGTTCTGTTACTTTTAAAGGGTGATGTAGATGTCTTGTGTGGGGGCCCGCCTTGTCAAGGGATAAGCGGGCTTAATCGGTTTAGAAACCGTGACAACCCACTAGAAGATGATAAGAATAGACAGATGGTCACTTTTATGAACACCGTTTCCTATCTGCGGCCGAAGTTTGTTTTGATGGAAAATGTGGTGGATATACTGCGATTTGCTGAAGGATATCTAGGTAGGTATGCGTTGAGCCGTTTGGTGGCTATGAACTACCAGTCTCGGCTGGGCGTTATGGCAGCAGGTTGTTACGGGCTTCCACAATTCCGCATGCGCATCTTCCTTTGGGGTGCCCTCCCAACAATGGTTTGTTTTAATATTCTTTGTCACTTTCAGTGTTTGCTACACATTTATTTCTGAGATGATTGATCGGTTGTATTTGGATATGCAGGTGCTACCAAGATATCCTCTTCCCACTCATAATGTTGTTAAGCGAAGCGGGACGCCGAGTGCATTCGAGGTAAGTAAAACCATAATAAAATTGAGATCATAATTAATGAAATCCTTTAAGAGGTGAAAATATGCTGACGAGCTCATTTTTTGTTGCAGGAAAGCATTGTCGCATACAACGAAATTCAAAATCCAACCTTGAAGAATGCATTGGTTCTTGAAGATGCGATCTCAGATTTACCAAAGGCATGTATTTTTTACTTGAATTTTATATTTCATATTTTCCACATATAGTCTTATATCTGTTATGCAGGTTGGTAACGATCAAGCTGATGACGTAGTTGAATACCTTGTGAAACCAAAGACGGAATTTCAGCGCTACATTCGTCTTAGCCGTAAAGGTAACTATATAGCTATTTTGATAAGACGAATATATGCTCATCTTTCTGTTTGTGAAAAGTCATTTTCTTTTGCATTTCACATTTCAATTCAGTTTTTATTGCTGTTCCAATGTTCTAGAAATGTTGGATAACTCATTCGGTGATAAAGCCGGTCCTGGAGAAGGCAAGCTAATGGATCACTGTCCTCTGAAGTTGGGTGAAGATGATTATGAGCGCGTTAAGCGAATACCATTTGAGAAGGTAGGTGGCTTTATTTTTCCAAATGTTTCTTGTGTGATTATTCCTTTTCCCTTTGTGAAAATTTTGAATTCTCGGTTAGGGAGCCAACTTCCGTGACCTGAAAGGTGTAAGAGTAGGGCCAAACAATGTCGCGAAGTTTGACCCTGAGATTCCACGAGTTTACCTTGAGTCTGGCAAACCATTGGTACGTGTTGTAGCGCCCAATATCATCAGGTTTTTTTCTTCCAGTCACAGTTTCCGAAGAGTGCATGTCTGTATGGCCAGGTCCCTGAATACGCAATGAATTTTAGGAGGGGCACGTCTCGCAGGTTAGTGCCTTATATTCACTGTTTTCCTTTTCTGAAACTATACTATGTTGTTGATGCTGCTCACGCTGTGATGCATTTATAGGCCGTTTGGACGACTGTGGTGGGACCAGACGGTTCCTACAGTGGTGACCAGACCAGTGCCACACAGCCAGGTCAGTTCTATCACAAGCTCTCTGATCTGACCGTATAGGAAGCACATAACAACCTTTTGTTCAGTTTCGACAGTGTCAGGTTTATAATCTCTCTTCTAAATGTGTTTGGTGTTACTGCCTGCAGGCTATATTACACCCGAGCCAGGCCCGAGTTCTGACTGTCCGTGAGAATGCAAGGCTGCAGGGGTTCCCAGATTATTATCGCCTGGATGGTCCCATCGAGCAGCGGTAAGTTTACCAACTGCTCGCTCTTCTGGTCGGACTTTCATCATAAATCAAGACTGAAACTGAACATCTGTTGGTCTTGAATCCTGATGATGCTGGCAGGTACGTGCAAGTCGGCAACGCAGTGGCGGTCCCTGTGGCCCGAGCCTTGGGATACTCTCTGGGGCTGGCGTACCTGCGCAAACATGAGGGGAGCGACGACCCGCTGTTCGTGCTGCCCACCAACTTCTTTAGCCCAGGGCAGACTGAGGCCGTCGCGAGGGCTTCGTCCGTTGGGTTGTCTGCAGAAGAGGTTGCAGAGGAGTAGGACACCGAGAGCTTCCGCTGCTGCTGGTCTCTTGAATAGGGGCCATTTTAGAAATTGAATTAGTTTGCTGTGATTTTTTAGGAACTTAGGATTGAAGATTGTGCACACTCCTGCTGCAGTGCCTTTTTTCTGCTTTGGTTGTATTTTTCCCAACATTATCATTGGTTCCTCATTGATGATTTTCATCAATAAAGTGATGGCCATATGCCCCTAAAAAAAGTGGTGGTCAAGTTGCATCTCATTGCGATTGTGGTGACTTCGTCAATCTCAAGACTCGATCTGTGGGCTTAATATAAACAAAATTTACAATGCATTCCTCAACTTTTACATAAAAGACCATGAAACGAAACTGAAGAATGCCATCAGGTCCTTCTCAACTCCCGGCACCACCTTCCTTCCTTGTCGGCGCCGCCGGCCGGGGATGGAAGCGGAGATGGGGGTCGACCCCTCTATCTATAGTAGTTATAGTATTTATGTTTTGTTTGCTAAGGCTGTCTGGCGATACGCCGTGTTGGTGTGATGTCTCGCCGACGCGCCGGGAGAGATGGTGGTTAAGCCCCTTCGCAACCATGCTCTCGAGGTGGCAGCCATAGACGGTGGGCGGATCTAGCGGTTCACCACTAAATACGCGCGGCGGAGCTGCGGATCTGGAGGTCGGTTGCTCTTCTTCTTGGCGTCGTGGAGACGAGGAGAGGGGGCGGAGGTATTTGCCCCGATTTTGTGATGGCTGGTGATTGCCCCGATTTTGTGATGGTTGGTGATGCGGTTCTACGGGAAACTCGAGCTCATGGCTTCTCATGGTCTCCAAATGCTGCTATCTGGGAAGCTTGTGTCGCGGATGTTCCGAAGCGATGGCGATTGTGCACACTCCTGCTGGAGTGCCTTTTTTCTGCTTTGGTTGTATTTTTCCCAACATTATCATTGGTTCCTGATTGATGATTTTCATCAATAGTGGTGGTCATATGTCCCTAAAAAAAGTGGTGGTCATATGTCTGTTTATGAATAGTCGAGTTTGTGCTCAACTCAAGTTGCATCTCATTGTAACTGTGGTGGCTTCGTCAGTCTCAAGACTCGATCTGCGGGCTTAGTATTTCGGAGGTGCTTATAGAGTGGGTCTCAAGACTCGATCTGCGGGCTTAGTATTTCGGAGGTGCTCATAGAGTGGGTAGGGTGCGTGTGTGTTTATAGGAGTGAGTGTCGAAGGGTCCAAAAGTTACATTACTCCAGAGCGGTGGGCTTACAGATTACAAAAAGGACCCCTAAATAAACAAAAAGTACAATGCGTTCCTCAACTTTTACAGAAAATACCATGAAACGAAGCTGAAGAATCCCATCGGGTCCTTCTCAACTCCTGGCACCACCTTCCTTCCTTGCCAGCGCCGGCGGCCGGGGATGGAAGCGGAGATGGTGGCCGGCCCCTCTATCTATAGTAGTTATAGTATTTATGTTTAGTTTGCTAAGGCTGTCTAGCGATACGCCGTGTTGGTGTGGTGACTCACCAACGCGCCGGGAGAGATGGTGGCTAAGTCCTTTGCAGCCATGCTCTCGAGGTGGCATTCATGGACGGTGGGCAGATCTGGAGGTTCACCACTAAAATAAGCGCAGTGGAGCTGCGGATCTCGTAGTCGGTTGCTCTTCTTCTTGGCGTCGTGGAGACGGGGAGAGGGGAGGGGGTATTTGCCCCGATTTTGTGATGGCTGGTGATGCGGTTCTACGGGAAACTCAAGCTCATGGCTTCTCATGGTCTCCAAATGCTGCTATCTGGGAAGCTTCTGTCGCAGATGTTCCGAAGCGATGTGCGCCGCCTCGACCTTTGGGCCGTGGGGGGGCATTCCACACCCCGAAGCTCTCTTCTCTAGGAGTTCTTCTACATCTGCAAGGGAGGATCTCTGGCTTTAGCACGTCGTTCTGCATCCCCCCCAGTAGCACCACCAAGTGGTTTGTCTCCAATGGTGGGCTCGGTGGCCGTGGATTCAAGACACTGCATCGACGCCGGCGGAGAGGGACCGGATCGTGTTTTAGCTTTTCCTATGAGGTCCCTTCCGTAAGATGCGAGGGCTTGGTTGTAGTTTCAGATATGTAATTGTAACCGACCATTAACTTTGGTGTTTTGCAACCGCCTTTCGTGTTACAAAATATAAACATATGATCGTCAAATTATGGCCTAATTTGGCAGCAAAGTATTTTTGGAATATTCATCCAATACCACTGTTTCTGAATACTGGGTTTTAAAAAATTAAGTATTGTCCAAAACTTCATCTTTTTTGCTGTATTGAAAATTTTAGTCCCGACCTGTTTTTTCTAAACTGAAGTATTTTCTAAAACTGAAATATTCATTTGTCTGGCGATTAAATACTCTGGTCTTCCAGTACTACTCTAGTTTTAGAAAATCTGGCCTGCCAAACTAGGACTAATAAATGCTTTTCTTCTGGAAGATAAAACACTCGTTTTTGTGTCGTGGAAAATGCAATAAACGTGGAGGAATATTCGTGGGATAATCCGTTTGGATTATACCTCCCGTCCGAGGGAGAGAGTCAGGTCGAGGAGGAGGGAAGGAAAAGGCTCCCTCCAACTTGGACCGCAGCCTGAATTCAGAGAGCGTGTGCCAGGTCGGGTCAGGCAGGCAGGCAGCGACGGGCGGCGCCGTCGCCCACGCACGCCTCCCCTCAAAGTTGGCCGCCTGCCCCTTGCCCTATTTCTATCCCCTGGCGGGATTGCGTCCCGGCCGCGACGGATTCACCACCAGCGACGACGGCAGATTCCTCTGCCCCTTGCCTGGTACGCCCTCTTCATCCCCCTCGTTCTTGCTCCGTGGATCCGTTCTTGCTGCTGCGGTGCTGCCCACCTCCGATTTCCTTCCCCTCTCTCACCGATTGATTCCGTCGCCACCCAAATTACCCACCGCAATCCTAGTTAGTCTTCTTCCTCCTCCTCCAGTTATGCTGGAACAAATCCGTGACGATTCCCCTGTTCCTCCCGCAATGGCGGAGCAAGAAAAGGCGAAAGCGTGTTCCTCTCTTTTTCTTTTCATTCACTCAAACCTCGCAACGCAACGTTGACGCAAGATCGCTTTCACCAGTCGCGCTTCAACCGCCCACCGTCCTCCCTTTCTACCTCGAAATCTTTTTATAAAAGAAGAAAAAAAGCTTCCTTTTGTTTCCTCTCGTCCGCAAATCCCCTCTCCCGTGGATCCCACCGAGTCAAATTGCGCTTCCATGTATATGATTTCGTCATGATTAAGACTCACCTATATTTATTTTGCTTGGCTGCAGGAGGGGCAAGGGAGCCGGCGGTCCACAGGGCTCGGCTGTCCAATTCAGCTTTGGCAGCCAGCCAGTTTGCCCGCCTCCTCCAGTTCGGCGGTAAACACCAAATTCGCGATGTTGTTGTCATTACAATATGTAGATGTGCGTTGAGCTGTTGACCATGACAAAGACGCGTAGAACCTCACAACACATGGTCTGGGTTTCTTGTGTGGATTAGGGGTGCACACACATGTCCTCGTCACACACATGTTTTATCAGCAGTTGAATTCAACTCCATTCAATTTATGCGAACAGCCTGCGAAGACCGACAGCTAACTATTCTTGGTTTTCTTCTTCTCATGACTCAGGGGAGGGGAGGACAGATACTATATAGGAGACACCAGCTCCTCCCAATTGTTAGAATCTGAATATTGAGTGAGAGGCAGCAGGATGGCTTCCCTCCACCGGCCTCTCTCCGCCATGGCGGTCGCTGCCTTCGCAGCCGTCTCCTCTATCGAGCTGCCCGGCAGGCTGTCCCACCACAACAGGCTCACCGACGACAATGTGGACGCTGTCGTGTCGCTTCCTCCAGCCAGCAAATCAGAAGCCTCTGCCCCTTCGGTTACACCGCTGTCCGGCCTGCACTTCTTCCCACGGAACCACCATCACCAGGCATTCGGTCTTGCAAAGGCTCCCATTGCGTCCTTGCCGGTCATCAACACGGTATACCAGTATGCTAGGCTTGCCAAGGCCTCAGAGGGCGCAGCGGCGGACTATTCCTCCTCGTCCTCCTCCTCGGATGTTCTGTACCGCTGGCATCTGCCGGACCCCACGGCGTCGTGTGGTGACGACAGGTCCCAGACTGTGGTGGTCCTTCTCGGATGGCTCGGCTCCAAACAGAAGCATCTCAAGAGATATGCTGACTGGTACACCTCCAGGGGTTTCCATGTTGTGACCTTCACGCTCCCCATGACCGACATTGTCAGCTATAATGTCGGAGGGAAGGCTGAGAGGAACGTGGAGATGTTGTCTGAACATCTTGCCGACTGGGTCAGGGAGGAGGATGGGAAGAAGATTGTTTTCCACACTTTCAGTAACACCGGCTGGCTTTGGTATGATTGTGCACTTTCTCTCAAGAATTAACTGAATCCTGGGTTTTAAAGCTTATTTGTTCCTGCTTTGTGTTCCTGTTGCAGCTATGGTGTGATACTGGAGAATTTGCAGCGGCAAGATCCTTCTGCAGTCCAGAAGATTAAGGGTTCTATAATTGATTCAGCGCCTGTTGCTGTCCCCGATCCTCAGGTAAAAACTGTAGCTGCTCAGGTCAACGGAGTCAGGTGGTTACAGAAATGTTCTGTTTGTAAATTCTGCGCATCCAAATTATTCTAGCTGAATTGAACAAATGTATCATCAGTTGTGTTTTATCCTTCTTCGCTTGCATATGTAGTCATTTACTCATATGTTTTGTTTTGTTGGAATGCAGTCATTTACTCATATGTTCTGTTTTGTTGGAATGTAAACATAGTTTTTTTTTTTGTTTCTGAACTCAGGTTTGGGCTCTAGGTTTCTCAGCTGCTATCATGAAGAAACACAGCGTAGCAACAAAAGGAGCCGTACCAGACACAAGGTCTGACGTCGTGGTTGTGGAGTCTCACAGAGATATTAAACCTGCAGCCACCGAGGCTGTTCTACTATCTGCATTGGAAAAGTTTTTCGATGTTGTTCTGAACTATCCAGCCATAAATAGGTATGCATCTCATCTACATATGCAGGAATCAGTTGCAATTTCAGTCATATTCTCCATGCCCTTTCGATAGTTTTGTTTAAATGTGAGGTGTGGCACCTGTCTCATAGAAGAGTTCATTGCTCATGCTGTAACTGACTTTTGATTATAAATTGAAGAAAATACGTACTATATAGGTACAGTGTAATAATACCATACAAACTGTCGTAAATGCAGTAAACTACGGCATGGTTCAGTTAATCAACATATCTCTGTTCACTACTTCTGTCCCCCATAATCCATTACAAAATGTCATGCCTCATGATATAATTATCAATTGATAACAAATAATAAGGTGTTACAATACTATTATAGACATAGTGTAGAAATGTCACAGATCCTGTCCTGAATGTTGTAAATCACTACATGGTTCAAGTTAATCAGCAATCTTGCTTTTTGCAGGAGGCTGTCTGGTGTTATGGAGCTTTTGTCCTCGAACCAACCAAACTGCCCTCAGCTGTACATGTACAGCTCGGCCGATCGGGTTATCCCGGCTAAGTCGGTGGAGTCGTTCGTGGAGAGGCAACAAGGAAGAGCGCACTGCGAGGTGAGGTCATGCGACTTTGTGTCGTCCCCTCACGTCGACCACTACCTGTAACATCCTGATTTTTACGGGTTTAATTTTTTTTTTTTTTAAAGCAAAGGATGTTACGACATGATAATAAAATAAATATTTTATTCGTAGTCGATAATATTATTCCAATGTGGTTTGAATTGAATTTGGAAAATACAAGATATTGATTTTTATTGCGTTTGAATTCAATTTGCCTTTTTCCTCCTTATTGGTTTATCTGAAATTTTGCTTTTGAACTTTGGCCTCTCAACACACACGTGCATGCGTTGGCTGTAGCCATGCATGGCACATGCACATGCACGTACTGAACTGATCGATCCTTCCCTAATCTCTTTCTTTTTCTTCCCTTGTCCTGGACGTACTGCACCCAATTGATCTCTCTGTTCTTCTTATTCTTTTTCTGACGACTACCGAAGCAATCAGCTAGCGCAGGAGGCCGGACCAGCAGCTCGATCGACCTGGCCCAGCCGCACTCGCTCGATGCTCTACTCGTACGCCCACATGAGATGTAGTCCCAGCTCAACACGCCAGGAACGCATCGTCTTCGTCTCTCTCCGTACTCTCAACGGACGCATGCGAGCAGTAAAGGAAAGATCAATTCCCATCCGAAACTGCCGCTACTGCCTCTTAATCGGCAATGAATTGCAATTCCTCCGCTCTCAGCTTCTCTATCTAAAGGCTCAGACCCGATGCCTCGAACGTCCTCTTCATCTCACGCCACACCCTGAACCATAGGCTCCCACTTCCATCTGATTCCGCCCGGTGAACCGACGAACGCTGTTCGCGTTCCCGGCAGCTGCAACTACTGGAGGGCGATCTGCTGCGCAAGGAGTACCGCGTGGAGGAAAAGGGTTGATTCTGAAGACTAGAAGCTCAAGCTCGTCATCATATCCGACGCAATCTGCAACTCCCATCTCTTCACTACATCGACCTCCTAGGACAACTACATCCAGCTCGGTGAGCACAAACGTTTTTCCTTGCACACAATCTTTAGTTCCATAGGTACCTATCTGGTAGACATGATGTCCGGTCGTATGGTTCTAGTTGGTCGTGCGGCCGTGGATCCGACGACACCCGATGGCATCGACATGTTACCCTGCCTTCCATCCCTTGGATCTTCGTGATCCCTACATAGAAAACGTTCCTAATGATCTTAGCAATCCAGCCGTAGTATTTGTTCTCATATACCTATGTTAGTTTACAAAATTACTTTGAAAACATGTATGCATTTGACCCAAATTAATACTAATTGAATTTGATACATTGTTTGGACGTATGCAGTCTTATTCCTGATATTTGTATGTGCCCAGTTTACTCTTTGCATGTATGTTAATTTGTAGGATTTGTCTAGTTTAGTCATAGCATGATTATTTACTTAGAGATGCATGCTTAGCTATAGATTTATTTAATAGGATTGAATTATGTTGCTACGGGTCTGTATAGAGTTGCTACTGTTTTTCGGTATTGTTTCGTATTCCAGTAATTAGCTTGGATCTGCTGGTTGGCATTATTCGGTACTGTGATCTTTTGTTGTTAGCTATGCATGCTTAGACTACAGTAGTACTACGGTAGTGTTTCCATGTTTAATCCATGCTTAATTCTGTTTTGTAGTGACCATGCTCTTTTCTTGTTGGTTGTTTATATGATGTGAGCATAGGATAGTTGTTTCAGTACTTTGTTGTCGCATGAGAAGTTGTAGGCTTTCTGTTAGAATGTTTGTGCATTGCATACTTATACAGTACCACATATAGTGGCTATATTATATAAATACTATTTTTTTTAATATAATACTGTTAGTTGGAAACGGTAGACGAACCGACGCACCTTGAACCATCAGAACCTTGCTAGCCTTCTTTGGGTTTATTCGACACCTCTTTATTCGAGCTTATTTCATCGTATTGCTTTTATTTATTGGTTTGCAATTGTTTTGATACGACGATTAGGGAGTGGCGAGGATTACGATCACGACCAAGAGGTGAAGAGCAGGAGTTCAACAACGAAGGCATGCCCCCCCCCCCCCCTCTCATGTTTTTATCCTATGTTTTTAAAAGGGGCATTATTTATTGTTTTAAAATTATGCATGCTATTTTCAATTTACTGGCGTGTCGATTGACACACCAGCCTGATCCGCTTGTCGCCTTATATACTTGATACCCTGAGTAGAAATTATATAGTAATCCTGTAGAGTAGAAATGCTTAGCCATGCTTAATATCCAGTAGGATATCTTTATCTTGCCTCTTTGGAGGAATTGGTTGACCTTTGGGTCACAAACATATTTCTGGACATGATGAGCTCGTTGAGCTTGGCTGATGAGCCGTTGTTGCTTCCTCTACTCTACCTTCTACTCTGGGTGAAACTTACCATCTAAACATTGGCGCGGGCGACTGCTGGATCAACTGATGAAGGAGCGATTGGCTGCCCTTCACAAGCTGAAGGGGGCAATCCGTCGTCCGTGCCGCATAAGGGCCTAATAAGTCTCGGATTTGAAGATTGTGACCACCGTACAACCACATGCTAATGGGCTCTGGCTGGGTCAAGTAAGTTAGTCAGCCTTTGGTGTCGATGTCGCCGTACCGCAGATGGGGTGTCTGCCTACGGGAGAACCTTCGGCACAGATGGGGGGACCGGTTTGGGGACGTACTCTCAGTTCCGGCGCCATACCCGGTGGGCATGTCACATCTTTGGGGGATCTAGCTAAAAGACCTTGTCACGAATTCTCTATTGCTATGCTAGCGACGGCTGGTTGCAATTTGGCGAGTTTGTGACGTGTGGTGAAAGTGTACCACCTCTGCAGAGTGTAAAACTATTCGAATAGCCGTGTCCACGGTCATGGACGACACATGAATCTTTCTTGACATACAGGAACCCTGTTTTGCTACTTCCCTCTACCCCTATTCTGGAATCCTATGGAGAACGTGAGGTGTCGAGGACACTCACTTTGATGAGAAATACACACTGGTTACAAAACCTGTTTTCATCTAAAATCCTTTTTATAAAAACTACTATGGTATTGCAAATAAAATTGGCTTTTATGCAAAAGAACCATACAGCCTTCCTTTGAAGCCACATGTAGCTACTATAGGTTTTGCATAAGGGGGGCACGCTGAGTACATTATTTTGTACTCATCGCATTGCTTTTGTTGATTATTCAGAGCACTACGAAGAAGGAGAAGAATACGACTACTACGACGACGCCGAAGAGTGAGGCCTCGTGGACTACATCGACTGCCTGTGGCTAAGATGGAGTCACTTCGCGTTTTACATTTCCGCTGAACATTCTGGTTGTAATAAAATGTCACAAGACATTGTACTATGTGGCTGTTGCTACCCAAACTTTGTAATAATTTACTTTTGAACGTTATGCAATGATATTCATTTCGCTGTGTTGTCAACATTGATCTTGGGGTTGACATGATAACACAGGAGGTCTGGATGTGTAAGTTCCGGTCCTCACAGAAGTGGTATCAGAGCCGACGTCGACCTAGTCACGTGGCCTTAGATAGAATGGAAAGCCTTTAGTACGTATTTTAATAAAAAAAAATATGTACAAAAAAAATATAGTTTTCTTGCTGTTGCTTATCTCTCATATTTACTTTGCATTAGAAATTTTTTTTTTATCTTGCTATTACTCTCATCTTATTCAAATGTGCGTAGATGGCCGTACCTTCAACCCGCCGTATCGAGGAGTTCGGAAACCTGGGACAACAGTTCAAGACATGCTCACGGTTGGGTTATGAACGTGACCCAGAGACTGGTCACACTCCACAGTTGGAATGAGAAATCGTTCGTGTTGATCTTATGTACCCCAATTCGAGACGTCGCGGACGCGGCCCAGGGACTAGAGGACACCGGTTCACTGCATGGAGAGGATTTGAGGATGCGACCATCCGTGCTATTCACCGGCGCTGCAAGAGATGGCGGGTATCTATCAAGATGATCTTCGCTACACGCCTTTCCGTTATTTCGCCTACCGAGATAACGGAGGAGTGCTACGTCAAACAGAAGGTACCAGCAGGAGGACGACCAACACTTGTTCGCATGGCGTCACTAAACTTTGGATTGGAGCGTCGCATGGTGGCGGTCACGGCTATGCTGGAGGACGCCCGTCATCTGTATACCACTACCAGGAGCGGGTTGAGCACCTAGAAGAGAGGTTGGCGGAGCTAACACCACTTTAGTTGCTGTTAATGCTGCTCGTGAGCTGCTGAGGTGCTGCGAGAAGCCATCGCCGCGACACACATGGGCGACGCTACTATAGGACATGTCATAGGAGAAGCACTGGAGGTGCCGCAGGACGTTGAAACCCCTGCACCACACAAGAACCAGGTACCATGCACGCCTGCGTGTTACTCAGAAGAAGAAGTGCCACCGTGTGAAGAAGCGCCGCCTTACACTTCGTGCCATCGCGCCACCACTGCTCGCTCTTCCAGCACCATCATCAGAACAAGAGGAGCAAGCCGATCAGTCTCAGGAGGAGGCCGAGCCTGAAGAGTTGATCCCTGCTACACCAGAAGCTGACGCAACTGAACCTTCCTCCGAGCTTCACTTCGTTCCAGCACCTGCACATCCCTACCCAGGACCAGAGCAGTTCGGATTTCTGGACGAGTAGTTATCCTGTAGTGAACCATGAGAGAGTCCACCTAGTTTAATAAAATAAGTGAGGAACCGTTAGTTATTTTCCTATATTGTTTGTCTAGTAGTAGACTATACCGATCCATACATGTGGTATAGCTACTATTTTCCTGGAACCTTCGTGTGTGTGACTTTTGATGAATATTTTTCCCTGGATTTTTATGATTGATTTTGCTGGCACTTACATGTTGGGTTTTTGGGGATTAGATTTTTTTTTCCCTCTCGTCTATTCTAACTTTGAAGCGACAACAGGATGAACGGAAACAGAGGTCGTGGTCGCGGAGGACGCGGACGTGGCGGACGTGGTGGCCGTGGTGGACGTGGTGGTCGTGGACCAGCGTTTGAAGAAGACTTTGTTGAAGGCGAAGTTCATGACACGGACACTGACACTGACAATGAGAATCAGGACATGCCACCACCACCGCCGCCACCTGACATGGCGCAAATGATGTTTATGCAGACGCAGATACTGCAACAGCTTGCTGCCAACATAGCTAATCAGAACCAAAACCAGAATCAGAATCAAAACCAACCTCCACCACCATCTAAGTTGGCAGAATTTATGAGGACGAAGCCACCTACCTTTGCAGGATCACCTGATCCTATAGAAGCAGATGACTGGCTGAAGGACATCCGCAGGAAGCTCAATTTGGTTAACGTGAATGCACAAGATCGTGTGAAGTTTGCAGCGCACCAACTCACCGGTGTGGCCGGAGATTGGTGGGAGAACTATTGTGAAGCGCACGATGATGCCGAGGGCATTAACTGGGCTGAGTTTTCAGAAGCTTTCCGCACGGCACACATTCCTCATGGTCTCATGGAGCTGAAGAGAGATGAATTCCGAGCTCTCACTCAAGGAAAGATGTCAGTTTCTGAATATTGGGACCGTTTCACCCAGCTATCCCGCTATGGGAAAGCTGATATTCCCACTGAGGCGGACAAGACTGCTAAGTTTCTGAGAGGGCTGAATCCAGGTCTGAAGGATAGATTGGTCTCACATGACTTCCCCACTTTTCAGAGCCTTGTCAATAAGGCTATCCTTCAGGAGAACTCAAGGAGGGAGCTTGAGGAGCTCCGCAAGCGCAAAGCACCACAGAGTCATCATGGTGAGGGAAGCTCGCGCCAAAAGATTAATGTCAACCCTGCTTATCGTGGAGCCGCTGCTAAACCAGCAAAACCTAATGATAACTTTCAACCCAATGCATACCGTACTCCAAGAGCTGAAGTTGGAGGAAATCATGCCAATACTGCAGGAAAGGCATGTTACAACTGTGGTGAAGAAGGTCATATGTCTTATGCATGTCCGAGCAAGAAGAACACAGGTCCGACGCCAGTGAAGTTTAGCTTAGCTCTGCAGCTAAGACACCAGCAGCAGCAGCAGGACATGGACGAGGCATACTTGCTACCCCGGTAGGCGCGCCTCACGCATCGGGACAACCAGGACGTGGTCATGTTAACCACGTCACGGTCGAGCAAGCTCAAGAAGCTCCATATGTGGTTCTTGGTATGTTTCCAATCAACTCATGTTATGGTTCAGTACTTTTTGATTCCGGAGCTTCCCATTCGTTTGTTTCCAAGCAATTTGCTGAAAAACATCATTTGAAAACTGAGGGTATGAGTCGAGCAATGGCAATACAATCACCCGGGGGAATTCTTAGGACTGGTATAGGTTGCCCCAATGTGATCATAGCGATTGAAGGGGTAGAGTTCATAGCAAACCTCATCGTAATAGACTCCAAAGGGTTAGATGTCATTCTGGGCATGAACTGGCTGGAGAAACACAAAGCCATGATTGATTGTAGCCTTAGGGCTGTGTCATTAACAAGTGATAAGGGAGTTGTGGTAAACTACAAGCCCGAGTTCGTACCAAACACAGCTGTGGAGTAACCACACCGAGGAAGAAGCAATATGGGAACAATAAGATGCTATACAAGAGGAATTTCCAAATCTTTTCTCTTAGGTCGAATCTCGGGGTCGAGATTCCTTTTAAGGGGGTAGAGTTGTAACATCCTGATTTTTACGGGTTTAATTTTTTTTTAAAGCAAAGGATGTTACGACATGATAATAAAATAAATATTTTATTCGTAGTCGATAATATTATTCCAATGTGGTTTGAATTGAATTTGGAAAATACAAGATATTGATTTTTATTGCGTTTGAATTCAATTTGCCTTTTTCCTCCTTATTGGTTTATCTGAAATTTTGCTTTTGAACTTTGGCCTCTCAACACACACGTGCATGCGTTGGCTGTAGCCATGCATGGCACATGCACATGCACGTACTGAACTGATCGATCCTTCCCTAATCTCTTTCTTTTTCTTCCCTTGTCCTGGACGTACTGCACCCAATTGATCTCTCTGTTCTTCTTATTCTTTTTCTGACGACTACCGAAGCAATCAGCTAGCGCAGGAGGCCGGACCAGCAGCTCGATCGACCTGGCCCAGCCGCACTCGCTCGATGCTCTACTCGTACGCCCACATGAGATGTAGTCCCAGCTCAACACGCCAGGAACGCATCGTCTTCGTCTCTCTCCGTACTCTCAACGGACGCATGCGAGCAGTAAAGGAAAGATCAATTCCCATCCGAAACTGCCGCTACTGCCTCTTAATCGGCAATGAATTGCAATTCCTCCGCTCTCAGCTTCTCTATCTAAAGGCTCAGACCCGATGCCTCGAACGTCCTCTTCATCTCACGCCACACCCTGAACCATAGGCTCCCACTTCCATCTGATTCCGCCCGGTGAACCGACGAACGCTGTTCGCGTTCCCGGCAGCTGCAACTACTGGAGGGCGATCTGCTGCGCAAGGAGTACCGCGTGGAGGAAAAGGGTTGATTCTGAAGACTAGAAGCTCAAGCTCGTCATCATATCCGACGCAATCTGCAACTCCCATCTCTTCACTACATCGACCTCCTAGGACAACTACATCCAGCTCGGTGAGCACAAACGTTTTTCCTTGCACACAATCTTTAGTTCCATAGGTACCTATCTGGTAGACATGATGTCCGGTCGTATGGTTCTAGTTGGTCGTGCGGCCGTGGATCCGACGACACCCGATGGCATCGACATGTTACCCTGCCTTCCATCCCTTGGATCTTCGTGATCCCTACATAGAAAACGTTCCTAATGATCTTAGCAATCCAGCCGTAGTATTTGTTCTCATATACCTATGTTAGTTTACAAAATTACTTTGAAAACATGTATGCATTTGACCCAAATTAATACTAATTGAATTTGATACATTGTTTGGACGTATGCAGTCTTATTCCTGATATTTGTATGTGCCCAGTTTACTCTTTGCATGTATGTTAATTTGTAGGATTTGTCTAGTTTAGTCATAGCATGATTATTTACTTAGAGATGCATGCTTAGCTATAGATTTATTTAATAGGATTGAATTATGTTGCTACGGGTCTGTATAGAGTTGCTACTGTTTTTCGGTATTGTTTCGTATTCCAGTAATTAGCTTGGATCTGCTGGTTGGCATTATTCGGTACTGTGATCTTTTGTTGTTAGCTATGCATGCTTAGACTACAGTAGTACTACGGTAGTGTTTCCATGTTTAATCCATGCTTAATTCTGTTTTGTAGTGACCATGCTCTTTTCTTGTTGGTTGTTTATATGATGTGAGCATAGGATAGTTGTTTCAGTACTTTGTTGTCGCATGAGAAGTTGTAGGCTTTCTGTTAGAATGTTTGTGCATTGCATACTTATACAGTACCACATATAGTGGCTATATTATATAAATACTATTTTTTTTAATATAATACTGTTAGTTGGAAACGGTAGACGAACCGACGCACCTTGAACCATCAGAATCTTGCTAGCCTTCTTTGGGTTTATTCGACACCTCTTTATTCGAGCTTATTTCATCGTATTGCTTTTATTTATTGGTTTGCAATTGTTTTGATACGACGATTAGGGAGTGGCGAGGATTACGATCACGACCAAAGAGGTGAAGAGCAGGAGTTCAACAACGAAGGCATGCCCCCCCCCCCCCCTCTCATGTTTTTATCCTATGTTTTTAAAAGGGGCATTATTTATTGTTTTAAAATTATGCATGCTATTTTCAATTTACTGGCGTGTCGATTGACACACCAGCCTGATCCGCTTGTCGCCTTATATACTTGATACCCTGAGTAGAAATTATATAGTAATCCTGTAGAGTAGAAATGCTTAGCCATGCTTAATATCCAGTAGGATATCTTTATCTTGCCTCTTTGGAGGAATTGGCTGACCTTTGGGTCACAAACATATTTCTGGACATGATGAGCTCGTTGAGCTTGGCTGATGAGCCGTTGTTGCTTCCTCTACTCTACCTTCTACTCTGGGTGAAACTTACCATCTAAACATTGGCGCGGGCGACTGCTGGATCAACTGATGAAGGAGCGATTGGCTGCCCTTCACAAGCTGAAGGGGGCAATCCGTCGTCCGTGCCGCATAAGGGCCTAATAAGTCTCGGATTTGAAGATTGTGACCACCGTACAACCACATGCTAATGGGCTCTGGCTGGGTCAAGTAAGTTAGTCAGCCTTTGGTGTCGATGTCGCCGTACCGCAGATGGGGTGTCTGCCTACGGGAGAACCTTCGGCACAGATGGGGGGACCGGTTTGGGGACGTACTCTCAGTTCCGGCGCCATACCCGGTGGGCATGTCACATCTTTGGGGGATCTAGCTAAAAGACCTTGTCACGAATTCTCTATTGCTATGCTAGCGACGGCCGGTTGCAATTTGGCGAGTTTGTGACGTGTGGTGAAAGTGTACCACCTCTGCAGAGTGTAAAACTATTCGAATAGCCGTGTCCACGGTCATGGACGACACATGAATCTTTCTTGACATACAGGAACCCTGTTTTGCTACTTCCCTCTACCCCTATTCTGGAATCCTATGGAGAACGTGAGGTGTCGAGGACACTCACTTTGATGAGAAATACCACACTGGTTACAAAATCTGTTTTCATCTAAAATCCTTTTTATAAAAACTACTATGGTATTGCAAATAAAATTGGCTTTTATGCAAAAGAACCATACAGCCTTCCTTTGAAGCCACATGTAGCTACTATAGGTTTTGCATAAGGGGGGCACGCTGAGTACATTATTTTGTACTCATCGCATTGCTTTTGTTGATTATTCAGAGCACTACGAAGAAGGAGAAGAATACGACTACTACGACGACGCCGAAGAGTGAGGCCTCGTGGACTACATCGACTGCCTGTGGCTAAGATGGAGTCACTTCGCGTTTTACATTTCCGCTGAACATTCTGGTTGTAATAAAATGTCACAAGACATTGTACTATGTGGCTGTTGCTACCCAAACTTTGTAATAATTTACTTTTGAACGTTATGCAATGATATTCATTTCGCTGTGTTGTCAACATTGATCTTGGGGTTGACATGATAACACAGGAGGTCTGGATGTGTAAGTTCCGGTCCTCACACTACCGGAGCAATCCAGGGCTCTACACCTCTCAGCTGACCAACTTCCTGGAGGACTGTGTGCTGACCCGTCGTCGGGAGGACTCCCCTTCGGCGCCGCCTTCGCATGCGTAGGATGCTCTCCCAGCAGTATAGACATATTCGTTCCTGGTGATCCATTGAAATGTACCAGGATTTATACGAAGATTGATTGATTATACATCTGACCCCCATTTCCTTTTTCCTCTTTTTGGTTTGGCCGTGGGTTATGTTTAGGAGGCACACAACTGTATAAAACGTTGGCTTATTGACTGACCATTTTCTGGTCGTTCAAGTCCACAAATCATTCATTTGTCTTGATATCTGTTGGTTTCTCCGCTGTTCTTGCCATTGATCTAGCTTTTGTTTTTCGATTCTGCTCAAAGGATGTATATCCAGTTTAAGTTTGAAGGGTAGTAGCATAATGTAACCTTTTCATTCATCTCTTATATTTCACTCTAAATCCTGTCACGGCCCACACAAACCCAAAGATGATACACGGAAGATTCATTATTGTATTTAAAATAGTTTTGCTGCCACCTGTAGACCAAGGACACATATGTGAACCTGAAGGGTATTGAATAGCAACTACCGTCACTGTTTTTTTTTCCTGTAGAAAGATTTATAATCTGCAGCTACTACATGCCTCTATATATAAAAGTAGGACCGATTCGCCTCCCCTCACGCGGCCACGTCGCCTTTTAAACGACAGCCGTCCGATCGACGCTTCCGACGGTGATGACGCCAAAAAACGTGCGTGCTACGGTAACACTGTAGCAGAGGAGTTTCTTCCAATCGCGCGCTGCCACGTCGCACTACAGCGCGTCATTTTACAAAAAACCGCCCGCAAAGGGCCGATTCGCAAATTTCGGGAAAGCCAGGGGCCTCCGTGAAAAAACGCCATCGCAGCCTGCTTCTCCTCTTCCTCTCTCCCCGCGCGAGCGCGCGCTCGCCGGCGCCGCCACCGCGGCGCGCCGCCTCTACGCCCCTCCCCGCTCAAATCGCGGCCCACTCCGAGGTCCGCCGTCGCCGCCTCTCCCTCCTCTGCCAGCTCCGCTTGCCGGGACGCCGTGCCCGCGGCGGAATCGCCGGCGCCGCTGCTACCTCCGCCGCGTCCGTGAGCCGCCGGCCACGCTCCGGCGACGTAGAGCCAGCGGCGCCGCCACGTTCGGGCGCGCCGCGTCGATGCGCGTCCGTCACGCGCACGCGCGCGTCCCGGAACGGGCGGATTCGACGCCGGCGGTGCCTCCGCCGCCGCGGCAGATGCGTCCACCGTGATGGTGGGTCCAGCACGTCAGTAGTACTTCCCTATCGTTGAACGCAAAGTGAAAACCTTCGCTGGGATACCATGATTCCGACCAAGATCTGAGAGACAAAGCATACGGATTCAAACACACAAAGTATCTCGAAACGGAAAGCAAAGAAGCGGAATAAGAGCGTCTAGTTGGCATCTATAGCTGATCGTGTAAGACACAAAAAATATTTTCCTTTTAATGAAACAAGGCAAAACATTCGTCATTTTCGAAAGATGGTTGGTCAAGTTTGGGCCAACTTTTTTACTTAATCAGGTCTAGGTCATAAAGCCACAATATATATGTGCAGACAAGGGCGGAAGTGCCCATTCAAAGAAAAACATGCAATGATCAAGAAGCCACGTACGCACATGCAACGTGGAGCTACGTCCGTACCTATGAACGTGATCACATTCACGCATCGCTTTCATTCATCAAGGCAACTACTGTATCTAGAATTCTACTAAGCTAGTCTGGTTTTATATATTTTCTCCCTACATAAAAGTATGTCACAACTTTGTTTAAATTTGTATGTATATAGACATAATTTTATTTGTAGATACATGCACATTTAGACAAAGTTTTTTCATTCGCATATCTCACTAAGTTAAAAACTTCACTTGGGCTAACAATCAGGAGAATTTAATTTTAGCGGCTTTGGACAGGATTTTAGTCTCAGTTGACTGGGAACAAAAATATCCATTGTCTTCTGTTGTTGCGCTTTCCCGTGCGGTTAGTGATCACACACCTCTTTTACTAGACACAGGAAATAATAGGAGACCTCCCCCGAAATTATATCGGTTTGAAAAGTGGTGGATTGGTCAGGATGGTTTTAGTGAACTTGTGCATAAGGTTTGGAATACCAGATGCAATTGTACTACTGCAATTGATATCTGGCAATTCAAATTAAGACTCTTGAGGAAAAGCTCGAAAGGGTGGAGTATCAATATTGAATCTGCGAATAAAAAAAGGAAATCAAATCTTATGCAAGAATTTGATATCCTTGATGTGTTTTCGGAAGAGAATCGAATTTCTGATGAGGAGAAAATTAGAATGCAGCAGATTAGGAACGAGTTAAATGAAATTCTTAAGCAAGAGGAGACAAAAACTTGGCAACGATCTAGAGATAGACGCATCACGGAAGGTGATAGAAATATCGCCTTCTTCCATGCAGTTGCTAATCAGAGAAAAAGAAAAAAGAGGTTAGCTGTGCTCGATGGTCCAGATGGGCCTGTGGAAGATACCGACAGCATGCTTAAGCTTGCTGTTGGTTTTTATAAAAACCTTTTTGGGGCAGAGAGCAGACCTAACATCTCTTTTGGTCAAGGGTTTTGGGACCCTCATGACATGCTTACTGAGGAGGAACGTTTAATGCTTGAGCGACCGTTTTCTGAAAAAGAAATACATGATGCTATTATGGGTTCGTATGCTGCAGGTGCCCCTGGCCCTGACGGATTTTCTTTCCTATTTTATCAAACCTTCTGGCATTTAATCAAAGGTGATTTCATGGCTTTGGTTAGGGATTTTGAAAGTGGCAAATTGGATGTTGCTAGACTTAATTACTCTATTATTACTCTTATCCCTAAAGAAGCTGATGCCAGAGATCTTAGAAAATTCAGACCGATTAGCTTGGGTAATTGTAGTCTGAAAATCATTACTAAAGCTATGACCAACAGGATTGCTCCGGTTGGTGATAGAATCATCGCTAAAAATCAGACAGCTTTCATTAAGAATCGTTTTATTCTAGAGAGTGTTGTGGCTGCTCATGAGGTTATTCATGAGGTCCATTCGAAAAAGCTATCTGGTCTAGTTCAAAAACTCGACTATGAGAAGCTTACGATAGGATTGATTGGAGTTTTCTTGATATGATGCTCGAATCAAGAGGTTTTGGTCCGGTGTGGAGGGAAAGAATCAAGGCTATCCTTGTGCGTGGATCTTTTTGCGTCAGAATAAATGATGTTAACAGTAGCTATTTTGTAGCAGGGAAAGGTCTTAAGCAGGGTGATCCCCTGTCGCCCATCTTGTTTAATATGGTTGGCGATATTTTTACTAAAATGTTAACTAAAGCGGCTAATGCTCATCTTATTCAAGGACTCCTTGGCTCAGTTATTCCGGGTGGTGTCATCAGCCTTCAATATGCTGATGACACCATCTTATTTCTTGAAAAAGATATTGATATGGCTCGAAATCTGAAATGGATCCTGACATGTTTTGAACAAATGTCTGGTATGCGTGTTAACTACCATAAGAGTGACCTCATTCCAATTAATGTTAATCCTGATGAGGCTAACCTCTTTGCTCAGGTTTTTGGTTGTAAGGTTGGAGATTTTCCTTTCGTGTATTTAGGGGTACCCCTTCACTATGCGAAGTTAAGAAGGGAAGATTTACAACCAATAATTGATAAGATCATTAAAAGGATTGCGGGTTGGATGGGTAAACTGCTATCTTATAAAGCTCGGATTATTCTGTTGCAAGCTTGTGTGGCCAGCATCCCCATGTACTTGTTATCAATGATTAAATTTCCTAAATGGGCTATTAAAGCTATTAACTCACAAATGTCACATTTCTTTTGGAAAGACGCTGATGTCTCCCCAAAATATCATTTGGTTAACTTTGAAACGATTTGTCAGAAGAAAGAGTATGGTGGTCTAGGTATACAGAATCTTAGAGAATTTAATCTTTGTTTATTGGCGTCTTGGATTCGGAGATACCAGTTAGATAAACATAAAATTTGGCGGCAGATTGTGCATTATAAGTATAATCTCACCCCCAAATATTCTCAGAGCTAAACCAGCCAGATGTTCTCCTTTTTGGAAAGGAATCATCTGGGCTGCCTCTGCAGATATCGGTGGCAACTAGGTGATGGTAAGAAAATTCTATTTTGGGAGGATATATGGATAGGTCATTGTTCCCTTGCTACCCTTTTTTGGGAATTATACATTATCATCAATGAACAGAACTGTACAGTTGCTGAAGCTTGGGATGGCAATGACTTGAAATTTACCTTTAGAAGAACTGTTTCACCGCGTGTCTATGATAGATGGTTATAGTTGGTGGCCTTAATTGAAAATGTGCAATTCTCTGAGGAAGAGGATACACATATCTGGATGTTTCATCCTTCGGGGCGGTACATGGTTAAGTCTTTTTATGGAGTGATTAATAATCGTGGGGTGGTTCCTGTGCATACTCCGGCTGTCTGGAAGCTGCACATACCCCCCAGGATACATGTGTTTTTGTGGTTGTTAGCAAATAACAAAATCCTTACGAGGGCTAACCTAAGTAAGAGAAGGCATGTTGATGATGTTACCTGTCTATTTTGTTCTGAAACTGAAACTGCACATCACATGTTTTTTGATTGCGTGGTTGCTAAACATGTTTGGACATTGATGTCTGAAGTTTTAGATAAACCTGTTGGATTTGACTTCGAATCTATTGCTAGATGGTGGATTAGTGAAGATAAAAATTCTGTGATTAATATTTTCACTTCTGCCACTCTTTGGGGGATTTGGACATTAAGGAATGATATGTGTTTTCAGGCCCTAAATTGGCCAGGTGTGGAAGAAGTCCTTCGAAGAATTGTGACATTTATCAAGAGCTGGAAAGTACTCTGCCTCGACAGATACTCAAGCCTATTGGATGCAAATATACAGAAGCTCGACCGCAAGAGAGGGGAGGTACTCAGGATAGCCTGGATGTGAGTATGCTGATGCTGAAGATGGTGCCAGGAGCGTTCGAAAGCTGGAAACAAGAGCGAGCCTGCGAAGCTCTCGTCGACAATGCTAAGCTCTGGTGGAGTTAGTTAGCTGCTGGGTCGTTTCTTAAACTTGTTGCTCCTGAGATGTTTCGGATGTTTTGTAATAACGTGGTTTGGATCTGTGCTATAAACCGTACGCTGTAACACTAAGGTTGCATTAATAAAATGGAACCTGGGGCGGAACCCTTTATTTCTAAAAAAACATTTAGATAAAGTTAAGACATCTTTTTTTATGGATGGAGGGAGTATTGAAAATTCGTCGGGACTATAGTGTACTGTTTCTATCCCTTGATCGCGAAGCGAAACTGGTCAATTACGGTGATGCCCCCCAACCACGAACTGTGTTTGACACACGTGGCACCGCAACACGTGCAAGGGAATCAAAAAATAAGATGAAAAATTCTGCTTTCTGCCCCTTCTCGAATCGAAGACAGACGCGTGCACGGCAACCAGCTAGCCAGCCTTCTTCGCCCGGTTCAAGGGATAGCTTAATTTATGCTGATTTAATTTGGAACAGTAGCATCGAGAGCTGTGGTGAATAATGGCTAATTTTTTGAAATAATACACACAAAATAATTAATTTGGAACACGCGATTTTTTTTTTGCAAAAATAGGATCCCGTCGTCCTTGGTGAAGCCGACAGGGCCCTGTCGTCCTTGGCGAAGACGACAGGTGACTTGTCGTCCTTGGCGAAGACGACTAGTGGCGTGCGTGCACAAATACACGCCACTGGTAATATTACTAGTGGTGTGTATCCGCACATACACGCCACTAGTAACAGCCCAGCAGCTCACACGTGCCTCCGCGTGGCCGTGTGGGCCCTCTCGTCATCAGCAACGACGACAGGCCAAAGTCGTCTTTGGCAAAGACGACGGGATCCTACTTCTGCAAAAAAATTTAAAACGCGTAATATTTCTGGAATTAAATAATTTTCGTGTATTATTTAAATAAAATTAGCTGAATAATGTACACATCAGTAGTACTTGTGAATAATTTGGAATGCCCACCGTCCTTCGCATCTTTCAGGGTTAACTACTAACTTCACCGTCGCAACATGGCTACCTGCTGCTTTGAACACACCAGGTATCGCGTAGAATTATTCGCAAAGCAAAGAAGCGAATAGTGATTTCTTGCAACTACTCCCTCCGTCTCAAAATATGAAACGTCCATTTTGGTAGGCTTAAACGTTATATAATTTGGTGAAATTCATGTAACGAGAAGACAAATTTTAATCCAGCTAGCTGCCGATTAACAAAGATGAAATAAAATTTTGCAGAGTCAAATACTGCTGCTTCACCGATTCCATAAAGTGGCCCCGTCGCCATCCGAAATAACGTAGTACCTCGCTTAACTATCGAGCGTAAAGTCGTACTCGTGCCAGGGAAAAGACTGGTCTGCCCCTGGGGGCAAAAAAATCGAACAGAATATCCCGGCCGGTGGCGCACGGGCGGCAGGCAGAGCCTGACCATTTCCATTCCATTTCTACCCTTCCTTCTTCCTCGCGGCCCGTCGGCGAGGCGACGATTCCCCTACACCGCTCCCGGCGGCACAACCTCACCGCCGCGTCTCCACGACCCGTCCCTCCTCCTCGTTCTTCCATCTGCAAACCCCGCCCGGATCCGCCCCCGCCGGAACACGCGCTCCTGTGTCGCGCCCGAAGGGGGAAAGAAAGAAAAAATGGCGGTGGTGCTCGCGTGGCTCAACGCCAGGGTCGTCGACCCTGTGCTGCAGGTCATCCAGAGGTAAGTTCGCCCCGGGTCTGGTTGCGCCCTCCGCCCTCCCTCCGCGTGTTCCTTCCTTCGATTCAATCATTCACGGCCGTCTTACTCTGTCCGTCTGTCGTGGTGCCGTCGCTGCAGGGGCGCGGAGCCGAAGCAGCTGGCCTTCTCCGCCGCGCTCGGCCTCACCATCGGGATCTTCCCCATCTGCGGTACGACCTCTCTCCATCCCCGCGAATAAATGGTTTCTATGTGAAAATGATTAGTGTTACGGCTACTGTAATCTGTTAACTACTAATAACTGAATCACGCGTCCTGCCTCCTTGGCCTGGTGTTTGGAAGTTGTTGAGGCTCAAGTATTAAATGTGGCTTAGGAAACTCTGGAAGTTGTTGAGCTTAATTGTTGCTGTGACGTGCAGTTATACACATTCTACGTGTATTGCTTGTCCTGTCGACGTAATGTTTCTCGAAGCAACTGACCTTTCGTGATTGCAGGGACCACTGTTATTATCGGTGGAATCGCTGTTGCCGCGTTGGGGGCTCGCTGCAACGGTGTTACTCTTATGGTTCTTAATTTAGCTGCTACTCCTCTTGAGCTAAGGTAAATACACAGTCAACGTTAGTTACAGTAAATCAAACTCTATTATCACATAGAGATATGTCAAATTTTATTTGTGGTGATACTTGGTTCTGTACGCTGTAGCGTGCACCGAAAGATACAAACTTTAGCTCTTTCCCACTAAACTTATGCTGTTTCGCTTAAATATCATCCAAAACTCGGGAGTTCCGACTTTTAAAGGTGTACCATTTTCTTGCACTTATAACAACATAAGGCCAATATGTCTTCCTGTGCTTAATTATAAAGGCAAGAATGTACAAGACTCCACATAGCTCAAGCTGTGCTCATAACAGGGCAGATTCATGTGCTCAATTACTTCCTTTTGAGTTTGGCAATCTCAGGTTTCTTATTCGTAGAAGTAGCACTTTTATTCTCCATGTTAGATGTTAGAGTGCTGATGCCCCAAATCATTATGCTGCTTGACAAAAATGTTGGGCTAATGCTAATACATGCGCTCACGCTAGTTGCCAGGTGTAATGGTCTTGCACAACTGATATCCTTTTCATGACTAGTTTAATGCTTTACGAGGTTATTCAGTGGAGTAATGCATTCCTTTAGTTTGGCTTTACACCTGCATTGTGATATATTACATATAGTTAGGAAAGTGTGCACCCCTCTGCTAATCCTTTATTTAAAATTGAAAATTTTGTCTCCCAATATTTCACGGATTTAGCGCAGTTTCAGTTTCACTAGATGTATGTCTTTTGTACTTAGAGCAAGGGCGTAGGCTATAAGCAATCATGCTTTAATTGATCTAGAGCTACCAGCAAAGTTCATTTTACCAGATCCTCCCTATCTAGTTTATATGTGTTTGGCAGTGTTGTTTCCTGATTACATTTTCCTCAGCTTGATCATTCCTTTCTTACGTTTGGGAGAAGCACTCACGGGCTCCGCAAACTTCCCCTTGACATCTGATGCATTCAAGATGGTCATCACTGGCCACGCCTCAAAGGATGTGCTACTGAGCATCGTTCATGCGGTTAGTAAAAAGCTTCATCCATCACGTTTATATCTCTTAATCGGAAAAGAGCATTGTGTTGTCTTCCTCTCAAAACACTGCCATGACATGTTGCCATTGTTGAATATACAGATGCTTGGTTGGCTGGTTGCTGCACCGGTTGTGCTGATTGTGCTGTACACCATATTCGTCCCTTGTTTCAAGTACCTGGTCGGCAGGTTTGGCGGCATTCCTTCGAGCCCCAGGACGCCGATGAAAGCGGTATAATGTTAGCTATATTCCCTAGAGCAACTTGTTAATGCTTCTGAAGTCTTGTATGTCAATTATTTATATCATCTGATTGAGATGGTCCGGTCAACGTTTTACTCGGCTGTCCCAACTCCTAAAAACCATGTTAGCATGTCGCATGTTGAGTTGAGGTGGTGTATCTCTCAGTATGCTTAGTTTCAGCAAATCTTTTTTCTTTCGACCTTATGTGCTGTTTCGAACCTGATGATGATATTCGTTCATTTGAAAATTATGAACTCTTCATTTGTTTGAGATATGTTTTCTATTTTCATCTCTAGGTTTTGCTTTGCCCGAATGAATCTGAATCTGAAAATGGACTCGGACCGTTGCTCGTCCATGCCGACTGATCTTACATTGCTGTGATCTGGATATCGGCAATTCCCATCTGCATTCATGTCGATGAGCTTCTGTTGACTTGTGTTATGTAAACTGCCGGCCCTGTTGTGTGCTGATACTATGATGCTAACTGTGCTATGAAGCTTAAGTGTTACACACTCCCGTTAGGGATAGCTTGTGTGTACTCTAACGGAACCCTAGGCCAATATGTACAGGTAACAGCAGGTGTTGTGTTAAGATAACTCTTATACAGTATACAATGCATCATTATGTACAACAGGTGTTGCTTGGTCTTATGTCTGTTGAGCTTGCTTTTGTATGCGTTCTTCGTGAAGTATGATTGTTGAGCTCAAGTCTTTATGCACTATACGTGAAAAAGTATGACTGTTGAGCCCGAGTCTGTATGAAGGCACTTTCTGGCCTGTAACAACAATGCAGTGTAATTCTCGACCAAACTCTTTGTTCAGAAAGCCACTTTGCGTAAGTTTGTAACGGACTATTCACAAAGAAAGGCCTCAAGAACTCAAGAAGATTGCCACATGAACAACAGTTTAAGAAATGGAGAACCATTTAATAAAGGAATAGATTAAAAAGAGATCAGGTGGCTTCTATGCCGATTTTTATCTGGATTCTGCGCCAACAATTACAACGAACTCTACATTTTGTTTCACATGAAGATTTTTACTGCTCGTTAGTTCCAAGAAGGAATTCGTTTTACTTTATCAGCACCAAACATCTCATTGTGCCGTAGTAAAGCTTGCACTAAATACGATATGTAGAACAAAGAAAAAAACAATCTGGCGATCAATTACAAAGCAACATGACAGGATAAACACCTCAATACCCAGGGGCTGAACCTCATTTCAACTCTGGTGCTGAAAACTAGCTGTATGAGTTCTTCAGCGCATACTGATCCGAGTTTAGTAGAGAGGATAAAGTACTGCTGGGAGTGGATGCAACAAAAATGATACAGTCCAACAGCATAGACTGGTCCAAAATATGTAGTGCAAAGCAACATGGATATACAAGACTCGTTTTGGTTTACTTATTAATCCAAAAGAGAGAGCAACAAAAGAACATCTTACAATCATGCGGTCATCGGCTAATCGCCCACCGGCAATGAGAGAGCCCATACTAAGCACATGATTCATACCAAGGAATATAGTTGATTCATTTGTGCATCGAGAAGCGAAAGTTTTGCAGTGCATAGAAAGAGATAGTGGCTACAAGTGACCTTAGGCTATAAGGAGGGGGGATCTCTATTACTACGAGTACCAACAGATATCCTGATATTGCTTATGCGGTAGAAGCATGGTTGGCTGTCAACATATATATGCATATAGGACAGCCACAACCCTAACAATAACGAGTGTTCGACGACACACCACATTCAATCAGATAATAGGATCCACTTGCACGGAACCATGTTCACCAGTAGTCGCCGCAAGAGCACTTGCCTTCCTTGAAATGGTGGAAGCGCTTGTTGTCCCTCACGATGAGCTCTCGCCCGACGATCCTCGACATGATCTTGATGGCGTTGTGGCAGTCCCCGCATATCCTGAGGTTCTTGATAATGCGGAGCGGTGTCCTGGCGGGGGTGCTGATCAGGCCGTATGCGATCGCCAGCCTCTCGCTGTGGTACAGCAGGGCCTGCTCCTTGGCCTCCTGGTCGATGTCGTGGAGCACGTACCTCGTGTCCGGGACGTAGCGCTGCTCAGTCACCACCTTCTTCTCGATCTTGGGCGGCAGCCTGTACTCCCCCAGCTTGTTCCTCCCGTCGAGCATGTTGATCCCGAGGCGCCGCTTGGGAGGAGGGGTCGGGAGCTTCTTGGGGTTGAGCTTGGACGGGTCGAGCGAGACGAGCAGCTCCTCCGCCCGGTCCTCGAGGTCGACGTCGCCGTTCATGCGCGCCAGGTTCAGGAGCGATTCCCACACCATGGCGGTGGGCTCGAAGGGCAGCTGCTTCTCGATGTACTCCACAGCCTCATTGAGGTGGCCCGACTTGCCCAGGACCTCAATGATCCCGACATAGTGCTCCACGGTAGGATCAATGCCGTGGTCCCTGGACATGGCGTCGAGGTAGAGGAACGCCTCCTCAATGGCCTCTGAGTTGGCGCACGCATTGAGCACCAGCACAAAGGTGTGAGCTGTCGGCGCAATGCCGCAGCGCTTCATCTCCTCGAAGAGCTGCAGCGCGGCGTCGCCGAGCCCGTTGGCCGCGTAGCCATCGATCATGATGTGCCAGGAGGCCATGTCCCGGTCAGGCATATGGTCGAACGTCCTGCGGGCGTGCGTCATGTTCTCGCACCGGCCGTACATCTCCAGCACCTTGTTGTTGACCTGGAGGTCGGCGCGGAAGGGCGAGCGGAGCAGGAAGTCGTGCACCTTCCGAAGCTCCTCGAGCAGCTTCGGGGTGGAGCAGGCGGCGGCGAGCGCGTAGAAGGACGGCGCGTCGGCACGCGCCCCCTTGTCGAGCAGCTCCACCGCCTCCTTCACCCGCCCCTCCTTGCACAGCTTGATCAGATCCTCCGGTCCCGCCACGGGCGGTGGCGGCGGCGCCTGCGGGGGCGGAGCGGGAGGAGCCGGGCCATAGCTGTGGCGCGGCGCGGGAGGCCCCTGTTGCTGCAGCTGGTAGTTGTTCCTCGGCGGCGGCGGAGGCTCCTGGCGCGGCTGGTAGGGGTAGTTGTTCGCCTGCGGCGGAGGCCCTTGCTGCTGCGGCTGATAGTTGTTCCTCGGCGGCGGGGGAGGCTCCTGGCGCGGCTGGTATGGGTAGTTGTTCGCCGGCGCGGGAGGCTCCTGGCGCGGCGGGTATGGGTAGTTGTTCGCCGGGGGAGGAGGCGCCTGCTGGTGCTGGTAGTTGTTCCTCGGCGGCGGGGGATGCGCCTGGTAGTTGTTCGCCGGCGGGGGAGGCGGGTGGCCCTGAGGCGACCACTGTCCTTGGGGAGGTGGGGGCCCCCACTGCTGCTGGGGCTGGTGCTGGTGGGCGTGGCTGGGGACGGCGGCGGAAGGGTTGTAGGCGAAGGTCGCGGGCGACGAGGAGATGGCGCGGGCGGGGGTGAGGAGGTGGAGTAGGGAGCGGGACCTGGAGGAGGAGAAGGCCATGGAGCGGAGCGGGCCGGCGGCGCGGTGGATGGCGGCGGCCATGGCGAGGCGAGGGGCTCGAAAGGGGAATTCTCTTTTGGGAGAGAAACTGTGCGAGGTTTAGGCGAGACGGATGAGATATTTCCGGGCTCGCGAATGGGCCTTCGATTTGTATTGGGCCGGTGCCGCTTCAGCTCGTGAATGCAGACAGAGGTCTCAACCCGACAGGCCCTGGCCCATAAAATACGGCCCAATATTCACGTTCCGGCAACTGATGAGTTCACTCCTCTTCTACTCCAAAAAAAAAAATGATGAGTTCACTCCTCTAAGAAAACTCAAGTTGAGGTCATTTCGATTATGAAAATTCAAAATTATCACAGATTCAGCCCAATATTTCACGTTCCTCATTTCCCCGATGGCTGTTAACTGCTCTAGTCAGTGTTAATGACTTGTTACTCCCTTTGTTCGCTGACGTCAGACGTTTAGGTTTCATTGATTTATATGTGTCTAGATTTATTTTAGGAAGTATAGTCAATCATTTTTAGTATGCATGTGTCAATATTAAAATATCTTAGATTAGTTAACAGAAGGAGTACTTATTTCTTCACACTGAATAAACTTAAAAGAAAAAAAAACATGAATTGGGCCTGCACGAACTTGTCAACACTATTTTACAATTTAAAAAGAAGAGCTCCTGCTCGTGCGAGATATGCGAAACTGCCCATCTTGCGGCGGCTAGTTCTAACTCACGAGTGGCGTTATTTTCGTTGCCGGCCAGCTTAGCAACTTGCAGCTCCTTCAAGAGATAGCAATCCCTTTCGCCGGCGGAGGAAGAGGGAACCCGCGGCTCGCCGGCGTGCGAGGTGGGTCGACGGGGATCTGCGGATCCGCTGGCCTCGTTCGTCCCCGGGTACTGCGAGTGGTGGTGGCGGAAGTGGAGGTGCGGGGTGGCTGCTGTGGAGGAGGGTGGTGTGCTGGCGGTGGATCTGTGGCGCTGGCCACGGATCTGGAGCGGAAGTTGCTCGGGGCAGGTCCCCGGCCGATGGAGGACAACCGTCTTCAGATCCAGCTCGTCGGAGCTGGTGGCTTCTGCGGCTTTTCAGTGCTTTCGGGCATGGTGCTCTTCTGTTCCTTGGGCTTGGTCGCCGGGCGGTCGCTTCTTCTGTCGTCTCCGGCAGCGGAGGTCGCGCGCGGTGGTGGACCTCGAGGTTGAAGATGGCGTGACACAGCAGTGTCCTCTGTATTCTCCTTTTTTCTTTGCTTGTATATGCTGTTGTACTGTCCTTTCCGTATGAATACAAGTATGAAAAATTCAAAAAAAAAAAAAATCCCTTTCTCTCTTAAAAAAAAGATAGCAATCCCTTGCGGAGTCAGCCTTGAACACTGCGAAACTTGCATGGCTGGTCCAGAATGTTTTGGAAACTCTATTTGTCCACTATGTTGGCTCCTATATCCACGCTGGACGCCGCCTTGTCGGTAACTCGGAGATGACTTCACCGCTTTTGCGTTTGTTGTTGTTTTGGGTTAGGTTTTTACCATTGCTCTTGGATGGTTTTTGCTGCCGCCACCCTTCCAATTTGGTCCCATCGATGTCGGCATACTTGTTGGCTATCGTCAAAAGCTCCCCCGGGTTTTTTTAGTTAGGCACACATCCAGCTTGTCGTTGAGGGGAGGGGATCCGTTAACATTATGAATAATTACCTCTATATATTAAGTTGGAGCAAAATCGCGGCCTGAGAGCGCTCCGCGCTACTATACTACTGTAGCTAACACTGTTCCCCGCTACAGTAGTACAGTAGCGGCAATCCAGGTCGTCCGTCGCGGATCCGACGGATCGGACGGTTCGCGTGAACATTTTGCAAAAAACCCCTCAAATTTCCCGATTTTACAAAAACAACCCCCACTCTCCCGCACGCCCTCCTCCTCTCTCGCTTCCGCGCTCTGGCGACCATAGTCGCCTGCGGCGTCGCCGCCCTGCCCCGGCCAACTCCGACCATCTTTGGTCGAGCCTTCGCCGCAAAAACACTCGCCTCCCTCTCCTCTATCTTCTCATCGAAGGAATCGACCGATTACACTCTCCTTCGTCCACGCGCAACCAAACCCTAAGCGAAGGTTTCAGGACGGCGCATCGTCCTCACCGGCTCCGACGAGCCCTGACGAGGCGCGAGGCCCTGGCGGCGTCGCGAGGGCCGCGAGCTCCGCCTCGGCCGCGCGCGCGACCTTCGCCCCGTCCGCGAGCCACGCACTTAATTACCATCCTTTTGGATAGCTGTGACGGCAGAGCAGGATAGCGGCGTCACGCCGCCGGCCGACGCCGGCCGCAATCAGCGACCTCGCTGTAGCCCGCAGACACACAGGCATGGGGAACCAGCCGGCCGGAGGTCAGGCACCACAGCGATCTTTTTTCCCCAAATTTCAGCTAGCTACTATTTGTCAATTTGGATGCATTTTTCAATTGTAGATCGCACTGTTGTCCGACGCCGGCCGCAATCAGAGACCTCGCTGTAGCCCACAGACACACAGGCATGGGGAACCAGCCGGCCGGAGGTCAGGCACCACAGCGACCTTTTTTCCCCAAATTTCAGCTCATGGTTTACAAAGCGTGAAGCGTCCCCAAAGCGATGGGGGGGCGCTTTGGCGCTTAAGCGACGCTTAAGCGGGCGCTTTGGCGCTTAAAGCGCCCAAAGCGGTCATTTTTCCAAAGCGGAGGGGGGGCGCTTTGACGCCTTAGCGTCGCTTAAGCGTCCCAAAGCGGACGCTTTCTAAACCATGTTTCAGCTAGCTACTATTTGTCAATTTGGATGCATTTTTCAATTGTAGATCGCACTGTTGTTTGTCCGTTTTCCATTGCCGATCTTCAAGGCGTCACTCCCTTTAGATCTTAGAACCACCAATCTAGCTGAAGCTAGGACGAATTTTTGTGTGTGCTCTTTTACCCTAGCCTGCCCATGAATTTTCTGTAGCTCCGCCACTGCAGAAGAGAATGGATGCAGTTCAGTAGCAGCAACACCGTGCTGCTGCAGTTCGTTTGTCGCTCCCTGTAAGACCTGACTGAGTAAATTTTTGTTAAGGAAAATGAATTTCTGTAAGCCACTAATAATTGTGGTGTTATAATCTGTCCTGTTTCCATGCTCTACCCATAGTTTGTACGACTCTCCAGCGATTGCTGATCAAGTGTCTCGACGATCTTGATGCACAGCCAACTGTACAGTCCAGAAAATGTTTATGTTACCAAAAGACAAATGTTTATTGTTATATCCACTGATATTTCATTTTAAGGATTTAATTAGCAATATACTTTGACTGCAATGGCCGTACAAAAGCTAGGCAATATACTTCAGTTATCCATATTTTTTTTATCATAGTCATCTGTTGTATGTGAAAATGGATCTTCATCACAGATATAAGCATTTAGGAAATTTCCTCCAATTTTAACTGCGCTATCCATGTTTCGTTGGTTCATTTTAACATTATTTATGATGTTTCCTTTCCAGTTCTAGAGTTTAGATTTTATAAAATGACACAAATAAAAAACAATACTAGAGAGTCCATTTAGTGTTTTCCACATTTATAGAACCGAGTTGTACACATTTGTTATGGTCCAAATATTGTTGCCTAAATCTGTTTTCACAAAAAATAGTACATATACATTTCACTGTGTGTAGCAAAACATATTATGTATGATATTTCCTTTGCAGTTCTAGAGTTCAGATTTTATAAATGACACATATAGGAAACAGTACTACAGATCCACATTTACAGAACCGAGTTGTATCTTAGAATGTGGCTATTTTCTAGGCTGTACTGAACCTACATTTCTTTCGGAGAGGGCTTCCTTTTTATGATAACTACCACAGTTTTGTGTAGCAGGACATGGCGGAAGCTGTAGAATGCCATTTTTTACGGTGCCTACGAAGTTTCTTTCTAGCTAAGCATGTATAATAAGCCTTACTTACTCTTACTTACTCCGCTACTGCCTTTACCATTTTAAGTGCATAAATACGAATTACAGTACTACACTCTCCAAACTAATTTAAGGCGAATCCGGAAACATAAAGGAAGTCCCAATTTAACAAAAGGTATGTTTGGTCCAATTAAACTGTATGAGTTCTTCCTTCAATTTGTTGTGTTCTTTTGAAAAGGGCAGAAGCACATTTGCTTTAATAGCTGACATAAACTGAAGACAAGATATACCTAACCATATTAAGGTGATTTCTGTTACCACCAGATTATTTTGTTTTCATCTTCTGGCAACTGTTGGATCTCATTTTTCAATGAGTTAATATGGAAATTCATGTGTGTATACGGACTCCAACTTATTGCCATTTTTACATCTCTTTTATTAGGCAACCATGACTATGAAGTACTGGAGACAGCGAGTGGATGATTCACACAAAGCAGTAAAATCACAGGCAATGGTTAATGTGTCATCAAATGGTGATATATTAGAATATAACCATTTAGAGGTTGCATATGAGTACATTTCTATAGGTGTTACCTGTTCTCATCGTTTGTTATGCTTTTTCTTATGCTTTCTTTCTTTTTAGAGCCTCCTTCCATGCCGGCCAGGGATGAAAGCAGTCTCCGTTTCCCGTGAGGTCTCTCATGTGACTGTTTTTTTCAAGAAGATTAATCCATGTAATATTCAGGTTTCCGCTATTTAGTCAATATCTTCTTCTAACTCAAATTTATTTAACTGCAATTGGCGATAACTTGCCTGTACATCACACTGTCCCTCTTAATTAGAAGTGGATACTTAAGTAGTGGGATAAGAAACTACTATGCTATTTTATTGTCCACAAATACTATATGTTCTTTAAGTTTATATCAAGAGGTAAATTTATTATTTGACTTTCATATCTGGACTCACTTGCATGCTTCATCCCAAGATCATTATGGTATGACCTGATGCTAACTACCAAAATTTACCATTCAAAATTTACTCCCATTTTTTTCCTGATTTCTCAGGAAGGACGCGGCGTGTCGCCGCGCCAAATTTACCTAGTAATTGATAATGGAAGCGGTGTTTGGGTAGTACATTTTTAATATTTCTTAAAATGTCAAAAAATTATAGAAAAAATTCAGATACAAATTAGAACATTTTGTGTTAGCAAAAAAATGTCGTGGAGAAAAAACAATTTTTTGTGCATGTGCAAAAAAGACAAAAAAATGTCTCGTATGAAATCATTTGGAACGTCCGGATTTCTCTTTTTTGCATAGGTCACACAAAAAAAAATTCTTCATAACTTTTTGTGCTAACATAAAATGTCTTGAAGTATGTCCGAAATTTTTATTTTGCATTTTTTGACATTTTTAAATTTGTTTTTTGTGCTGTGGGTGCATCTGCACCTGCTACCCGTTATGGATTTCCGATAATAATTGGCATAAGACAGGTCTGGATCCAGGTCGTCGGGTTGACGTTCGATGGCCGTCGCTCTCCATGACAAGACTTTTCAAATAGCTGTTGTGCAGGTAAGCTTAGTATCGGGTATTTTTTTTAATGTTCCCTACCGCACTTGTAATGTTCGTTGATTCATATGAATACCATCTGATAAAAAAATAGTTGTGGAGGATTCCCATGTGTATCGCTGCCCTAGTGTCCTCTACTACATAGTGCTCGGGGAATTAGTGGTGCAACTTGATGGAGATTGTTGATGGGGCCAAAAACACTCATCATGCTTACATTTCGAATAATTTTGAAATTTTAGTTTTTAAGGATTTTTTTTGGAGTAGGAGGGGGAGGGGGCCATGCCCCCCTTGTCCCTAGGGAAGCTCGTGGGTATACTTAAATTTTCTATTTTTTCACAATGATGTCGAGCCCCTTCCAGCCTCCTCTGTCCTAGACGGCTTCTTAGTTAATTACTACAACTCGGTGGAGGCGGCGACGACGTCAAGCATCTACGCTGTGGGGTTCATCTTGTTTCTAGAACAGAGGCGCTAGTTACCTCTTAGGTGGGTGCCGCCATGCCGGTGAGGCTTTGACCGTCCGCGGAGAATAATGTATAAATTAACATCTACACTTATGTCGCTTTACATGTTTATTATTTTCTTACTCGGTGGCCCACACCATCAAGTATATCATGACGTAGATCGCGACCGGTATGAGGAAATATCCAAAGATGAGCGGGTGTTGCGGCGTCGTTCCGACCATGTAGGCGCGACCAAACACACCAGACCGAAGATTGTAGTTATTTGAAGCGCTATCAGCCTCGTTGGAGTACAATGTATTCCGAACGTCATGAGTACCAGGTATTTTTTATGTTCCCTTGTGACAGTTGCATTGTTCATTGATTCATATGAATACGATAAATATTTACTTGTGCAGGGTTATCCTTGAAATCTATGTATCGTTGCCCATCGATGTCCTCTACTACAGAGTGTTGGGGAAAACTAGTGGTGTAGCTTGATGGAGATTGTTGGCACTCTGAGTAATCGTCAAAATTTTAGTTTTAAGGAATTTTCTGGAGTAGGGGGGAGCATGGTTCCCTCTTGTCCCTAGGGAAGCTCCCCCGCCAGAATCGAGCAATGAAGTATTTAGTTAGGGACTTCAGGGAAATATTAAACATGGTAATTTTTTTTTAATTTTTCACAAGGATGTCGAGCCCCTTCCAGCCTCCTCCTCCCCCGGCCGGCTTCGTAGTCAACTATTACAACTCGGTGGAGGCGGCGACCATGGCGAGCGGCTCTTCTTCGTTGTTGGGGGATGCGCCACCGCCATCTAAGTTGTGGGGTTCATATTGCTTTTATAAACAGGGCGCTAGTTACCCCCTAGGTGGGTTCCGGTGAGGGTTTAACCGTCTGTCTAGAATAAGGTATAAAATTAACATTATTACATTATGTTTCTTTTACATGTTTATTATTTTAGTTTTGAGATCTTTGTAAGATGTTTATTATGTCAAAAAAAAATTCAATGACACATAAACTGCCGGTCAATCAACCTGGAAGGGCTTCCTAATCCTAATTTACATACATTAATCTCCCCCTTTATACATGATCCACCCTCACTCTATCACAGCTTACCATAGATAGGGGTGTACTTTAAGAGACAACCGCTCAAATACTTTGGTTCTCAAGCATTGTATAGTTGAGTTTACATTTAATGATTTTGAGCTCATACTTGCAAGTTATTGGAGAAGTAATGTTTTTTGGCCATGATCATGCAAGAACCGTATGTTGGCTAAGATATAACATTAATATTTTTCCTTCTAAAATATATTGTCACATCGGTAATTTGTCTTATAACGTGCTAAAAAAAGCAGTGTGAGTGGCCTCAAGGAAAACGTATATTCTCTAAGGTACCCATCTAAGTCATAGTCAATGCTCCAAAGCTCGTATGAAAATGATCTTGACGTCTCTGAACAAAACTGGCTTCACTGAAAGTCTGCACACTGGATTGGCTAACTTTCACGAGGATTGGGTCTTGCGGAATCACCATTTTCAGCCTGATGGCTGAGAAAACAATGCCAAACAAGCGACTAATAGTAACCTTAATAGGTTTATTTGTTCATTCAAGAGATCCTAAACATAGAAAATGAATAAAAAACAATCTGTACAGGCTGACGGGCCACCAGCAGAAGGCCCAACGGAAACTACTACTGTACTACAAGTCTCAGGTGATGATGATCAGCAGTTCAGCACTGCTCTTTCTACCGCCTAAAGTTCAAAATGAAACGCTCATCTTGCCGCTATCTCTAACCCTCGCCCAAAACCGAGTTCCGGGCTACAACCCTCGTCTAAGGTTCTTCTCAGGGCTGGAACCTCGCGGAAGGGCCCGAGTCGCTGCCGCTGACCTCAAACTCGCTCGAGCTCGCCTTGGACTCAGTATCCCCGTTCCCGCCTGCATGGCCCCTCCGGCTCCTCCGGTCCTGAAACGTAAGATCACAACAAAAGAAGAATCAGTGAATAGCCAGGACATGGCAGGTAGGATATTACAGTATGGCAGTGCTCGAGGAGCGGAGGGTGAGTGGTACCGACCTCCCGTGATGGGACGTCTTCTGCCTCGAGCATCCGGACAACATGGCCCATCGAGGGTCTCTTCTCGGAATCCGGGTCGACACACCTCAGCGCCACCAGGAGGGCACGCTTGAGAGCCCGGATGGTCGGCTTCACTTCCATGTCACGGTCCACCACCTCATCGGCCCTTCTCGTGCCCACCATCATCTTGAGCCACTCCACCAGATGCACCTGCAGGACATCCATGCAATCGTTGATTAACATTCACAGCTCTGCCGACATGGTAACACAATAACAACAAAATAGCAAAAGTAGCAGAAATGGGACTAGGTTTAAATGAACGGTGTGATACCCATACAGCTGAAACAACTTGTTTCCCCTGGCAGATGTAGATGTGAAAATAGTGGCCACTAGTTTTTTTTAGAAGATAATGGCCACTAGTATGGAGTCCTGAGCATGCACGATACGTTTGAGATAGTAAAATATATGCTCACCTCATTAGCTGGCCGACCATAATCGACAGGATCCCTCCCAGTCACTGCCTCCAGTAGCAGCACACCAAAACTGTAGACATCGCTCTTCTCGTTTAATAGACCTGTGTTGGCATATTCAGGTGCCACATACCTGAAAGGATGATGGAATAGAAGTTCAGTGGTCCCATAAAGCTAACTGATTTAGTATATGAAGAACCAACTCATCAACATTTCAAATCCCCTAGTGTAGATGATAGCGAACATTTCCATGACTAAAGTCAGGTACTACAAACTACAAAATCACAATAACGTACCCAAAAGTTCCCATAACTCGAGTTGTGATATGGCTCTTCCCTGCACCCAACAGCTTAGCCAATCCAAAATCAGAAAGCTTTCCGTTGAAATCCTCATCGATTAGGATGTTGCTTGATTTGATATCACGATGAACAACTTTTGGTTCTATAGCTTCATGTAGATAGGCGAGCCTGTGTATCGTTTAGTTTCAGAAGATGTCTTGCCCAACTAAAACTATGCATAAACAAAAGGGATAAAGAGATGGATTCTTACGCCTTAGCAATTCCAAGAACGATTTTCATCCGAGCTTCCCAGGTAAGAACACCATGTTGCCGCATGGCGCCGTGGATCCACTGTTCTAAGTTTCCGTTATTCACATACTCATACACAAGCATCCTGGGACATAAATAACAAAATAAGTTCAGTTATATGGTGTACGATGAAATAAATCATATGCCATAAGATGCATAAGAAGTACATAGATTCACACGATGTACATCCACCATAAAAGTGTTAGCACATAGAGCTGAATCATGATGGTTAAAGCATAAACCAACATTTGTCCCGTAGAAACTTGAACTGCTTATGTACTACTGAATTCTGCTTATGTACCGAGACAGAAAGTTAAAACAATGAGCATGGAGCTGGTATGTTCACTATATCATAAAGTGGAGCACAAAATTAAATTGCTTCGATTCAAGAAACAATTCTCAGTCCAGCAGTCCGCTACCATAAATTTGATGGATGTTTTGTTCAAAGGGAAATCCAAAATTGTTCAACGTTTTCAGCAAGATGGATACCTGAGACGAGAGGAACTAACATATTTAATTAACTAAAAAGAACATCCACCCACATCCAAGTGCAAGTAAACAAAATCTTAGATGGTGGGGAAGGATGTACACCTACACCTTCCACCAGCTGAGCTAAGCTCAGTTCCTCTGTCTCTGAAACAACAAATTGCAAAAATAAAAAATGTATTTCTAACACGTGTACAGTGAGTTGGCTTTAAAATTTTCAAACATGCTGAAGACACCAGGGGACCTAGTTATTAGGAAAAAGATGCCGGGGGCTTCCCCTCGTTTTCGAAAAAATGGCAACTTCCTATCTTGATGGCTTTTTAAGTAACCTTGGCTAATGCCAAGCCCTATTGCTTGATTTTCTGTAGAGCCATACCAAGTTAGCATGACAGCTTAGTAGGTGGTAGCAACATAAATTTTGGTCAAGGGTCTGTTTAGTACAACAGTTTGTCACCCTAGCATTATGGAGAAAATGTCTGACTCTGATGACACATGTGCCTATACCTACAGTAGTTGTGCTCATCTAATAAGACATTCATGTATTTTGATTGGTCTCTAATGAACTATCTTTCTTATCCAAATCACATATGACACATGTATATACAGTCATGGGTTCATGCCACCATTGACCTTACTTCTGAAATTATGAAGGAGCTCTTCTTTTATCAAAGACTTTCTGTTTGAGTACTATTGTCCACCAGTTACCACATTTCGCAAGTTCACCATTGCCACTATGTGTTAGATATTCTTGGACAGTTTAAGTATTTCTCAAAATTATGAAGGAGCTTTTCTTTTATCAAAGATTTTCTGTTTGAGTACTATTGTCCACCAGTTACCACATTTCCCAAGTTCAACAGTGCTAGTTGGAAGAGGTTTCGCAACCTTACCAGTACCACACCCTGTTAAGATATGTTGGCACTGAGGTGCCATTATGGCCTGGGCAAGCAGGACAGAAGAAAGTATTGTAGTGATTAATGAAAAAGAGGAAACTACCGAGGCAGGGAGTAGTTTTCTTTCGTGCTTCTGGCGCAAAACACATCACAGTCCAGATATTTAAAGATGTTTGTGTCTTTAAAGAGCAATAGTTCAATACAATTTGAATAAGAGTTGAACAGGGTTTGGCTGAAGGCCACAAACTCCACTGTCACATGACTTACGTCCCTACAGAAGGTTTGGCTGCAAGTCATTCTATCTTAGAATTTTTCTTAATAATGATTAAAATCTGATCAGTAAACTTTATGAACGAAGAGATGTCGTGTGTAAAACTGTAAACTGGGTATTTTAATAACGAAGTTGAGTCAAGATACAAATGTTCGAGAGTTTCTTATAGAAAAAAATATTTGGCAGGACAGAAAGTTCGTATTTGTCTTGAAGAATTAATCACCAAGTGAACGAAGAGATGTCGTGTGTAAAACTGTAAACTGGGTATTTTAATAACGAAGTTGAGTCAAGATACAAATGTTCGAGAGTTTCTTATAGAAAAAAATATTTGGCAGGACAGAAAGTTCGTATCTGTCTTGAAGAATTAATCACCAAGCTAGCCCAGTGTGCAAGTGTGTATACATCGGTATCTATCCAATCTAGATAACTATTGCAGAACAAACATAACAAGCAATTCATTGGTGCAGGTGACTGACCTGTGGATTCCCTCAACGCAATATCCAAGCAGGCGAACAAGGTTTTTATGCCTGACGTGGCCAATAGCCTCAACTTCAACCCTGAACTCCTTTTCTGCCTGGCCCCTGCAGTGCCATATAAAAACACAATAACCAATATGATGACAGCAGACAGAGGATAGAACACTATTTTAAGTTATGTAAAGAAAGTGCAATCGATCAAATCTAATTGAGAGTTCCTACATGTTATTCAGAAGCTTTTTTATGGCAACATCAGTCCCATTTATGAGTCGACCGCGGTAAACTACCCCATATCCACCCTCTCCAATGATATTCTCCTTAGAAAACCGATTCGTTGAATGCTCCAAATCCCTCAGAGTAAACCAATGGCCCCAACCAAGGTGTGAAAATTCCGGGAGACCAACCAGAGGAGATGCGGAGACGGTCGCATATTGAGAATATTGACGCCTAGCGTTGCCCGAGCTGCCCTCGTCACCAGAATATGCACTACCAGCCCTATCACATTGGTAGGCCGAGCTGCATTGGCTCAAATTGTCAGCATCACTTGATTTTGTCCTGACCAAGTGCCCCAGCATTTTCCCGGAATCTTTATCATGAGGTTTCTCCTTCACTGTCAACGCATGGCTCTCTTGCACTTGGTAGTTCTCAACAACAGCATGCTGGCGCACTTCATCCACCGCAATCTCCTTGGATACATCCGGGATTTGGGATACCGGGATCTTATCGAAAGTCTTCTTCGGCTTCCTCCGATATATGGACCAGAAGCACATGAAGCCTAGTATGCAGAAGATCACCACCCAGATACTAATGCCGATCACTATCCACAGCCTCAGACCAAACGGTGGCGTCTTGGACGATAGCTCCGCGCGTAGGCTTTCGCCTGTCGGCATCTCTATTCTTGAGCAGCTGACAGCCCTGCACCTGGATCAGTAATGTGACATTAGGTTGGCATTCATTCCGTCAGATGAAATGTTGTAAGCAACATAGCAATTCATTGAACACAGCAAGAACACAGGCTAGGATTTAACATCAGAACATGGCATGGACATCACTGAACACAGCAAGAAAGGCAAGGTGAGATTAATATCAGAGCATGGCATACACTTCACTGAACACAGCAAGGATGTAGGCTAAGGTTATTGTTCAGTAAAAACGGTTTTACTGAACACAGCAACAAAGACAAGCTGAGATTAATATCAACGAAGACAAGCTGAGGTTAATATCAGAACATGACATATACTTCATTGAACAAATCAAACAAGACAGGCTGAGATTATTATCAGAACATGACATACACTCACTAAACACAGCAAGAGACAAGCTGAGATTGGCATATGTGAGGAAAGCTGCGTCTACATTAAGACATGCTTATCTGAATGATGACAACATAAATACAATAATAATAAGCCATTCTACACTACAGAGAACAGAAAGCAATCATTATCCATAATAACAAACATCAAAAGAGGAGGAAATGGGAAGAACATGTGTGAGGCGCAAGTTCCATGTGAGGCGAATTAAAAGAGCGAGGCTATTGATGAGGAAATCGTGTGCTCTCCGACCGACTACCTGCCCCCTCCCAAGACGACGAACACTGCTCCCCCTGGGAGCGCACGCACAGCTAGCCCAGATCAAGAACACCCCGTATTATCACTGGGATTTATAGGAGGAAACAAATCGCGCATTCGCAGGAGTTAAAAGGAAACGAAAATATCCCCGTCAAATCAAAACTTTCCCCTTTACCCTTAACTGGGTTGGAAAAGATTCGATCCGCTTCCTTCCTTTCTCGCTGCCCCGGGGAAGGGATTCAGTGCAAACCAATCTAATCGAATCAATCTCGAGCTCACAGCAACCGCATTGGATCAAGAAATAAATAGGATCCAAGAAGTAGAGCTCACACAGCATGGACGGACGGACACCTACAGCGGCTCCAATGCGAACAAGGCAGGAGAGACTGAGGTCGGCGCGGTTGAAAACGAACCTCTCGAGCAAGCAACGGCCGGCGAGAAACCCCCGGCGTGGTGGCCGGCCACCACCGCCTCTAGGGTTCTTGGAGAGGTACTGACGGCAGTAGAACCGCACTGTCGGTCACTACCCCCACGCCTTACTCCTGCCGCTGCCGCCTCTGATTATTCCTCCAGCCCACGGTCAGTGACTAGCTATGGTGCGTCGGCGATGGGCGTGTGGGACGGGAGGCTGGCCGGCGGCTCCGGGGCAGCAGTGTCGGGGGTGGGGTGGATTGGGAGGAGGGAGAAGAAGGGGACAAGAGCGGAAGGGGGAGCATTAAAGTTTGGGTCGTCACTGCTGCTCAGTGCCCACAGAAAATAAAAAGAAAATGGGAACAAAACAGCTGTGGCACCGTATTTGCTAGGGGCACACCAGATGGTGCTGTGATTGTTAAAGTTGATGATTTGCCCTAACTATACCACTAATGTATTAACTAGGTATATAATTGTACTTGAAGAAAACCATAATCAAGTATTAGTCAAACCTAGAATAGACCACATCATGTAATTAAACCATGATAAAGCGACGGGAGAACGCGGGTACGACGAATCATAGATACATGCGCCACGTGTCACTCTACGAGTGGAGACGTGGTGCTTGACGATCTTGACAATGTCGCTACGTGTAGTCGAAGGAGAATCTTGTCGCGTCGGCAAGGCATGCTAGGCGTCAACATGAGATTCGCCGAGACTCTTCTTTTGGAAACGTCGACTACACGAAAAGACATACGCACGCAGTCACACGGGCGTGCTTTGACGTATGCATTTGTCCGATGCACGTGACGCCAAAACCTGGAGCTCGACCTCCGATGAGCGACAGTTGCAACGGCGGGTTTCCACTATCCGTCGTGTCGTGTAATATCCGCGCCAACCAAATGCACGCCGCGACAAGGCATGCTCGTTACGAGAACCAACTCATGGTAACGACGATCTCGACGCCGCGGCAATGTCCGTAACGATTTCGACAGTTACCAAATCGATCGGGTTTGTCGGTCCCTCGCCGGTCGAGGTCACGCTAATTAGCAGGCAATTATTTCTTAGGGGGATTTTAATACTAGCTCATTATACATAAACAAAAAACACTTCACCTTTGCCCGGTGTGTGTATGTGGGCGCTTGGTGCACAAAATAATTTCACTTTTGCGTGTGATTGAGCTACACTATCTGTCTTTCTGTGGTCTACAGTATATATGTGGGCGTTTGGTGCACAAAGCTAGGTGTCACGTGCTGGGTGCTGCCTTGCCTCCACCGTCTCGACCCCACGCGTCCAGGGCCATGATCGAGCATCCGGGCCCACACGCCAGCGGGAGTGCATGATTCCCGTGTAGCCTAGCGGCGTGCACCACGCACACAGCAGCAGCCTCCAGGCGCGGGCCCGACACGCGGCGGTGCGAGGGTCAAACGGACGCTGCTTTCATGGGCGGCCCGGTCCCACCTATCCGTGAGGAACGGGCTCAACGGCTAGCTCCCGGGCTGGGCCCCGGCCCATGACGCAAACGCCCGTCGACCGTGTTTACAGTAGGAATGGACGGTGACCCACTCGTAAAAAAAAGTAGGAGTGGACTGCATGCACGTGAAGAAGAGTCTAAAACGAGCGTCGTTTATTTATCCGTATTTTATCTGAGGATTGATTTATTTTACTCCCTGTGTGCACGTGATAAGGTAGGAGTGTCATTTTCAGCAGCTGGGCGAAAATGATGGACGACGATTTCCCGTCTTTGTGTCGTGCAAATCCTTGGGGACGTGGCCTATCTGTCACTCCGACATGTGGGGCCGTTAAGAAGACAGGAGCCGGATAAGATGCAAGTAGTGTGGGTGGGAAGAAATGGGCACCGACAAAGGAAACTACGACTCGGTTAACAACATTGTAAAGCTTCGGATTAACTGGACGCGTACATGCAAAATGAGTACATGCACATTATTGTTATTCTTCTTACAAATGAAAAGTTGGTTTATGACTTAGTTAAGGAGAACAAGATTCTCCATAAAGTAGGGAAAATCGGCCGGCCGGTTTTCTGTGAATTCGGCGTCTCTATATTCATTATTGTTTTTGTTCTTGCGGTACCACGTATCCTAAAAAGGCTCTCCTAATTTAAGTAGCAAGGAGAGTAGTATTATATTAGGATTCTCGATCTCATGTTGTCATGCATGCATGCACTAGCGTGTGTGACCACTTGAGTTAACTGCCGCTCATGGCTACGTTAAACTCACTTGGTAGAGAAACGAGAGTAACCTCTCCAACATATATAATACTAGCTAAGTGCCCGTGCGTTGCTACGGAGATGTCAAACAAATTATAAATAAATGTGTTAAACTATATTTCAGACTGAATTGCAGTGATAATATGTCAACCATTAGCCTCTATCTATCTATCTATCTATCTATATATCTATAGTGTTTTCTCCCCCATTTCCCTCTCTTTGCACATCTTCCATTTTCTTTCTTCTTGCCATCTTGATACATGTCTTCTTCGCCTGGTCATCCTTCCATAGTAACCTTCTGAACAAGAAAATCACCAATGATTCTCATGTTATCAAATGATATATAAGAGAATACAAATAATCTTATGTGCTGGGAGGCATGGGAACTACTCTCGACGAGGTCTAGGCCCTCCACGAAGGGCACAATCAGCAACAACATTTCTCTTATACTCCAATACTAATGAAGGCAGCATCTTTTTTTCATTAAACAATATAAAATAGAAAACTGGATTTCTAAGGGCCGATAACTACATCTAATTTTTGGATAGCAGATCTTTTTGTATCACAGAAACCAATCCATTGGAAAACATATATGGAAAAGAACTAATATAATACTTACCCAATCTTGGTGCTAACAATCATCTCGCAATTTATGAAGGAAATAAGCTATCTATGAATTATATTGAATCGAAATGGCAGAACTTGAAATAACCATTGCCACTCACATTTTCCGACAGATATTGAAGTAGCAAATATCAGTCAGTCAATCAGATCTCTTAAGGATGAAAAAAAATCATAAGGGACAAGAGGAAAAATAGGCAAAATAATTCATATCTATTTTTGCAAGCTGGCAAAGCTCATAGTTATCTGTAAGTACCATGGACTAAACTGGATGCCCTCTACTTATGTCATTTATGGGACTCATTTATGGGACTGACAAAAAAATGACATGATAGTTATAAGTGAAAAGAGATTTATGTCATCTAATTTTTCCTGCAATAAGAACCAAAAATCGCAAGGGGCAAGTGGTTCAGGATATTAGATGAATCATGATTGTATTAGCAAAAAGTAAACAATTTTACTTTTGTACGATCAAGTAAATGGAATGGACCAGCCTTCTCCTTTTTGTTTCATACTTGTTGAAGCGAGAACCTTGGCTTCAGATGCAAATTTTAGCAGCCACGTGAGAATGATGAAGAAGGAAAGCAACGAACTGGAAATGCACTGCTTTCAGAACTTGTGTAGCATCGCTCTCAATTACATGCAAATGAAAATTGGGTTAGAGTCAAAGAAGGAAAAAATTCAACCCAAGAGAAGAGGGTGCCAGCTTGTTGTACCAAGACTACCATTAAATGAAAATGTAGAGGTAAACCTCTAAAACCCATCCTTAGTATATCGAGTATGAACTCCTAAAGGAGAACATGATCAGGTCTTTAATCAACAATTGACAGATTTGTTGTTCATACTGCAATTTCTAACAGATGGCCAATTGTATAGCAACAAGATATCAAAATCATCCATCTAACATTTTCCATAAATCACATGGACACATCCAAATACTCGCACTTCCACTTCTGGTAACAATACTTGGGACCAAGTGCCCTGGATACAAATTACCATGATAGAGACAGCTGTAGAGGGATATACGGGGGACTTACCGAGTACTTCCATACCATACAGTTACTGGTGAAAACTGGAATACCTGGTTCCAGGTTACAAATTTAGTAATGTTGAGCTATTGCTCAAATCGAACATCCGTACAAGTTTGCAATGCCATAACCAAGACAATTTATTATCCTGAACCCAAGTTAAAGGCTACTTACATATGTCAATCTGCCATGCTTCTTGAGCAGGTCGATCATAGTATGCCTCTTTGCACCCTCTGTATCAGCAAGTGGCTGTAAATCAAGCAAAATTAAGCATCGTGAACAATCTTCCCAAATATCACAATTCTAGAAACTGGATCATGGCAGGAGCACCATCGGACGAATCAAAAGCTACAGAGGGGCGAACCAGAGGCCCGTGCTCGATCCATTCCCCTCTAGAATCATCAATTCATGACGGAGGAAATCCAAGTACGAGCCAAAATGACCTTGACATTAACAAATGATTTCAACACGAACTGGACCAATGACCAGATCGTAACCCCAGCAGAGGAGGCCGGAGGAAAGATCAGGGCGAGGGCTCACCGTGTTCTGCCATAGGTCGAGCACGTTGACGTCGGCGCCATTTGCGATGAGGCACTCGGCGACGCCCTGCCAGCCGTGTAGCGCGACGACGTGGAGCCGGGTTCGGGAGTCTTAGTCGCGGGCGTTGACGAGCGCGCCGTCCTCCTCGAGCAGCTTCCGCATGGAGGCCGCGTCGTTCTGGTGCGTGTGCCAGGGGAGACGTGTGTGCAACGAGCGCCTTATCGTCGAACCGCTGACGCTGGTGGCCGTCGCCGCCGCTCCCCGGCGATATTCCCGCGCAGCCACGACTGCCCTCATCGCCGCCGCCGGATCTGCCCGCGTGCGCATGCACCGCCTCCTCCTCCGCCCCGCTCATCTCCGTCCCGCCGGATTGGAGTCTTGCGTCGCGGAAAGCAGAAGCTGTCTTTCTGGGAAGGCGCTATTTCGGGAGTATTGCAGGGAGCAGTATAGGAGCAAGTAATTGATTTGTTTATTCCTTGATTGATGCGTTATTTGGCAAGTAATTGACTTGTTTTATTTGGGCCGGCACACAATTTATTGCTTGATTGATGCGTTATTTGGCCGGCACACAATTGGTTGATGCGTTATTTGGCAAGTAATTGATTTGTTTTATTTGGGCCGGCACACAATTGGTCCGCGGAGGGTAGAATCGGGAGGCAGAAAAATTCTGCCATGGGTTACACCATCACCAATTCTCATTTAATAGTAAAGATCACTTGTTTGCGAGGTGCGTGTTTATATATATGGACGGCCACATAGGCGGCCCACCTAAAAAGTTTGAAAACCTGTGATCGTCGGACATATGATATAGTTTCACACAAATACACACTCCTCGCAAAGCAAGTTGTCCTGCCGTTATTGTCTCCCAAGTTGCCGATGAAGAACGCAAAAGGAAATTGATGGACCGTATGAACTAGCAACCACTAAATCGACTGTTCGCCCTGGCGACAATTCTATGGAGATTCATCAAACCTGAGCCTTTTTGCCAAGTGCCCAGGTGCGCCCCAAAAAGGACTCAGCACAGTGATCCGTTGAATATAAATACATTTTCTAACCCCTTTTCATCAGTTCGGACTTTTGATTTAGATGGCTAGTGCAACAATTTTTATGGTATCAGAGCCAATAGGTCTCAAATTCAAGGCCCTGCTCGCGCAGTATTAAAAAAAGGAAAAAAAATCCGCGGCCTGCACGGAACCCACGCTAAGGATTAAAATAGCCTACACGTGAGGGGAGTGTTGAATATAAATACATTACTTAGCCCCTTTCCATCAGTTCGGACTTTTGATTTAGATGGCTAGTGCAGCAATTTTTATCCAAGGGAGTTGATCAGGAGAACAAAAGAGGAAGGGCAAGCGTGGTGGAGGGTAGGGCGAAATCTTTCACTCAGCTGGTGGCGTAGTTTTTACTTTTATGTAGTAGTCTTTGTGCTGCACCGGTTTTCAGACCGGTCCTGCTTGTTTTACTTTTAGGCTTCGACCTTTTCCTCCTTCTAAATCAATGAAAAGGCAGAGCTCCTGCGCGTTTCAAAAAATAAATCGATTGTCGTTAAATCTTTTTAATTCAGAGAATTAAATAAACCAAGATAAGAAAATTTATATCGTTTCAACAAAAATGAAATAGCGTGGTGGTATTGTCATGGACTAACTAGATGGAAAGTTGTTATCGAATATAGGAATTTCCACAATTTTGATTAGCTTGAAAACGACTCGGAATCGCGCGCGCGGCGCGGTACCGGAAAATGAATATCCGGTACAAGTTTGCCGCTTATGTTCTGCCCCGCGTGACGCGGTACCGGAAAATAATTATCCGGGGAACCGGATACGAGTTATCCGGTACCAAGTTTTCCGGTATCTGCTAGAGTTGCTCTTACACGTTCTCCGAAAACATATGAATGGTACTTATAATACATTCAAGTAGGTGGTTCAGTAGCGGCTAAGGAGGTGGTTCAATAGCGGCTACTTCCAAACGAACATATCAGATAGCAGAAAATAGCTTGACATAGATGGTAAACGCTAGGTCAGGTCAAATGGGCTATAGAGTGATGTTGGCCAGTGTTGGGGGCAAATGGGTTTTTACTAAATTTGTCTTACGTTGGGGGGAGGGGGGCAGCGTCCCCCCCCCCCCCCCCTGAACTATGTGTACCTCTACCTCTTTCGTGGACTTCTCTGCACGAGCATGAATTCGCTCGTCACATAAAACATCCATTTGATCTTGGTGAATACTGAATACTCCTTCTAGTTCGAGTCTTCATAGTCATCTTTGGGCTCTGTGGCTTATTTGTGCACAGAAATCTTGGTGGGTCCCCTCCGGCTGATATTTGGGCTCTGTGGCTTATTTGTGCTGGAAATAATTCACGTAAATTTTCGTCCAATTTCGAGCACTTTCATTTTTTGGTCTTTTCTGCATTGCACAGACAAAACAGACAGAAACTAGCACTGGACACTAGGTTAATAGGTTAGTCTAATAATGTCGTAAAATAATATAAAACTATAACAAAGCATGTAGCATTTGGTATAAAACAAGCAGAGAACATTAAAAATTATATATACGTTTGCCAGGGCCGTCTCCAGAAATTGAGGGCCCAGGTGCGAAATACAAATTAGGTCCTATAAGTTTAAAATTTCACTTAACTAATATAACTAAATCGTACTTTCACTTTATTACCGAATTAAATCATACCTAATAGGTGTACTTCCTATTTCTAGATTTCATGTTTTTCATTTTTGTATAAACAAACAAATAAATTTTCAATCTCGATATGGATAATGAATTGCAGGTTTATCAAGAAAATAGGATGACAGCGTACCTAATAGGCAATAACGACAGTGCCTTAGGTGAGTAATTATGAAGCAGCAAAACAGCACAATCTTCCACATATCTGCTAAGCCTGAATTAAGAGCACCACCAGGACATCTCAATTATGAATTCTGAACAAAACCTTGATACGCTACACTAGTAATCAAAAACGACTTACCAATAACCAAGCTGTAGATTGGAGTCAGGAAGACGTCAAGATTCAAGTGCAGAATTGCCGTCGGGGCTAAGTGGAACGCCGCCGGCCGGCTCGCCGAATCGGGCATTGGGCGTCGAGCATGGGGGCTGAACTGCGTCGGGGCGAAGGCGTAGCCGACCGAACTAATTACGAACGAAGTTAACGGAGCAGTAGTACGTAAAAGATCCGAAAAACCTGCATGCGATCGATCGCAGGGGATTCCATATCCTTTTCCCAACGATAAACATGCCAGCGCCCAGCGATCAGGCCAAGGCTGAATTGATGGGCCTTTTTCTTCTGCTAAACACATATACTACGTCGTAGGAGAACTTGATTTGGGGCTCCAATTTTTCGGGGGCCCTGTTCCGTCGAGCACCTCGAACACCCTCTTCGACGGGCCTGACGTTTGCGACGTATCAATAAGTACATGTAATTACAAGTAGCTGAAAACATGTTAGGTGTGGCCTCCCCACATTATTTATGTTACTATCCTTTGATGTCATTAATTGTAGAGATCTCCAAGAGGGAGCATTGTGTTCGATAGTGGGTTCATGCTGCGTCTATCACTGGGATCGAGTGACACGAAACGACTAAGGGTGGCGTATGTGGTTGCTACTAAGGGTAAAACAACATTAATATCTACTCCCCATTGATCTAAAAATGTTGTTTACATTATACACTTTGCTTAAGACAATAGTCTGTTGTTTACAACTTAATTCTTAGAGATGCACTGCTGGTATGTGGTTTCGAAGTGGAGTATTAGTTATAGATGCGGGGCCGGTGCATGGTCTATATATTTTGACGTAATGTCTGTACGAGTCAAGCCATGAATATTCTTGCTCATGAGTTAGTTGAGTTATGTCAATTGTTTAAGAGAGCTGACTCTAGTGAAACTACTGACCTCGGTCCATCTTTTACTATTGTTGTTGTATCTATGCATTTATATTACTTGTTACCTTAGTCCCATTTTTTATTTCATATTACAAATACTTGCTATTATCATCAATGTTACTTGCCTTTCAACATCTTTTCGTCGAACTAGTGCACATATCAATTAACCATTGTATTAGGCGTTTTGGGGACATAAGAGACTTCTTGTATCGTTGCAGGATTATTCGAGAGGGATACATTCAACCTACACCTCACTGTGTTCGATAAACTTTTAGTCATTCACTTAAGAAAAATTTACTACTGGCCTACAAATCTCTGCGCTTGGAGACCCAACAATTCTACAAAAATAGAAGCGTGTAGTAGACATCAAGAGCGAGGGAACGATGCACGCGGGAGAGAAGCAGATGCACGCGGCTTACGGAGACGAGAATTCCGTCTGGCCTGGCAGTCGGCGACGACTTCCTGGATCGTTCGCCCAGTCCAGAAACGCCACTTGCCTCCACAGTTCTTCACGTCACGAGGACAAAACGGGCCATCCCAGTGGTCGACCCACTCCTCCCGCTGGATGCCCGACAAAGGCAGGTTGTGAGGCACGTAGCCTGGATTGAATTTGAGGTCCTCTGTCACCGATTCCATCTGTCGAGGATGAGATCCTCCATCTCCTCGGTGTCGACGTTGGGGAGTGGGGGCACGGGCAACCCGCCCTCGCTCATGTGCCATCTGCCTATCAGCCAACAGTCAGGCGGGACCATGAGCATGTACCTGACGAACTCCTCGGCGAGCTCCTTTCGGAGGTTGCGCGGCCACAACCAGGGCTCCCGCGCCGGCCCACTGCCGTCGCTCTCGCCTTGTGGATCATTGCGGGAGGAGAGAAAAGGTCAAGCGAAAGCCAGCGATGAAAAGAAGAGCGTGTGATGGGGAGAGAGTGCGCGGGGAGAGATCATGGCAGGGATGATCCTCTCTCAGCTGCCATGGTTTTATTTTGGGATATTTTACGGTATTCTACTACTTAGTTTAGCGTGTTGTATAAAACAGATCCTGCGGCTAATACTGGATGGGCCAGAGTTGGGCCCAAGGACGACTTGGTAATTTGCCAAAAGGTTAGAACGTGTGTTATCTTTTTTTTTTTTTGAGAACACAGTACAACACAGACGCTCACAAATACGCACATACACTCACCCCTATGAACGCACGCACGCACACCCTACCCCTATGAGCACCTCTGAAGGACTGAGCCGGCAGATCTTGAGGTTGACGAAGTCACCACAGGCGCCTCGCTGTTGACGGGCACGTCACCTACCACTGAAAGAATAGCGCCGGATAATCCTGGAATAAATCCAGGTAAATGCAAACGCCCATGCCAAGTCTAGGACTTGAACCTGGGTGGGCTGGTTCCACCACAGGGAACCCAACCATCAGAGCCAAGCTCCGTTTGCAGAACGTGTGTTATCTAAATCTCTAAACTATAATGCGGCCTAACGACCGTACGTACGTCGTCGCTACAAAACCTGGACGCGCTCGATCGGATCGGATCGGATCGGCCCAATAAACAGCCGAAGACGCGCTCGATCAGATCGGCCCACTAAACAGCCCGCAAAACCTGGACGCTCGATCGGCGCAAAAAACCTGGCAAAACCTGGACGCTCGATCGGCGCAAAAAACCTGGACGCAAAAAAACTGGACACCGACACTGCTTCGTCGATAAAACAAAACACGGACTTCGGGTTCTATACCAACACTGCTCCGACACGAACAATGTTCAAACACACGGCCATGGGCGTCATATAAAAACGTATGGACCCTTGATCAAAAGCATAGCACAAAATTCTGCTGCCACAGATCCAGATTGACATTGCCACGCCCTTTCCCAGCACCGGAAGAACCAACACCGGAAGAACCATAACGCAGCTCGGCGTTGCTTTGTCTCACGCCTGCAACCACGACGCTGAACTCAGAAAATTGGAGATACAGGTATGCGCCTCCGTCATGTATAGCTTCTACACACGCCAACTTACTTGGCCACTCTCTCTTTCCTCTTCTTGTATAATCTTGGAAGTAGCTGCTTCTATTTCTGGTGCAACAATCATCTTCTCACCCTTTCCAATGGATCTGGAACGAAGAGAAGGTATTCTGAGTACTGCAGCAGACTGAGAATGTTCAGTCTTCTCTACTTGTCGACTCTGTTCCACCAGTTCCATTGAACTATCATGAGCAGCAACAAGAGCAGAAAAACCGAGCCTGCTTCGAGTAACTCATCGTATTTTCCTGACTGTGCAATCATACCATCTTTCATTACCTGCTTATTTCCACATGGTGAAAAATATTTATCAAATGTTAAATCAAGTTTGGCACACAGGTACTACATGACGACGATCTTGCAAACCACATAAAGGATGTGCGATAACTTTTCAGTGATCAACTTCATCTTGGAAAAATATCTAAAGCTTGAACTATAAAAAAATATCTAACATGCCCGCGGACTCGCACATATTATTCCCTAGCAGTTCACAGAATAAAGTGATGTTTATAACCTTTATTTTTCACCTTGGTTGCAGAAAATGGCAGAGCAAAGACAACTGATTTATCTCCAGGTATGCCTATACGAACCAGACTCATCTACGACATAATCCTATCATATTCCGATACTAAGTCGCATCCAGCAAGCTACCATCGGCGAGAAAACGTACCTCAACTAAAAGTTCCTGTCGAAAGCTACCTAGCTCGACTTTCTTCACGGGTCTACACATAAACCATAGTGTTATTTCAGTGTCATGGAACTTTTCAAGGATACGTAATTGATAGGATCAATCATAAAATCCAGTCATAGGTTATTTTAATTGTATAGTTTTTATTCATTTTTTTCCATAACTTTTATTTTTCACTTTGGTTGCAGAAATTGGCAGAGCAAAGACAACTGATTTCAAATATTTCAGAAGACAGAAATCAAGCCAGACGTGAACGTGATAGAGCTCGGAGAAACAGTTTGACGGCCGAGCAAAAGGAGGAGATTAATGCACGTAGAAGAGAAAAAGATAGAGCTAAACGAAATAATCTGTCCTCTGAGCAAAAGGAGGAGATTAATGCACTCAGAAGAGCAACCGAGAAACAGACATCTAAACAAAGAATAACTGATGAGAAGAGGGCTCGGCGCAGGACAAATGCCGCAGCTAGGAGAGATACCCCATGTGCTGAATCCATCGCAATGCCGTGCCCAAATGCAGCTATTTTGCCAACGAGCATTCCTGAGTATACCATAAGGACCGACGGTAACACACTGATATTTAAAAACTTATTTATGCCATGGTGCACTAAAGCATCGTACTTAACAAATCAATTATTTTGTAGGCGACATGGAGGCCTTCCTCAACGGTATCATGGATGAAAAGACCATCTCAAATGACCTAACGGACGAGGAGTGCTGCATGTATGCCAGTGAAGGTACTAAGGACAGATTTCCATAACACAGTCTGTTACGATTATATATGAACATAATAATTTGATATCATATGCATGCAGGTTTCGACGCTGAAGACATGGACCTCGATACATCAATAGACTCATTTGACGAGGGTGCTATCGATCCTTTCGATTTTGTGTACTCGAACCTCCCAGATAGCATGCACATACTAGAGCAAGTCCCCAACTGCAAACACTGCCACGGACAAATCGAGCTGGCTGAACCAGTGCCTATCCCGGAGCTGATGAGGCTATGGTCTAGCATGGATGCCGACAGTCGACATTTTCGAGAGAGCATACGATTCTTTAACGGCCACTTCTCCTTCACAACACTTGGTGTCAGTCTCGACAACGACTGCACGAACATGAGATCCGGAACCTACACATTCCGAGCACAAGGCAAAATGTACCACAATGTGCATTCGTTTGGGCCAGGCTCTCGCTCGGAACATCTACAACTCTACTTCTACGATGATGATCCTAGCCTGATCCATCGCAAGGAAGCCACAAAGGAACTAGACCAGGAGGTTGTTAGTAAGGTTGTGGAAATACTGAGAGGAAACCCCTACTCCGAGACGTTTAGAAGATTGGGCGAGCACAAGGATAACCTCGAGGACTATCGTATAGAACTGAACACCGACAAAAAGCTAGACCAACGGAGATACAACACACCGTTGTCGTCCGAGGTGGCTGCAATCTGGGTCGAAGGCAGTGACCTGGCAAATAGGTTCAAGCGCAGCATTACCCTCTACGGTAACAACAATGAGAGGTATAGTATACAGGCCACACAAGGATGCTATGACCCGCTCTCATACCCCCTCTTCTTCCCAAAGGGGGAGCTCGGTTGGCATCCGAATATACCTAAACGTAATAAGTCTTGGAACCTTGCACAACTACCAAGAGCAGAGCGTGACGACGATCCAGGTTCAGCTATCTAGGATATTTATGTATTTCTTTGTCTATATCCTTCTCATATGTTATGTTGCATAACTTTATTTTCTTCTTTCTTTGTTATTACAGAGGGGGGTGGCAGTTTATGTGTCTCTGTCAGGGACTACTATTGTTATCGACTACAGACACGTCCTGCTATATTCAACCCCATACTACATGGAGGTCGTCTATTCCAGCAATGGGGTGTGGACATGTACATAAAGATCGAGGGATGCAGGTTGAACTGGATAAGGAAGCACCAACCGGAGATACGTGCTGATCTATATAAAGGCATTGTTGATAGCATCACAGCCGGAGAGACTCGAGCAAGCGCTGTTGGCACAAGGATCGTTCTACCTTGGAATTTTCAGGGGTGCTTCCGAGACATGAAGCGGAGGCATATGGACGCAATGGCATTGGTACAAACGTACGGCAAGCCAGACATCTTCCTGACTATGACATGCAATCCAAACTGGCAGGAGATACAGGATGCCCTGCTTCCGGGCCAAACCGCGCAGGATCGGCCAGATATTGTGGCCCGAGTGTTTAGGGCCAAGCTGGAGATGATGAAATACATGCTGACCAAGAAGAACATCCTAGGCGTTGTGAAGGCGTACGTCTACGTGGTCGAGTTCCAGAAGAGAGGCCTCCCACATGCCCATTTCCTATTGATCATGGATTCGAAGTATAAGCTCCTTGTGCCAGAGCAGTATGACCACCTCATATCAGCAGAGCTCCCAGACAAGGATAAATACCCGGAGCTGTACGCCATGGTCGTGAAGCATATGATGCACGGCCCATGCGGTGCCCTAAAGCCAAACAACGTGTGTATGCAAGATGGGTCGTGCAAGTGTAGGTACCCACGGACGTTCAACGAGACCACCATACAGGGCAAGGACTCATACCCCATTTATCGGAGACGAAAGGATGGCCGTTCGGCAAAGGTCCGCGGTGCAACGCTCGACAATAGATGGGTTGTGCCTTACAACCCTTACCTCTTGCGGATGTTCAATTGCCATATCAACGTGGAGGTGTGCTCTAGCATAAAGGCAGTCAAGTACCTGTATAAGTACATATACAAGGGCCACGATCAGACTTCATTCAACATCGACAAGCCCGACGCCAATGGTAACATAGACGAGATCAAGAGATACATTGACGCAAGGTGGGTTACTCCTCCTGAAGCCATGTGGAGAATATTCGGCTTCAAACTATGTGAGTGCCACCCGTCTGTATTACAGCTGCCTCTTCATCTCCCAGATATGCAAAGAGTCACGTTCAAAGCGGGAGACAACCTGGAGGATGTCGCTGCCCAGGAGAACACATCCATGCTCACAGAGTATTTCGTGGCTAACCAGACGTACGAGTGGGCTCGAAATATTCTCTACAGGGATTTTCCAGGAAGGTTCACATGGCAACCTGCAAAGTACTGGAAGCCAAGGAAAAGGGATCACCAAGTAGGCCGAATCATGACAGCCAATCCAGCTGAGGGGGAGCGGTATTTTCTGAGGGTGCTTCTAAACCACGTACCAGGCTCGACGTCCTTCGATGACCTGAAGACAGTTGATGGTGTGCTATGTGATACCTTTCGTGAGGCCGCAGAAAGGAAGGGTCTAATCGAGGCCGACAACACGCTTGATGAGTGTCTTACTGAGTCGGAGCAGTTCGCCATGCCAGCCTCACTCAGGAGGCTCTTTGCAACAATCTTGGTATTTTGTGAGCCTGGCGATGTGCGCGGTCTTTGGGATCGACACCTTGAGGCGATGTCAGACGACTACCGACGGCAACACACGTGTCCAAAAGCGGTGGAGCAAATGGTGTTGCTTGATATAAGGGGCATGCTACAATCCATGGGCAAAGACATAAAGTCGTTCCCTCTTCCGGACATTGACGAGACATATGACAACACTGGGGGCGAGGCTAGGGAGGTAATCGAGGAAACCAACATCAAGGTTGACGAGGAAGACGCTGCTCTGGCGGCCTTACTAAACACCGAGCAAAGGCTTGCCTACGACGAGATACTAAAGGCAGTTGATGGTAACGATGGCGGCGTATTCTTCGTCGATGGTCCGGGAGGTACTGGGAAGACATACCTTTACAGGGCACTGCTCGCCAGGGTTCGTGGACAGGGAAATATCGCGCTGGCCACAGCGACGTCCGGTGTCGCCGCTTCAATCATGCCTGGAGGCAGGACAGCCCACTCGAGGTTCAAGATCCCACTAAACCTTGAAGAAGGGGCAACATGCAGCTTCACCAAGCAGAGTGGCACAGCCAAGCTCCTGAGGATGGCTAAGCTCATATTATGGGATGAAGCTACGATGACGAAACGACAGGCAGTTGAAGCATTGGACAGAAGCATGCGCGACATCATGGGCTGCCCCACCGAGCTTTTGGAGGCAAAACTGTTGTGTTCGGTGGGGACTTCAGGCAAGTGCTTCCGGTAGTGAGGAAAGGGTCACGGGGTCAGATAATCGACGCGAGCCTGCGGAGTTCGAACCTATGGAAGGGCATGCGCCAGCTAAGACTCGTAAAGAACATGAGGGCGCAAAACGACCAGTGGTTCGCGGATTACTTGCTGAGGATAGGTAACGGCACCGAGGAAACTGACACAGAAGGAAATATCCACCTACCGGAAGATATCTGTATCACGTCTACGGGTGACGCAGCTGACATAGATAAGCTGATCGACCATGTGTTTCCTGCCCTAGACCAAAATATGGAAAATCCAGATTATATGACTTCTCGAGCGATCCTATCCACAAAGAATGACAACGTCGATGGAATAAACATGCGCATGATTGAGCGTTTTCAGGGCGAGGAGATGATCTACTATAGCTTCGATAGTGCGGAGGATGATCCACATGGCTTCTATTCTCAAGAGTTTCTTAACTCGCTGGCTCCTACTGGGATGCCCCCGCACACGCTTAAACTGAAGATCAACTGCCCCATTATACTGTTGAGGAACATTGACCCGGCTAATGGGTTGTGCAATGGCACGAGGCTGGTCGTCCGTGGGTTCCAGAGAAACGCCATCGACGCCGAGATTGTGGTGGGGCAGCACGCTGGGGAGAGGGTGTTTCTACCTCGGATACCTCTTTGCCCGTCAGACGGTGACATGTTCCCGTTCAGATTCAAGAGGAAGCAGTTCCCGATCAGGCTTAGCTTCGCCATGACGATCAACAAGGCGCAAGGGCAGACCATCCCGATCGTAGGCGTGTACCTGCCGGAGCCGGTGTTCTCTCATGGTCAGTTGTATGTCGCGTTGTCCAGAGCCACATCGAAAAGAAACATCAAGATCCTCGCCCTCAAGGTCAATGAAAAGGACGAGACCAAGAATTCAAAGAAGAGAAAACGAAACGAGTCCTTAGTAACGAACACGGTGAACATAGTCTACAAGGAAGTCCTTAGCAGTTGAACTCGCTGGACCAGATTTGAGCAAATTCCTTGATGATCATTATGTCTTTTAAAATGTAACGGATGCAAACAAATTTGAATTTTTTATTTATTATATGAATATATCTATGTGCATTTTTTGTTTACACGTGAGATATCTGTGATGACAAAAAAAGATTTAAAGGGAGGAGCATTCAATTAACTTATAAGATTTGAGAATCAAAGGCTATCCATATTCTTCTTGATGGCAGGAAACGAAAACAAGCACAAATATCAATATAAACTGCAGCCCACGCATGTAGTTCAATAGAAACAAAATGCTAATGCAAATTGAAATATTTATTATGCTACAGCTACGATGCATACCTGATTCAACATCATCAAATAAATAGCAAGAGACCTTGTCCACAGAATAATCAACGGCAAGAATGGACATCACAGTGTTGGCAGTGACAATAGGTGGCTCCTTCATGGTAGATTAAATAATAAATGAGATGACCGTAGGTGGCTCCTTCATGGGGTCGACTGTACTAAAAAAAAATATCGCCCTACCTGGTAGATTAAATAATAAATGAGATGGGTCTCCTAATATTTTTGTTTCAAGTGGAGATGGTTTAAGGACAAATACAGGTACTGAGATTCCTAAAATGTTATAAGTACAAAAAATTCTGGTTGCATTAGGAGGTTTTCATCGAGAGTAAATACATCTTAGACATAGATAATTAGCTATCAAGATACAAACCAGTGTCAGTTGGTTGGTTCACGCAAGATTTAGACAAAAAGCACAGTCACATATATTTATCGTAATGGGGATCCCGCATTCCTAACCGCGGACTGATGCGGCAGTGATCCTTGTTGCTGGATAGCGCTGCATTCGAGGTGGGTAGGGGCATCCGGCATCCACTCCGGGAGCCTCGCAGGATCCCTACGAAGCTCATCCATGGCGTTCGGAGCGGAGCCGTGGCTGCGGACCAGGCTGGTGGCGGCGAACGGGTTCGTGGCGAGCCTCGAGAGCGGCAGGGAAAAGGGAGGAGAGGTAGAATCCTTAGGTGGCATCTCTGGGCTGCGGGAAGAGAAGGTAAGGCAGGGGCGGCCGCCATGGACCGGCGCGACGGCGGGAGGAGGGGTGCCGCCATGGACCGGAGCCACGGCGGGAGGAGGGGGGGAGGGGGGGGGGGGGGCACCGTGTAACAACGCGCCGACAGGGGCGCGACTGCTGGGGAAGGCCGCCTCCATGGTCCGGCCAGGGGAGCGGTGTGGTCTCGCCGTCGGTGGGGATGAGAAAGGGGCGGGTTGTGTACTGTGAGAGAGAGAGAGGATAGTGACAGAGAGTGGAGTTAGCTCGGGTTATTCGAGTTTTTTTTATCGGGCGCGTGTCTGGCTGTGCGGTGAGTACGTACGGAGTGCGTGGTTGCTGTCTTTTTTTCGGCCCACTTATAAAAGTGTTTACAGAAATAGTTCAGTCATATCAATAGTTGATTTTAAAGGTTTTATAAAGTAACATTAAAAAATATAAGTAGGTTTATTGAATTGAATATATTAAAATTTGTATAATCAAAAATTTATAATCATGAAGCGCATCTTGTGGTTTCCGGACGTTAAATTTTTCATGGAGTATTTCACGGTAGATATTTTGTCCGATTCTCCCAAACAAGTATGCTTCATATCATGATACTTATTTTATGCCGTACCGGAATTTGAAAACTGACTTACTTGATTTTAGCTTCATATGACTCTTTTTAGAACAAAATTGGTTGCAATTTTAGAATAAATGATGCAACGTGGAAATTGTATGTTGTTCGCATATTCTTACACGGTTTAAGCATGAAATTTATTGCTCCGATAACAGAAAATCTCACTAAACTAAAAATGGGAAGAAATGGCGGCAGCAATGGAGTGGCAGGAGAGGGGGCGGCCATGGAGGCGGTCCGCCAGGCAGCTGCAAAGGGATAGTGAGGGGAGGGGACTGATGAGGGGATGATGCGAGGTGTTTTTTTTTTACTCCAAGCGTCACGAACGTCACGCGTTCGTCATACTCACGCTCCAGGCCCACGTACGCTCCAGGCCCACGCACGCTCCAGGCCCATAATTCCAGGGGTCTCCTACCTTAGCTGGCCAATCAATCCATTGATTAATAATTTATATATCTTATAACAGGGAACTGTGGTTATCTTGTTACACTCCTCCTGTCCACATGGCACGAAGAAAGAGTGCATCTACCATTTTTAAAGGTCAATTTTATATGCATTTAAATAATTCTCTTTCTTACACTAGAGATGCTGATATTTTTTAAATGTATAGGATGGATAATCCTATACGAACTAAGGAAACAAATTTTGGGACAACTACTAGCATTCAAGGGGAACGAATGTGAAGACAACATGCCATCAGGTGTCAAGGATTTCATCAACTCTATCAGGAAAACACAAAACAATATGAAGTGAAGACACAAGGATCAAAAGGCAAAAAGAAAACAATAAATAAACTTCATCTTCAACTACATCTCAAGATGCTGCTGCTCAAGGCTATCATGCACTCTTAACTTTAGTTTGTCCGGCTTTGAGAAAATACATGAGAAAATACATATTTTGCATATACTGATGTTTGGCTGTGTATCCAAAATTTGGTTTTGCGAATAATGATGTTATGCTTTGTATCGAAAACATGATAACGAGAGAGTTGACATGCACATTCAAGTTTCACTTGCACAAATTCTTTCTATGCCGGTCATCGTAATATTATAAGTAGGTTTTATTTAAATACATGTATTTCACGAGCATCGTTATGTAAGGAAATTTACGTAGCCCGTGGCAACGCACGGGCATTTTCACTAGTTAATCATAATCCCTGGCGCATGGGCACTTCTCCCTGTTCTTCTACTGCGGCCGGAGCACCAGCATGAGCGGCTGATGAGCGTGCCGCAACGGCACAAGTAATACCGACATCAAGAATTGATACGAGATGTTTACCATTAATCCTAACTGGTCGCTCTACTTTAGTTGCATCGCATCTCACCGTTCCACACAAAATGATGCTTAATTAATTCCATGGCTCTTTGGCCGTGGACGCCTCGCAGGCTCGCACGCGAGGCTCCGGGAGCGCTGCGCCGCTCGGGGCTGGATGGTGCTTGGCCTTGGGCGAGACGGCCGCCGTGTGGAGCTCTCTTTACTTTGACGCTGCTCAGGTACGGGAAGAGCCAGGCTAGGGCAGGGCGCCGGCGACGCCCGGCAGCGTTAGGTGCGGACCATGGGACTGTCGATAGGCTCCGACACGAACACAGACAAGGGACTTGCTGGAATATAAACTGTGTGAAATTCCATCCCCGGTCTTGGTCCTATTTCTTTTTATAACCTGGGTGTGGGATTTGAACAGTGCACGAGAAGAAGTGCTGCACTGGCTATAATCGTGTTCATGCACGTATACTCCGTCTTATAATATAAGATGTCTTTACAAACAATATACTTATATATTGGATGTAATAACATCTTGACGGAGAAAGTAGCTACTAGCTAGCAGGTGCGTCTCGATGAATGTAAATGATCCTAAGCTCATCATGTTCAGACTTGTTTTCCATGGCTGGCAGGCAGGGTTGTTGCTGGTATCTGCAACCAATAAGGACAGTGTTGTTTTCTGTACTTTCTTTTCTTTTCATTTTTGAAACGGAAATGTTTTCTGTAGGGAATGTTTTTCCAGTGAATTGAGACATCGATCGATCCTACTTGCACAGCATGCCATGTTTTCAACACTGTTTTGTCTTCTCCAAAAGACAAAGATACGGAAAGGACCCCAGCAAGCTTCCGCATGCACCTGTATGGTCGTCTCAGCCTCTCAGCTCAAGCTTGAGGATACAAAAGGTACGTACCTACTCCCTCCGTCCTCGAATAAGTGTACATCTAGTTTTTGTACTATGTCAAATTTTTAAAAGTTTGACCAACTTTATAGAAAAGAGTATCAACATATATGAAATTTAATTGGTATATTTTTAAAACTTCATTTCAAGACGAATCTAGACATACCAATTTAGTGTTATAATGTTGACACGTTGTCCTAAAATGTTAGTCAAACTTTAATAAGATTGACTTACCAAAAAGATAAAAGTACACTTATTCGCGGACGGAGGGAGTGCTCTGCTCTAGCGTAGTGGTCGTAGCACGTGCTTTGTCTTTAATTTGAAACAACAACTAGCCAGCGATGGAATTCGGAGACGAATCTAAGACTCGTATGTGCATTCGGTAATGAAGTACCCACTCCGTTCCAAATTAATTGACACACATTTGTGTAGATATGATGTATCTAGACACTAAACAAGTATAGATACATCCATATTTATTTGTACAAATGCAAGTCAACTAATTTGGAACGGAGGGAGTATGTTGTAACAACAGCTAGCCAGCGTAGTGGTCGTACCACTACCCTTTGGGTTTTCTCTACATGCAGTTGGGTAGGCCATCTCGTGCGTGCACACATGAAGAGATATACAAATTAAAAGAGAATCCTTCATTTTTGAACCTCTGAGAAGAAGGCAACGTTTGAATTCTTACTTCAACTGCCCTCTCCAAATTCAAATCCAAACGCAACGCGGCTTTCGAGGCGATAATAGGCCAGCTTCGGCATGAGTTTGCAATGATCAAAGGGGCTCCGTCCTCTTTTTGTTAAAGCTGCCTACTGCCTAGCCTCCTCTCGCCATGCATGAGATGAGACACAAGCATCGAATTCAGTCCCGCGTCCTTTTTGCGCACAAGATTCTAGCTAGTTTTGGTCTGGACTTGCGCTCACTACAAAGTTCTTTTGACAGAGCACGAACGAATTAAGCACAGCACAGAACACTGCATCGATCAGATCACACTTGTTCATCAGTTAATCTCCTGTACATAGTACGTACTAAAAGTTAGTACTACCTTGATTACTTCAAAATAGATCTAGGTCAGATTCTGGAAGGATAAGGTGATATTTCCTCTTCGGACTGTCGAAACCAGCGCAGGTGTCAGCCGTCAGCTCCCAATAATGTATGTTGGCACGCTGCTAAGCAAATCATTCTGGAGAACGAGATGAGACGCCGTTATTGCGCCATTCGCGACCACTCGTACCCCTCAAACTTCCACCCTAAGCAAATGTGTCAACTATCAATCGATCATTGTGTAGAGCAAAAGAGGACTCTCAATACGAACTGTTTTTGAGTTTTTGACGGGCCGTTCATGCGCCCCGCCGGCCGCCCTGCACTGCCAGGCGTGCGGCATAGGGGGAGCACACATGTATTAGTCTTTTTTTCTCTCAATCTCTTAATTGGTGGATTTTCTACAACCCATATGGCGCCAAGGGCATATCTGGGCCGTCCGTTTCGGCGATCCGACGGCCCATGATCCTACACAAGCCTCTAACAATAAAAATCTCTATCACTCCATCTGCGTTTTGCCTCTCAAGGGTTTGAGGATCTGGAACGAGCAGAGCAGGCTGGCGTCGACGTTCATCAACGCCCCGGCATTATTGAACTCCCCGCAGTAATTGGGTGCGGAGAATATGGTCACCAGCTGCCGATCCGCGAAGAACTCGTACCCGTCCTCCACAACCTGTTCCATTACAGTGCCAAGAACTGTCTGTCAAGGCCAAGTTGAATAATAATTCTGCAATGCAAGTAGTAAGGGAAGGAGGCTTTCCTGATGGGCGCGACAAATGAGGTCAAGGTCGTGCTTGTTCAAGAACTCGGCGACCTTGTCGGCGCCGAAGGTGAAGGAGACGCCGCGGTCATTCTCGCCCCAGCCTGAGCTCTCGCGGTCAGGGTCGGACCACAAAAGGTCGCAGAGGAGCCCCTGGTCGGGCACGTCGACAGGGCGTTGGATCTCCCTGATCCGGTCGAGGCTGTCGAGGTCGGGCGAGAGGCCGCCGTGCATGAATAAGATCTTTTCATCGACGAGGGCGGCGACGGGGAGGCAGTTGAAGCAGTCGGTGAAGAGCTTCCATAGGCGAACGCTGAAGTGGCACTTGCACTCGTCGTAGAAGCCGTAGATGCGGTTGATGGAGGCGCACTCGTGGTTGCCCCGCAGCAGGAAGAAGTTGTCCGGGAACTTGATCTTGTAGGCGAGCAGCAGGCAGATGGTCTCGATGCTTTGCTTGCCGCGATCCACGTAGTCGCCCAGGAACAGATAGTTGGCGCTTGGAGGGAGACCTCCGTAGTCGAACAGCCGGAGCAGGTCGGAGAACTGCCCGTGGATGTCACCGCAGACGTTGATGGGGGCCTCGAGCTCGAGTAGGTTGGGCTGGGAGAGGAAGATCTCCTTGGCGGTGACGCAGAGGTGCCGGATCTCGGCCTCGCTCAGCTGCACCTTCTTCCCCGCACCCTTGTTCTTCTTCCCGTCCAGGAGTCGCCGTATCAGCTCCTCCAGGGCATTCCCGTCCATCGATTAGTCTGCCACTCTCTCCTTACCTCGTGCGGTGCATGGGGTTCGACGCCGACGTGAGGTAAAGGACTGGCGGAGGCCGGGGAACTAGGGAAGAAGCGAAGAGGAGGGGAAGTTCGTGCGTCTGTGTCCATGCAATTCTTTCTATGTCCAACAATGCTTGGCTCGTAGGCGCCTTACCAAATTAGGACGAGTGGCAAATGGGGTGAGCCGGGTGCCCATGGAAATTCGTTTTATGACAAAAAATGCTTGGCTCGTAGTCCCCATACTAAATTAGGACAATCGGCAAATGAGGCGAGATGGATGTCCATAGAATTCATTTTATATCCAACGATGCTTGGTTAGTAGGCGCCCTCCTAAATTAGGACGAGTGGCAAAAGAGCTTAGCCCCTTTTTTAAAAATGGGGAATGAAGCCCCGGGCTTTGCATGACCTTTTTTTTTGAAAGGGAGTTCGTGTACAAGATCATACAGAGCAAGAACACACACGCACGAACACACGCAGAGGCCACACCAAACACGGCGAACACGGCACCACCAAACAGCAGCATGACCTTTTTTATTGTAAAGAAAGATATAAAGTAAACAAAACCGAAGCCACATGCCTCATGACAATACCTCCACCTGTACCGATGTCCCTACGATAGAAGACAAAAACAAACAAGGATGAGCGGGGTGTCCCTGAAATTCATTATATTATGTCTAGTAATGCTTGGCTCATACACGTCTTGCAAACAAGGATAGTGGCAAATGAGGCGAGACGGGACAACAACGAATCATGGAAACTAATATCTTTGCATATACTCCCTAAGACGATCAACGTCACCTGAGGAACATCCAAGTGTAGCGATTCACAAACGATCCTGTGTAAGACAAACATTATTGATCCAAACCCAATTAATGTACTCCCTCCGATCCATATTAGTGGGCATAGCTTTGTCTAAATTCATATGTATCTAGTTAAGTATTTAGACTAAATACATGTGTATCTAGACAAAGTTGTGCCCACTAATATGGATCGGAGGGAGTAAATTTATTTGCGATCTAACTTTCTTAATGTGAAGAGGGGAAGCCCACCAACACATCACTCGTATGCAAGTTACTATTCAGGCCAGACAAGTTTTTAAAGCAAAATCAACACACAACTTCATATTTGCAACGTCAAGATCATCGTTTTCATGAGGGTCACGGTGTCGTCCGTGTATTGGAGGTGAGTGATTTCGCACCGGATCAAAGCGCGTCACCGCACTGTGGACGTGAGTTGCGAACAGTATATGTGTTTCAAACCTCAAAAGCTAAGAATTATTTGACATTTTTTAAATGACTTTAAAGATGGGAACCGCCTTGTTTCCAAAGGACCACAAGAGGGTCTTAGAACCAACATAGTACTTTTTTGTTTCATCATGACATTGCCAAATGAAATCTAGACAAGAATATACACATCTACTATAATTAATTAGTTTGCATTAGTCCAACTTAACGATCGATGGATATGGATCAGCTTAATTACCAGAATCACGTTCGCGGGTCTCGCTTGGCCTCTCGCAAGGATGACGATGAGTCGACGAGAGTGGCAATTGATGGATGGATCGATCACATGATGAAGCTGAGTACGTACTAGTAGTGGTCCCTATTTATACGTATTAGGTAAAGGCGGAAAGCTGAGTACGTACACGAAAGCAAGTGCGTTTCAAATATCGATTGGTCACGCCAAGCTTCATGCCCTTTTCAATTTCTCTTTAATTTGAACCAACTTAATTTGAAGGAGCTTCTTCGGCCAACCTACTAGCAGCTACATGCAGTTTTCGAGTTTCCAGCCGCATCGGTCATATCACACCTGTCCATGGGTTACAGTCCAACATGGAGCTATTAAGTCTGTTCCATAATGTCAGATGTTTTAGTAGCGTATTTTAACTTATTAAAACGTGTTACATTATTAAACAGAGATGATGAGTTAATTCTCCCTTTTTTATTTTTATTGAAAGATTATTTTGTTTACACATATGTACGTGAGTACTCAGATAAGGGCATGAGTTATGGGGGCTCGATATACACCCGCCCCGTGAATCCACGTAAGAGCAAGTAGAATAAGATTATGTAAGCAAAGCTGTAAAAACTAAAATAATAATTTTGGTGACATAGAGGAGAGAAAAGAGAAGGGAAGTGGACTCCAATACAAGAGCTAGCTACAACAGGTGCTCATAAACACTTGGTTAACATGTTAGTTATAAATAACATGGCAATACCTTAGAACAAGCTGTTAACTCTAATATTTAGTTGCTCTAAGTAAAAACAGCAGAAGTAGTAGTTCAAGCCCGCACATATCCAATGGAGCAATCACCTGGTGGGGCCACATTGCTCATGTCTCCACTGAGTCCAACTTTTCCTCTCCCCTGCAGATCCCTCTCCTGTCTCATCTGTTATCCTCCCCAAGTCCACAATTGAATATTCCTCTGGTTTTCTCTAAATCCTCCCTCTTCTTCTTCTTCAAAAAAAAAAAACAAAAAATAATCTCTTGATTTGGGGAGCATAATCACTAAACATGCGTACTTGTCGTTGAAGCGAGATGGCACACGTAATTGTGTTTCCCTGTATCAAGTTCCATGATCATAAATCTTATGTGTTTCCTCCAGAGGGCACCCATGCTTGTTGTTGAAGTCGTCGTTGTCACCACCTCCTCTATTGGCTCGTGAAATCTCTCTAGTTGGATACTGCTAGAGAAGATGTAAGAAGCAGAAAATATGCCATACCGCCCCGCTTCCAATCGTGCCGCACCACCTTCGAGTCACCTCCTCTGACGACGAAGTGAAGTCTTCACGTTGACAACAACAATATATTTATCATGACGACACCGCATGAGTCGCATCGCATATCACCTGCGCTGAGCTGGACCGAACCTGGAGGTGGAAGCCGCATCCCATGGCGCTTCCGGCCGCGGAAGCTTCGCGGTCCTATGAGGTTTGCATCCCATACCGCCACCGTCCTAAAAAACACAGGGACTAGAAGGCCATGACCATCCGTCATGTTGTTCACACTTCACACGATCATGGCCGTCCGCCGCCGTCGATGAACTAGGGTCGCCACCCTTTTGCTTGATATCCTGAGGTTAAGGCTGCCAACGAAGATGCACAGTTTGCCGCCACGTTGTGTCGCCCATATGACAAAGGTTGACACATCCACCATCACCAAGACACCACAATGAGTCAGTCGCCACAATGCACCGCCTGAGGCCCAATCCGCTCATAGGATGTGAGATCCGAAAGCCCTGACGTCCGCACTGGTAAGGAGGGTACCGCCTCTCCCAACATCTAGAACCAGCTAGCATGCTCGGCAGGACAGATCCCAACGCCACCGCGGTGGAGGCGGGGACATTGACGACGAGGAAACAATGCGTGGACGATGGTTGAGCAGCGATGGAGCTTCCCCTTGGTGTTGCCTAGGAGTGACGATATGAGGGACCAGGGAGGGATGGATGGAAGGAGAAAGTATCCGGTGGAAACTAACTTTCAGTGAGAATCGGTGAAAACCATAAATAAACCATGTTTAATGTTTCTAAAAAATCCCCAGCAGAAATGCATTAAGGTAGAATTCTAACTGCAGGTAAAAACTTAAAATTATTTAGAAGCTACGAAATTGAGAAATTCAGTAATGAATATTAGATTCAGCAATTAATGTTCAACATAAAGTAATACTCACTCCGTTCCAATTTAATTGACTTGCTATTTACCATATTTACCAAATGTGGATGTATCTACATCCATATCATTTAATGTTCGACATAAAGTACTCGCATATGTACGTGGCACTTGGGCTTCACTTTAATTTGGACTTCTCTGATCATGAGTTCTTCTAAGACACTTTTTTTCAAAAGACGCGAAATGAAACACTACACTAGTACCAGGAGCATCTCTCTGACACCGCTCTTCTCTTCTGACTCTCGGTCGCTCACTTCAAAATTCGAACGCCGAAAAGAAAAGAAGCCAGCAGCGCACGTCAGAAGCTACCGGCGTTCGGAGATGGCGGCGGGAAGAGGCGCCGGCGAGAGCAGGGGAGCGGTGGTGGTGGTGGCGGCGCGGGCCGCGATGCGGGAGATCCCCAGGGCGGCCGCCGCGTGGGCGCTGGCGCACGTCGCGCGGCACGGCGACGCCGTCCTCATCCTCGTCCTCATGCCGCCGCCGCCGCCCGCCACCCCCGGTACGCCCTCTTCCACCACCAAATCAATGACGGCTTCCGCCGCCTGACCGATTTACCAACGCCCCTTTCCTCTTTCAGGCAAAAGGTCCTGGGGCTTCCCTCTGTTCGCGGGGGGCTGCGCGACCGGCCACGCGGCGGCGCCGGTGCAGCGGTCCGACGTCTCCGAGCTCTGCGCGCAGATGATGCTGCGGCTCCGCGACCTCTACGATCCCACCAAGGTCCGGCACTCACTACTACATGGAACTGAACCAGCTGCTCCTGCTGTCTGTCTGTCATTTGTCACTCGACTCTAGCCACTTAAAGAGCCATTTTTAGATATAAAGAGCCACTTAAATTTCTTGTAAGTAACTCATGCTTGATTTGCTGCAGGTCGATGTGAAGGTCAGGATCGTCCACAGCTCGCCCTCCGGCGGCGTGGTGGCCGAGGAATCAAAGCGAGCGCAGGCGAGCTGGGTCGTGCTGGACAGGTAGTGCTCACAGACAGTGACACGCTACCTGAATTTCTTCAGTTTTGCAGCATAGTTAGTCATGTGCTGTTTGTTGCTCAGGGATCTGAAGCAGGAGGAGAGACTCTGCATGCAGGACCTGCAGTGCAACATCGTCGTCATGAAGCGCTCCCAGCCCAAAGTCGTCCGGCTCAATCTGGCGAGGTCGGAACCAGCTCCACCGCCGCCGCCGCCGCTGCAGCCGCAACCGCAGCCTGAGCAGAGTGGTTCAGGTGGTGGTGAAGGTGCAGGCAATGTGGAAGTGGAGGAGGAGACGGTTTCGATCCGAGGTCCCGATGTGACGCCGAGCTGCAGCTCGGAGTCGGAGACACCGTTTGGTGGTACTGAAGTCGGAGCATCCTCCGTGTCAAGCTCGGAGCCCGGTGCTTCTCCAATGTGTGCTTCAGAAACTGATGTTTCTCTGAAGAAAGAAGCGGCCGAGGATACCGGAACATGCTCTGTTGCAAGCTCAGACCCTGTCACTTCTCCAGTTTGTGATTCAGAAGTAACTAGTTCTCTGATGAAAGAGACGGCAGAGGATACCGTAACATGCTCTGTTGCAAGCTCAAACAATGGTGCTTCTCCATTTTGTGATCAAGAAGCAAGTAGCTCTCCAAAGGAAGAAGAAGCAGCCCGGGATACCGGAACATGCTCTGTCGCAAGCTCGGACCTTGTCACCACTTCTACATTTTGTGATTCAGAAGCAGGTGTCCCTCCGACGAAAATAGAAACCAGGGACACTGGAACATCGTCCCCTGGCAATTCTCTGTTTTGTGCTTCAGAAACAAGTAGCTCTCTGAAGAAAGAAGCAGGCAGTGACACTGGAACATCCTCTCTATCAAGCTCAGACTCTGGCACTTCCCCACTTAGTGTTTCAGAAACAGATAGCTCTCCGAAGAAAGAAGTAGCCAGTGATAATGTCCAGCGTTTGGATGTCAATGTATGTGATTCCAAGACCGAAACTTCAACTCCCCAGGGAGCCTCATTGCTTCAACCATGGATGGCTGACATCCTGCAGAAACCTGCATCCTCCAAATCACTAGCACCAAACCGTCCTAGGACCAGAAGAACTCCGACGGCAGACGCCTTGCTCGAGAAGATCGCCAAGCTGGACCTACTGACTGAGATCAGCGCTGTCAGAAGCAGGTCAGACTTAAACTTCAGAGGAAGGTCAGACTTAAACTTCAGAGGAAATGTGAGAGATGTCGTCTCACTGTCGAGGAGTGCACCGCCCGGGCCGCCGCCTTTGTGCTCAGTATGTCAGCACAAGACGCCTGTATTCGGAAAGCCCCCACGATGGTTCAGCTACGCGGAGCTCGAACACGCGACCGGTGGCTTCTCCAGAGAAAATTTCCTGGCTGAGGGTGGGTTTGGGTCTGTCCACAGAGGGGTGCTTCCTGATGGCCAGGCAATCGCTGTTAAGCAGCATAAGCTTGCTAGCTCCCAGGGCGACGTTGAGTTTTGCTCGGAGGTGGAGGTTCTGAGCTGCGCACAGCACCGGAATGTTGTGATGCTCATTGGCTTTTGTGTTGAAGACAAGAGGCGGTTGCTGGTTTACGAGTACATTTGCAACAGATCACTGGATACACATCTTTTGGTAAGCTACGTTTTATCCTTACAAACTCATAGTGTGGCAACTGCTTAGAGAACAATGCATCGATTTATTATGCTTAGTATAACCTTGCTAAACTACTGGTTGCACCCTTTTAGGGCGTAACAATGGAACCTTGGGGTGGGCTGCCAGGCAAAAGATTGCAGTAGGAGCCGCCAGAGGGCTGCGGTACCTCCATGAGGAATGCAGGGTGGGTTGCATAATCCATCGTGATATGAGACCAAACAACATCCTTGTCACACATGATTTCGAGCCACTGGTATGATCATTACCCTTTGCTGCCACATAAACTAGTCGTTACCAGCACTGAATTTTACTTCCGTAATGATGTGAAAATTCTAATGCTATAAAATCTTACCACACCTACATTATGTTGGAGCTTAATAACCATGCGCTAAGCTATGTGCTAAATTAATATCTGGTTGTCTTTGATCCACTGTAATTGTTGTTTCTGATTTATTTATTCATATTTTAGACTTATTATGTTGTTAAGTATGACAAATTGTCTTCCCATTGGCGTCGCTGGGTTAAGTACTGACTGTCATTACATGATGTGGTTCAAGTTTACTCATAATGGTGTGACAGGTCGGCGATTTTGGCTTGGCTAGATGGCAACCTGATGGAGACATGGGTGTTGACACAAGAGTCATCGGAACATTCGGGCACGTGATAAAATATAGCTTTTCCCATGCTTGATCAGGTTTACCTTGTGATTTTGGCAAATCTGAGCCTCGTTTTTTGCTATGCAGTTATCTGGCACCTGAATATGCCCAGAGCGGGCAAATAACTGAGAAGGCCGATGTCTACTCGTTTGGGGTTGTTCTTGTTGAACTTGTCACTGGGCGCAAGGCTGTTGACATTAACAGACCGAAGGGTCAGCAGTTCCTAACTGAATGGGTAAGTTCACCTCATAATTAGATGATCATTACCATCAAAATCTGTTTCCGAATCTCTTTTATGCTGGCAAATTACATGAACCAACTGTAGTGTATAACTATACCGGTATGATAGTCAGTAGTTATGGTTTTCACTAACCATTAACCAAAGAATCCTGGTTTGAGTAACACATTTTTTTTCAAGAAAATAATGCTGTTAATGCCACCAACCAACATGAAACTGACTAGTACCTGTCTTGATCCATCTGCTGTTTCTTTCATTTGGTGACAGGCTCGACCCTTACTGGAAAACCACGCGCTCGACGACCTCATCGACCCGCGCCTGGAGGACCGATTCTGCGAGAACGAGGTCTACTGCATGCTGCACGCGGCGAACCTGTGCATAAGGCGCGATCCGCATTCCAGGCCGCGCATGTCCCACGTCAGTCAAATTCACACAACATTTCGCCTTTGCATCTCTTAGCAGGAACAGTCTTCATGTATGTACCTCACCTCCTGCATCTCCTGACTGTTAACAGGTTCTGCGCATACTAGAGGGCGACATGGTGGTCGAGTCCGGCTGCATTTCCGCCCCGAGCAGCGACGCCGGGAGCATGAGCCGGCGGATGCTGAGCGACCGGCTGCACTATCAGGAGCAGAGCAGCCCGGTCAAGTCTGACTTGCGACTGGAGAATGTTGGCGAGGTGAACCGCGAGGCACTGAGAAGTGCCTGGGATCCGGATAGGCAGGACCTTTCTCACAGGTTCTGGTATCCTTCAGCTGCAGATGGTGGCCAGCCAAGATGAAAATGTGTGCTGTTATTGCTTCTGTGTAACCATGTAGTGACAGATCATAGTTTTTAGCTGCTACACTGTTTATAGTAGTGGTGTAGAAAGTACAGTAATTCAGCTTTAAAGTATTGTAATCTTGGTCTGAGCGAGAGCAAGTTTTTGTGCATGAACTGAGACCATTTTTGTGTCGATTTAGCTATATTCTCCAGGCTTATTGCAGCCTTTGAGCGGAGCCTTGTCATGGCAGAATGATTCTCTAGACTGATAACAAATACTTAAAAAAAACATGACTTCATTCTCAGCTGAGCAAAAACCATTGAACCAAGGCACACATATGAGCAGTAAGTGCACCAGAAAAGCATCTCATACATGTTGTCCTATAGAAAAACAGAATAACCTGCCGCTAACTTCAGAACACACGACACAATGGCAGTGGATGGTTGGGTGCACCTCGGGTATACACGGGATACACAGACGACGGCGGCGACAAGGCGATAGATAAAAGACAAAGACGGGTGAAACAACAACACACTACTGGCAACTGAAGTTTGTAGTGAACCGAGCTGCTGCTAGTGGGATCAGGGCACAGGGAATGGGCCCCTTCACTTCCCACCGAGCGTCGGAAACTGGGCCTGGTCTTCGATCGCCGGAGCAGGGGCTTGTCGCCGGGCACCACCACCGTTGTACCCACCACGCGGCTCACCACGTCCCCTGAGGCCACGCCCGCGTCCCCGGCCACCAGGGCCATTGTACCTCTCGCCTTCAGCCGGCTTCAGGAATTCATTGATGTTTAGGGACTTCATGCAGGATGAAACAGAAGATAGTAGTTAGAAACTAGAACAGTTACTCAGAACAAGAGTTAAGAAGATACAGCAGCTACCCAGATCAAAGTTTAACAGGACAAACAGAAATGCTCAAGATACCTTCTTGGCACGCTCTCTCTCTCTGAATTTTCTTTCTTCTTCAAGTCCTTGTCAGTGCCCTGCACGAGGAAGTTGGGTGAAAGTTAGCATCAATATAACCACACGCAGAAGAAAGACCGCCAAATATGAAACTTACCAGCTTGATAAATACTTCATTGGCGTCCTTCTTAACTGACAGCTGTTGCATGGACTGCAGGTCCTTGTCAACTTCAACTTTCCTCTCCTCAGCCTTTAGTGCGAGCAAAGCTTTCCGCTTCTCCTCCAATACTTTCTCATATTCCTCCAAGGTCATCTCCTGTATAGTGGTATTCAGGGTACATGTTATTTCAATGACTGATGCAATAAAACTTGGATGACGACATGGCTTGTTAACACTTTCTTAGCAGTGAATTTCCTTATAAGGCACACATTAGATAGGAGAAACATGAGAAAGAGTGCAAGCATGTCACAGGAAACCTATACCGAGCATGTAAGAGTATCATTGCACAAATACAAAAGCAGAACGTGTGCAGACAACAATACATAAGCACCAGAATGTTCAAGAGAAGTTGAGTATGTCACAATAAACCAACCCCAAGAAGAGGGGTGAAGGGGTAATAACGCCAGGACTATCTCAAAGCTAAGCAGGACCTCAAAAAAGAGAGAAAATGACACAAGATAGATCAATTAAATAACTACAGTTCAGAAACTCTGGAAAAACTATTGCTGTAACACAACCAAACAATAGTACTCCCTACAAAAAGTGATGCAGTTCTTATGAACCAACAATTGCTCGGTAAAAGTGAGCACTAGCTATCCATTTCTGAGAGTGCCAGCCTCATTGGAACAGCCATATTTCATTATCCCTACCAAAAAAAAGCAAGCCTTCAAAATGGAGGGCAGCTTTAAACTATTTTTGTACTGATAAAAAGCGCAAGCAGGTGTATAGCAAACATCTAAACTGGTTGAGTAACTGTATTACATCCCTAGAATAACATATACACACCAAGCTTGTAAAAACATTATATCTGGTATGTTCAGTCTAGCAAGATAGTTACCATATCACCTCTGTCACCAATACAAAATGCACATGCCAAGACACAATGCTAAGCAGCCAGATAACAGTTAATTCCAGAAATGTACCTTATCCTCAGCTTCCTTCTCTTCCTCTTCATTCTCCGCACCCTCCTTGACCTTCTCAGCCTCGGTCGGTGGTGCGTCTTCAGGCTTCTTCTCATCCTCAGTCACAGCAGCAGTCTCTTCAGTGTTAACAGCCTCTTCATTCTCCCTGATCATCAATCACACAAAACCGTCAGACTCCATACATCACAACCAAAAAGAATCAACACAGCTCCTAAAACCAAAGCTCAAACATGATCGATCTTAACTGCGGAAGCCCCTCGTCGGTCGCGGTGCCCCAGTTGCCACGGCCAGCCCCGTCGCGCTTCATCCCGTAGCCCCGGCCGGTGCCGCTGCGGCGCTCGTAGGACCGGTGCGGGCGCCCGAACTCGTCCGCGGTCTGCCCCTCGGTGTATCCGCCGCGGCGGCCGCCTCCTCCGCGGTACGGCTGGCGCGGCCCGCGACCCCTCCCCTCGCCGTCCTCACCACCACGGGCCACACCACCGCCCCCAAAGCCACCGCCACCGCCGCCGCCACCACCGCCGTACCCTCCCTCGAAGCCGTTGGCGTCAGCGTCGCCGTAGTCCCGTCTCGGGCCGGTCCTGCCTCCCCGGCCGCCTCTCCCGCGCCCAGCCCCGTCTCTGAAGATCCTCGCGTCCTCCACTGCAATCAGAGCCAACACATCGCAGAGCACCAAATGAGCAACAGTTCACAGTACTAGATCTGGGCGTTACCCATCCAACAATCGCATCTTTAACGCACAACGGGAGACATCAAAAGCAAATCGGAGCTCACCGGCTTGCCCGGGCGGCGGGGGCTTGGTGGGGAGCTTGGCGGCCGGCTTGGCGGCGGCAGGGGCCGGCTTGGGCGCCGCGGCGGCCTTCTTCTCGGCGGCGGCGATGAGCTGGGAGGGGTCGTCGTTGTCGACGTCCCCGAGGAGATCGAACTGGTTGGACGTCATTTCTTCCGCCGCCGCCGCCGCCGCACTCCGAAACAAACCCTAGGCTAAACCCCGGCGCGTGCAAATCTAGCAGGAGGCCGCCACCATGAACTGGCTAGGGCTTTGGAGAGCTGGAGGGAGGTTGCAAAACCCTAGCCGCCGCCAACAAGCTCCGCTCGGCTCTGCTCTGTGGGAGGCGCTGTTGTGCTGCTGAAGCTGAGTGTGTGTGATAGGGCCAGTGCGGTTTCCATTTTCAGGCCAGGGGGGCCCTACGCAATGGCGAAAATAGGGCTCGAGGTTCGGGGTAATTACGGGAGGGACGTGTAAGAGAGAACTGTTAGAGCTGGGGCTGTTTTCGTCATTTCGTGGTTGGGCTCTGGCGTCGGAGCTGGAGAGGGCTCGTGGGCTTCGGACATGCGTGTCGGCCTGGGGTGCACGGGTGCTTTCTGTATGGGCCTCCAATTTGGGCGACAAGATGTATACATCGTGGCGGAATCTCCTTTTGTTTCCTCACTCTTTAGCAGAAATTAAGAATTTTGTTACTCCCTCCGATCCATATTAATGGTCTCAACATTGTCTAGATACGGATGCATCTAGTCTAAACACTTAACTAGATACATCCGTATCTAGATAAAGTTGAGTCCATTAATATGGATCGGAGGTAGTACAAGTTTTTTTACATGTTCATACAAACCTCTTGTTTACTCGGTTTTCGTACATATGTGATTGTACAGTTGGATGGGCTCTTGACAATCGAATAGAGAGAGAAAATCCAGAGAGAGTTAATACTATACTATATGTCCCAAATGTCCCTCTAATGGGCTGCATGTCATACAGAAGTTCAGTCAAAAGGATAATCAAGTAACCTCTTATCCGTGAATTAACTAATTCCATTACTAGCAGTAGCTTAATGTTTGAGGCACAACACACAGTGTTCAAATGTTTGAAGTTAGAATAAACTTACCCTATAGCGGACTTTGATGATTTAGATTTTGGCAAACGATAAAGCGTTTTTTAACGAAACAACTCATGTGACACATATCTGGTATGTGTGGAAACTACCAAGGTTGTTGCGATTGGTGATCAATTGATTATCGTAGAGCTTGGGCTATTTAATAAGGCAATCATATCACTATTAGCGTTATTTGCTCTCGCTAGTTTTATGCCCCTCCATCTTATTTTAACTATCATAGAGTTAACCTTGGTGTCAATCTTCATAGAAACTCAATTCAAATACATCTTCGGTAATCTTTTGTCCTTGTACCATAGCGTTAGGAAGCCTATCGATGACAAAAGAACAGTGTTCGAATATCTGAGTATCTTGATATAGAGGAGTAGTTTCAAGATGTGAGTTGTCATGCGTGATTCTTGTACAGTATGTGATTTTTAGGTGCGCATGGCCACATAGCATGTTTGCTTGGCATTATTTAGCGTGCATGTGGAAAGCAATATTTCGTGGCATTGAAAATGGCTCTCCTCTCCACCTCCACCTTCTCCACCAACCATGGCCGATCCTAGCCTAGAATGGAGGCACTGCTTCATTGGGATTTCTCCCCGGCCGCATGGTCAAGGATCAGGTGTGTCTGTGTTTTGGTACTTCGATTCACTTCTCCCATTCCTCTGGCTTGCAAGAATTTCTTCCTAGTGGTCTCTTTCTCTTCGGCATCTTTTGTGCTCTAGGAAGAGACAGTTGGTTTAGCTCTTCAATCTTGTATCGGTGGAGAACATCATGGGTTCAAAGTGTACCAACTTTCTGATCGTCGTTTCCAGTTTCGGTTGCTTCGAACAGCGTGGGACATTTTGTTTACTGTCCATGTGATAGAGTTTGGCCTGAATTTGTGTGTCATCTTTGCCTCTTTAGAGGTATTCATCCGATGATTTATGGATTGCATCATTCAGACTCTTCTAGCTGGCGTTCATCTTAAGAGATTCTTGACTTTCATAGAGAGGCAAGATCCAAGACAGAAACTTGACCAACATGGAAAGAGAGGTCCAACACAGAAGGAACCCGACCTGACCAAGGGAGAGTTGGGCGCTTGGAGTTCGAGTCCAGTATGAAGACGGAGCCAACCTACCTAGTTTTGCCTAGAGTTGTTGTTAAACTCAACCATGTAATTCTTAGATTGTGACTTGCACAAGAAGTCAAGCCACCCATATAATGTAGGGTAATGGTCAATTGTAAATCCAAGCACAAAAATTCAACCAATCCTACCTTTACATCTACTTTTATCTCTTGTCCTAGTTGTCCCCGCTTCAGTTCATCATGATGACTCTATTACCCCTGAGCTCGCTTATCTTGATCAAAAACCTAGTTAGACGAGAGGGAATCAATCTAGCTCAGTCAAATCGTCGCCACGAGCCGCTCCGGGTCCCTCCCGGGCGAGTGGGACGTCTGGTTCTATGAGCCCCGACTTACTATCTTGGGTATCACGCTGGAAGCCGACCTCCCTCAGAAGGTTGCAGTGCATTACGCCTGCCTTCAGAGGGTACACATAAACGTGTTCATGTAAAGAGACGTGAAGCCAGACAGCATGCCAACATGACCGAACAAATAAACTCTCTTTCGATCTTTGAAAGTGAGATTCCAGTGAGATCGTGAAAACAATCCGGAGTACCATAACAACTTTTATTTCGTTTCATGTTTCATTTCAACATATTATATCATATGTCGAATAATCATGATTTAAAATATAGATGGTGAGAAGACAATTAAAAATAACCACAACTGAGCGAACTTACTTACAAAAAAAATGAACCAAACACTTCATATGGTGATACATTGCTCACTTAGATAGAAGTGACATGTTAAAAATATCTCGTAGAGATCCGATTTATTGAGGGTTTATTGGAATTGACTAGATATGATTTCTTCATCGTGTAGCTATATGATCAGTATCCATTGGCTTCCCTCTCGTGTAATGGTGCTTTATCTCAAGGTAGCGGTGTTCTGTCTAGTGGTAGCGTTGTAACTCATGTTTTGGTCCATGCCACCAATGCCATTGCCGGGGTAAAATCCACTGTCACCTCCAACGGAGCCATCCTCGAGATCAAGGCACTCCTGTAACTGCATTACGACGTTAGTCATAGAAGGCCGCTGCAGGGGTGATCGCTCAGTGCACTTGAGCGCAATCTCCGTAGTCTTCCAAACGGCATTGATGTCATGATCACCTTGCATACGTGCATCCACCACTCCCTCAATGTCACCCTGGGCAAGCCGCTGTCGTGCCCAGTCAATGAGGGTGATGGGCTCGGGGTTGCGTATGATGGCCGGCTTCCCAGTGACTAGCTCTAGCAGCACGACACCAAAGCTATACACATCGCTCTTCGTCGATGGCCGCATTGTTTTCTGATACCTACAGACTTGTATGTTTACTCAGAAAGCACGGGATTATTCATAGAAGTTATTCTGGAGAAGATGAACGTACTCTGGATCTACATATCCGTATGTTCCTACAAGTCTGTTGGTGCTTATGTGGGTGTCATCGTCGCAGTTGTAAGCTTTGGACAAGCCAAAATCGGCAATCTTGACCTCCAGCTTCGCATTTAACAAGATGTTGGTAGTTTTCAGATCCCTATGAATTATGGGTGGGCTACACCCCTTGTGCAGGTACTCCAGACCTACACATCACCATTCCAGCCAATGCTCAAGATTCTTTAATTACAACATATTCAAGGGTAGGTTATTGAATTTTTAGTGGTGTGTATACCTTGTGCAGATTCAAGTGCGATTCGGAGTCTTTGTCTCCAGGATAAGCCTCGTCCGTTGCCACCTTCTCCTGCAATTAAATATATATAGACGTCGTAAATTTTAGAACAATCTGTACTTCAGATGGTCATTTATGAATAAAAATAACAGAAGAAACACTCCATTATTTTGGGCTTTGACATGCTCTAGCTATAGTGCGCATAGCACTTTATTGCATATACCGATCAAATTCTAAAGCTATATTGTCAAATTAACAACTACTCACCTGCAATGTGCTCTTGTAGAGTTCCTTGAGGCATGTACTCATAGACAAGTGCCATATGGTCCCGGTCCGTGCAGAAACCAATCATGAACACGAGACACTTGTGACGATTCCTTGTTAAAACTTGAGCCTGGAGAAGCGATCATGACTTGGTGAAAATTTCATGGTAGAGATTTATGTCTAGCAACAAGAAGTTATACCTCTGCAAGGAACTCTTTGACACCTTGATTTGAAGAATGAGACCTCAACTTTACTGCCACTTCAGTACCATTTTCCAAGGAGCCGTGGAAGACATACCCAAATCCTCCTCGCCCAAGCTGTCGCTGAAAGTTGTTTGTTATCGTCTCCAGTTCCATGTACGTGAACTGACGGTTCTCAAGTTCAAGTGAAATGTTCCCATCGCCATCATTTTTCGGCTCTATAGAATTTTTGATTGATCCTATGGAAGCAATGAAATACCACAACAAACATCAGTTTTTAGTTTTCACCGATGGGGAAGTGGAGCAGAGGATGCTAATTTGTGCTCACTCCAATTTAAAGACTCGCCTTGCTTTCTTGTTCTGTGGAATGAAATGCATAAAATTGCCACTACAACTAACATCACAATCACAACTATAGGAACAACTATGTAGATGGCTAGTTTGTTTTTGCCTCCTTTGTTATCTCCTTCATCGAGCTTGCATGAGTTATCAGTACAGAGGTCCGGATTGTTGCCATATCTAAAATGAAATGAAACAAAGTTGCTTATTCAAACTTATCGAGAACCAAGTTGGATGAAATCGAGAAAAATGACAACAGATGACCTCAGATCCAAGGTGCCAACTTGAAATTTTTTAAGAAGTCCGGAAGGTATTGATCCATTTAGCTTGTTGTTCGAGATATCTCTATAGAGAATAAAAAAACATGACATGAGAAAAACAAAAAATAGAATTAATGGGAATATTCAAATCAAATTGATCACAATGGTGGTGAAACTTACAAAAATAGTAACGATGGTAATCGGGAAAGGGTATCTGGAATTGGACCTACCAAGTTGTTGTTTGACAGATCCCTGCAACATATTGACCGAGATAATTTCTTTTGTCAAAAAGAATATACTCCCTCCGTTCCAAATTACTTGACTTGGATTTGTTCAAATACGGATGTATCTATACTTGTTTAGTGTCTAGATGCATCCGTATTTGGACAAACCCAAGTCAAGTAATTTGGAACGGAAGGAGTACAAGGGATGGTAATATATATAGCCATGTCACAGAACGTACAAGTATTGGACTTCCTTGAAATTCGCGAAGTTAGGTGATATAACACCACTTAGACCACTGAGGGAGACGTTCCTACAAATTAAGAGGAAATTAAGTGGGAGTAGAGTACCATATACAGTATAAGTAAGTAGAGTAGAGATACTTACACGTTTGAGATAAGTGGGGGTTTGGAGTCGGCATAGCTGCAATTTAATCCATCCCAGACCAGATCCTTGGGAACGCACGGGTCACCCATCCAGTTCTTCTGCACCTGATACATCCTCTTGATCGCAGTGATGGCAGATGCTGTTATCAAAGATATATAAGTTTCAGAACAAGAGGTCATGCATGTGTGTGTACATAACGTAAGTATATATATGCTCACGCGACGTACCGTCCTGTGAATTGGTGCCCATGGTAGTGGTTGGGATGACGGAGAATAGCTCCATTGCGTTTATGATGGGTGGCAGCGTCGAGTTAGCGGTGGCTTTGAGGGTGACCTTGTACACGCTGTTGGCTTGAAGGGGCTGAAGTGAGTACCGAAAACCGTCTTCAAGGTATGGCGGGTTGTAGGCTGCCGTGGTCTGAATATCATTCCGGTAGATGCTGAACTCCCGCACTGCATTACTGCCGGAGAGTTGTTGGAGTTCACAGAAGTACAACGTATGGACGTACCCCAGGGACCGGTCACTCTGCAGGCCCAAGCGAAACTCTATGTTGCTGGAGACGTTCCCGGTCGTGATGGCCGTCTGCATCACTGTCTGGGGCGGCTGGAATTCGTCGTCATCAATCTGCACCTTCAGCCGCGTTGATATCACAGTCCAAGGAGTAGGTGTCGAGTTCCGAAAGGGGAACCAGTACCTGTCTTAAAGATCAGCTGGGTACCTATATATTTCAACAATCAGTAGTGATCAGTTGCGTTTTCTACGAGATCCAACCATCTGCAACTACTCTATTAAGTTTGTTTGTTCTCTCACCCGATACCGCCTACATCGGTCGTCCCGAAGTTGATCCTATGGAGTAGAGCTAGGCCCTGCGTCGCGTTGGCCAGTGGGTAGAGCTTGTTCTTCAGTGGCCTCAGATCCAACCCGGAGATGAACGGCACCCCGTTGCCGGTGTTCACCAGGCAAACCTGCACGGAATCGTCCGGCAGCAGCACGATGGCCTCCATGTATATAAATGACTTGGGCTCTGGGATATTCACCGTCCTCCAAAAGTTGACGCCAACGTAGAGGTCAAAGCTGGGTGGCTTATTAAGACCATCGTAGTTGCCGTAGTGGAATTTGGCGCGGATGAGGTACTTGAGCCCGGCCACGAGCGAGCCGAGAGTGTAGCAGTTGCGCACGCCGCCGGGGAGGCTGCGCAGGTTGTTCCACCACAAGTTGGGTGACGACGTGTCTATGTAATCCACGGAGACGTTGTGGTTTGAGCCGGCGTAGGCGTCGATGTAGCCGGCATCCGTGGTGTACGATAGCCTGCCATTCGTGGTGTAGCCTGCCTCGCCCGGGAGGCCGCAGTCTATGCTTATGAATCCTGTATTCAGTAGCACAAACCATGCATGATACATCCATGTAAATATGCAATCAAGCTTCCTATCATGCGTGTAAGTAGTATTCAGCACATATACTTACCTGTGGTAGACTGCCCAAGAGCTTGTAACACACCGCTGGTAGCTAGGCAGAGAAGCAGCAACCATGGCATGGCGGCGGCTCTTCTCGGCGTCGGTAGCTCCATGGATCAGCAAGAAGCTAATTAATAGAGCGTGGAATTTTTGTAGCACTAGTACCAGTAGGCGACCGATCTGTGCCTTTGTACTATCAGGGGCGGACCGAGGATTTGGACAAATCATATGAGATGGAACTTTTCATTATACCAATTCTCTGTATACTATTTACTAATGATTTGAAAGCATCACAGCCTATGTTTGGCAATACAAGAGAAAGATATGACATTTACATTTTCATAAGTTATTTTGCAGACACGATCAACTTAGATTTAGCACTACCACCATCACAATTGTCGTACAAGTTGATAATTCAGCAATAGGAATGTTGGAGGTTCAGACAATTAATAGGCTTGTAAAAGAAATTTATCTTTGTTGTTGTCCACTTGTTCTCATCTTCATATTTAAGGTATCACAAAATTGAAAGGACACGTCTAATAAAAATCAATCCACTATTGCCGAGAGTCTAATAGCCGAGAGTGTTGGAGGTATCACAAAATTCATCAGAGAAAAATTACAAGTTCACAACAACTAGTAGGGTGTCATCTCACGATCACAGTACTATTTGAGTAGAATATTATGGCAACCAGGAACAAGCCCTACTGCGATAGGATGATTGAATAATTAACACCAACTTCTTGCTAGGTCTTTCAAGCTGGTAGACGCTCATGACTCGTACCCATTGCAATATATTGTACTCCTATTTAACAAAAAAACAAGTTTCCGTCAGTTTTGCCATTTCAACGTATGTTGTCATTGTGCGGAACTGTAGATATCCATTTGCCCTACTTTCATCCTACTAGTTAACGAACATACATAAGGCTGTTATTTACATGCCCTAACTGCTCCGCTAATGAAGAAAGACACACGGTTTTGTCCAATCATCATTGTGTACTGTAAAACGACTTGCAGCAACAATTTCGAGCAAGTGCATGCAGGCCTCCTCTTATAAATTGTACGGATGTAATTTGTGGGTTGGCGTCAGGTCTTGCCCTTCCATCCATTGGTCGATACATGTTCAAGTCTTCTCTTAACTGTCACTCTTCACAAAATAGTAACCAATTGCATAATGAGATCATGTCAATAGTAGTAGCTAGCCTACCACATCGCATTACCCCTATATATAAAGGCGAGATTTTCTCGCTCTCTCCTCGATCGGGCACTGTTCATGTGAACAGTTATGAACAGTGCCCGAGCGATCCGGACCGTCCAACCTCAATCCAACGGCCTTAGCTGCATTTCCACGGCGAATTTGCAAAAATGCCCCTCACAAATCTAGCCGCTGCTCCGCAGCCCACGCTTTTCCGACGAAATGGAGCTATTTGCAAATAGTGAAAACCTCAGGGACCTAGCTGCAAAACGGTCCACTTCCCCCCTCCCTCTCTCTCTCCCGCGACGGCCGGAGCTCGCCGCCGCCGCCGCCACGCTCCGCCGCCCCTCCGCTCCTCCCCCGCTGGATCTGAGCCCGTGCCGAGCTCCGCCGCCATGCCCTCTCCCTCCTCGCCGCATATCGGCCGCCGGGCCGCCGCGCGCGCGCCATAATCGCCACCGCCGCGCCCGCTGCCCTCCGCCGCCTTTGGGCGTCGCCGGCGACGCTCCGGCGACCCAAAATGGGCGGCGCTGCCGCCTACGGCCAGCCCGCGCCGGCGCGCGTCCGCCGCGCCCATGCGCGCGTCCCAGAACACGCGGACGCGTTGCCGGCGTGCTCGCCGTGGCCGCTGCCGCTGTCGCCATTGATGACGTCAGCACGGCGTCATCTGTGGTCCACATGTCAGCATTTTTCCCTTTCCAGAAAATTATTAAATTTGCAAAATCAATTGCTTTAAATCTAGCCAGCAGAAAAATATATCAAAATAATCAGAAAAATACATGCTATCTATTTAGGGCAAAATACAAATATGTTTGAATATTTTAATTCCGTAAATATTTGGAGATAATCTAAATGCATTTCCTCTAATTATGAAGTTGTTTTCTCTAATTATGGAGTCATATTACCTAATTATGCCAAGATACAAACATATTTAGGCATTTGAACTTGCTAAATATTTGGATGTAACTTCGTAAATATTTGGAGATAATCCAAATGTATTTTCTCTAATTATGGAGTTGAAATATATCAAAATGATCAGAAAAATACATGCTATCTATTTATGGCAAAATACAAATATATTTGAATATTTTAATTTGGTAAACATTTGGAGGTAATCTAAATGCATTTTCTCTAATTATGGAGTTGAATTTACTAAATGCTCATATAATGCATATCCTCTAATTATGGAGTTGAATTCACTAAGTGCTCACATAATGCATTCTCCCTGGTTATTGAGTTAGATTAAATATTTATTCAAAAATACAAACATTTCTAAACATTTGAACTTGCTAGATATTTTGAGGTGCTCTAAAATATACCAAAATGCTCAAAAAAAATGCTAACTACTTATAGCTGAATACAAACATATTTGCCCATTTCAACTCGGTAAATACTTGGAGATAATCTAAATGCATTTCCACTAATCATGGAGTTGAATTCAATAAATACTCATACAATACATTTCCTCCGATTATGGAGTTAGATTAAATATTTACGGCAAAATACAAACGTATTTGAACGTTCAAATTTGCTAAATGATTGGAGATATTCTAAATGACAAATTCCGACGGATGACAACATTTTGAATCACAACGGGCACGGCGGCGCACTGCATTATCTTCATGAATTTATTTCTAAACTCGGTGAAAGTTAGCTCAATTATTTACACGAACAACTGTCCCCTTAGGCATGACGGCCAAATTAACTACATTGCCAAATTACCACATAAATGTTATGGTAACTAAATTGTTTTACTACTATTAAGAAGCTCCCCACATATTTTCTTCGAATTTTGTAACTTTTTGGACTACATATACAAATACGGAAAGATTTGTCATTTTACACAAATTCCTGATTATTTAAAATGCGGATTTTCTTTAGCTCATCCAAACATGTCAACTATTTACACCACGGTATTCACAAATATGGAAAACAAAAAAAAACTGCCTACAAAAAGAAAAACTGCCTACTTATATCATATGACCACCATTCAAATTTGAATATTTCAAAAAAAAATTGCCTTCCACAAATTAGCATGAAGGGCACGGCGCCAACTTGAAATCCTGTTCAAAATTCCCTTTTGTGTCAAATATGGAGTTTGTGGAAATAACATCTGTTAGTCATTTCAACTCCATTTAAATTGATCTTCATGTACCCAAAAAATTAAATGCACTTACCCAAATTACATGGATTTGAATTTAAAAAAATTCTTTGGCTATAGAATTCAAATGAATTAGTATGCATTTCCACTCATTACGAATTTTAAAAAAAATGTTAATGAAAAATATAAACATATTCGAACGTTACAGTTTGCTAAAAAATATATGAAATACTCTAAAACATATCAACATGCCCGCAAAATAAAAAAGGCCAACTATTTACAACATAAAACGCTTAACAAAAATGTTAATGCAAAATATAAACATATTCTAACATTACAATTTGAATTTCGGCAACAACAATTTTTTTTGCAAAACCAGCAACTTTAAATCTACCCACCGAAAAAAAAAAATCAAAACAACCACAAAAACAAATGCAAACTATTCATGTCATGTGATTGAATTTTAAATTTGAATTTCAAACGACTTCCAAATCTAGCAATTTCGTAAAGTGAAAACAATTCAAACCTGACTAACTTCCCAATATGAACAATTTTTTAAAACTGGACCCTTTTCAAACGTAAGCTTTTTTTGAATTCCAACAATTTTAACCCTAAAAATATTTTTGAATACGTCCGTTTTTAAATTTAAATTAATGCTCAGTTTGGTTAATGTTTGTACGTAAGCATAATATAATTCATCTGAATATGGTGGTAAATAAGAAAATTATTGCAAAATTAAACCATATTTGATCATTTCAATTTAACAAACATATTTCGAAGCAATATAACTTAAAACTCTCTAATTATGTAGTTGCATTAAAAAAAATGCTTGATTAGATACACATTTCAAGAAAATACAAAATCGAATTCCAGCCATTTTCAACCCTAAAAATAGTTTTGAATACGTCCATCTTCAAATTTAAGTTAATGCTCAAATTGGTTAATATTTGCAGATAACCATAATATAATTCCTAATTCCTCTGAATATGATGCTAAACAAGAAAATTATAGCGAAATTAAAACATATTTGACCATTTCAATTTAACAAACATATTTCGAAACAACATAACTTAAAACTCTCTAATTATGTAGTTGCATTTAAAAAAAATGGTTGATTATATACATATTTCCAGAAAATGCAAAAACATTTCCTCTAATTACGGATCGTTTTCAAATTGAATTTCAGTTAAATTCATTATACAAATTAGAACTACCGCCTTCCCTTACAATATATATAAAGGCAACTAGAACAATAAACAAATTTTCACAAATTTTCTCATCAAGGGCGCGGCGAGACCTTAATACTAGCAATGTTGTTACGATTGGTGATCAATTTGTTATTCTAGAGCTTGGGCCATTGAATAAGGCAATCACATCACTATTACCACTATTTGATCTGACTATAGCGCCTCGATCTTATTTTACCTATCGTAAAAGTTAACTTTGTTGTCAATCTTCATAGAAACTCAATTCAAATACAACGTCGGTAATCTCTTGTCCTTGTATTGAAGGTAGGGTTAGGAAGCCTATCGATGAAAAAATGACTATCTTGGGATTATCTGAATATCTTGATATGGACGAGGAGTTTCAAGGTGTGAGTTGTCATGCTTGATTCTTGTATCAAATGCAGGTTTTAGGTGCACATGGCCACAACATGTTCGATGAAATGCTTGAGTGGATAAACCTATTAATTTTATATTTTCAAATGCTTATATATTTATATGTCAATAGGCACTATCTTGGTAGTGAAGCTCAACTGCCGCCACCCCGGCTCGAAATAGTTGAGCAGCGCCGTCCTAAGAGTATCTCCACACTCGTTGCGCTCCCAATAGGGTTATCAGGCGCGCCGGTACAAAAACGCCCCCCATCGATGCTCCCAATGGTGGCAAATTAATTGGACGAGACCAATAGAGTGTCCGGCAACCCCGATTCGACCCGGTCCATAGGAAGCGAAGTGGGAGTTCCGGCAACAGTGGTAACTCCCGCCACGTAGGAGCTGCCCACATGTCATGTCATGCTGTATACTACGTGGTCCTCGCATGGAGCGACCCACTGGTAGGATTTCTTGTGACTACGCCGCGTGTGCGTCGCGTGTCCTGTGTGCACACACCCACACGCCCTACCGTGGCATGAGTGTTCCACTCGGAGGATTTTTTGCGGCTACACCCCCACGCCCATTGCGGTGGCCATGTTATAGCGATGTTTCTTTTATCGGTTACATAAATAAGTCACACAGAGAATCTAATGAGTATTGTTTCTAAAACTAAAGAAAAACAACTAGACACTAGCCGGTCTGTTTTAGGGAGCGTCGGTGAGGGTTGCCGGTCCCAATAGCGCGGCAACATGAGCCGGCGCTCCCTAGCACTTATCCGGCACACTTGCCGGACGCTCTATTGGAAGCGTTCGTGGGGATGCTCTAACTCAATGGTGCTGCAGGAAATGGAAAAAGATGTTCATTGTTCAGCAGTAGCCGCCACAAATAGGGACCCTACTTGGCCAGTAGGGTCTCCCTCTACTTTTTTAGCCATTGATTTTTGTTTCAACTCCAATAGTATCCTCTATTTATCAGCTCCCATTTTTGTGCACCAATCCTCTATGTTAATATGTTTACTCGTTGTTTATGACCTGAGTAATTGAAACATAAATACTTCTAGTGTATACAATTTAACATATATCGCTTGTCGAATTGTATTATCTGTAGAGAATGTGTTTTGGAAAATGTAAGGATCTATAGAAGATGGATTAAGCTTCTGAGTGCAATCTTTTTTTGTGTGGATTCCTACCATAATACTCAAATTACTACTCGTCATATATTCCATCCTATATATTAAACACATCCCACACTTAACACAAAAAAACCAAAGCGTCCTTCAAACTACTAGACTGTCATCGGCTTCGCTCCCATATGTAGTATATCACGAACTACTATAATGGTCTATTCGGGGCTCCAGAGGAAGGACACTTTACTCTTGATGAGTCACGAATAGATGATATTCTCCAAGTTAATCCTGAGGAAAAAAACTTTCTTATTGCTCTCTTCTCTAAAGACAAGATAAGTAAGGCGGTTTTTCAAATGAAGCACAATAAGGCGCTAGGACAAGATGGTTTTCTTGCTGAGTTTTACGAGCATTTATGGGAAACCATGAAGTCTGATCTACTTGAGTTATTCGGATGCTTGCATGCCGGACAACTGGAGTTGTTTCGGCTTAACTTTGGGGAAATCGTTTTGTTGCCTAAAATTTAGGAGGCTGAGAGGATACAACAGTACCGACCTATATGTCTCCTGAATGTTAGTTTAAAAATCTTTACGAAAGTGGCAACCATTAGGTTAAATTATGTGGCTGATCATGTGGTTAAACCTACCCAAACGACATTTATGCAAGGTAATAATATACTTGACGTGGTCGGCGTTCTACACGAAACCGTTCATGAGATGCACGCAAAAAAACTTAATGGGGTAATATTCAAAATAGACTTTGAAAAAGCCTATGAAAACGTTAAGTGGACGTTCCTCGAATAGACTCTGAGAATGAAAGGTTTCTCGGATGAGCTTTAATTAGCAATTTTGTTTCAGGGGTAATGTGACTGTCAATGTCAATGATGACATCGACCGATACGTCCAAACAAAAAAGGGATTAAGGCAAGGTGATCCCCTATCCCCTATACTATCACTAGTACAAAACATCAAATGGGAGACAGGGCCTAGAGCCGGTCAAATCAAAACAAAATTTCATCCGCTTGGGACATATCTCCTCAAGCGGTTCTATTATTTGGACGTCTCTAATAACATCTGAGACGTCTCAGAATGCTGGCCGCCTCCCATACAAAACTATTAGAAATGGCTAGAAATCTGCACCGCTTGTAGAAAAAAGTAGAGACGGCTGGGAAATGTCGCCGTCTGAGAAATATCTCTCGCGCGCAGAATGAAAGAAAATTTTGACTGAAGACAGAGTGCGCGCCAACACTTGAACAAAATCGTGGACAGAAACAGAGTGCACGCCAAAACGTGAACAAAATCCTGAACAGAGAAATTGGAATTAAACAGATCGATATTCACTCAGAGTTCATAACTTACTATTATAATTAGTAGCAAAATACAATGAAGTTGGTATATAATTTTCACCGCACCGGCTACCAGCCAAATCCTCGAACGATTGGATCGATATTAGCTAGTGCTAATTAATCGATCGATCGTCTATCCTAGCAAAATATGTACCGCGCGTCCCTGCACAAGTCATGCGCGAATATGTTATCGATCAATTGCTGATCGATCGATCGATCCCGGCCCCCGGCCGCGGATCGATCAAAGCTAGCTATCCTAGCAAAATGTACTAGCCAGATCTCGAGCTCTAATATACTACTAGCTAGAGATCGAGCTTAATTACCTACTAATAGATCGACCGCTCGATGATCGATCGGTGTAAACGAAAGGGTGGGCAGGAAGATCTAGTCGTCATCCTCGATTGAGGATTCACACACGCCCTTCTCATGGTCGGGCATGTCCTCATCGGAGTCGGGCATGTAGTCCTCATAGAAGGCCGCCGGCATGCCCTCGTCGTCGTCGTCGGAGTCGCCGTCCTCTCCCGCATCGGCGTCCGGCATGTCCTCGTCGGAGTCGCCGTCTTGACCGTCCTCGCCCGCGGCCACCTCACCACCCTCTTCCTCGCCTACGGCCGCCGCGCGCGCCGCGGCCGCAGCCACCAGGATGTCGCGGTTCTGCTCCACAAGGGCGGGGTCGGCCCTCATCTGCCCGATGAGTGCGGCGTCCACGCGCTCGGCCTGGATTTGCTTCCAGGCCGCGCGGTTCTCTACCTTGACGGCCTCCAGACGGCGAGCACCATGGTCGTCGGCACGTCGACGCCATCGCGCCCCCCCCCCCCGCCACGGCCCGGGCCTCGCCCGCGCCGCCATTGCCCGCCCGCCGAGGCCTGGCTCTCCAGCACGACCTGGCTGCCATTGCCCACCGTCGAAGCCTGGCTCTCCACCATGCGCGTGCCACCATCTGCCACCGCCGCGGCCAGGCGCGCCAGCATGCCTTTGCGGCTAGCGCGGACCGCCAAGAACTCCACCACGGCGTCCGCCACGGCCTTCGCTATGGTGAACACCAGTGTAATATAGCCGGTGGGTGGGCGCATCTCCCCCACAGCCTCCGCCATGGCCGCCGCCAATGTCTCCGCCGCATCTGACATGTTGGCCGCCGCGCGCATCTCAGTCTCAATGGCGACGTAGCGCTCACGCGTGAGCTTCGAGTGGGTCGTGTCCAGGCGGCGAGGCATGATGCGCGCGGCGGCGGATCTTGGATTGGCCGTTGAGAGGCGGATGGATGGAGGCGACTAGAGTTTGCTCAAGGTGAAGGGGAATCTCGGAGGGGATGGATTTCTACCGCCTGACGCCGCAGTTAATAAAGCTCACAAGTCCGGAGGGGATTCTCGGGCCCTGCGCCGGCCGGCCGCGATTCCAGTGGGACCCAGAGGCATTTATCCCGAGGTTCAGACACTGCGCCGTTCACACTGGAAAAAAATGTGGTCAAAGCCTGCGCAGAGAGACATCCAGGCGATCTAGTCATCCATTTCTAATAGTCCGGAGGGTACGGACGTTTAAATGTATCGAGAGCTCAAGTTTTGATATATTTTGGTATATTTGCAATATACGTGATAAATTCTGAGCTATATTTATGCATCCGTATAGTCTATTCGTCGATATATGGCGCAAATATTGCGCGAAATCCATATGTTTGCTAATTTAATATCCGGAGGGTCCGCTATGATCTAGGTGTTTACTAATTTAATATATCGAACAACTATTTCTTCTACATTGATGTACATGGGTGAATACTCTGTATAATGGTAACTGTTTGAGCACTCCGTTATACACCATAATTGAGGGTTCGGCTATGATACATGGATGAATACTCGCGCCCTCCGTTCCATAATGTAAGATCTAAGAGGTTTACACACATGCATGTCTACATTCATACTAAGAAGAATGCACACATATAATAAAAAGTGTTTACATGCATGTATATGCATGTGAATGTGGAAAAGGGCTAAAAATCTTATATTGTGGAACGGAGGGAAAATACATAGCTGTAAAGAAGAACACATCATCGTTATACACCAGCCCTTTCCCGTGAAAGCTACAAGTTTTCTACTACCTGATAAATTATCTTCGGTATATGAACTAATTCTCCGTCTACAACTCAGCTTAACATTAATTAGTACGCATAAATCATATATCTTCACTTTTCTTTGAATGTTTTGTAAGAAATTTTGATTCTGGTAAATCTCGGAGTGAACAAACATATCCGGATGGTGTGGACAGTGAATAACTGGCGGCAAAGTGAAAAATTTCGGGTTCCAAATCGATAACGGGAGGGTGAAATTTTCCCCTCTTGCCGCCACGCCACAAATCGAAATCTCGCCCACCTCCCCACCAAACCCTCGCCCGCCTCCCCGCCGCCACCCCCTCACACTAGTACAGAACGACACATCGGATACCCCTCTATGGAAACGGCACGAGTTAGGCGACAGAGAATCGCGATTTTAGCGTTGCGGACGAGGCCTGGCAGAGGCTGGTCTGTCAACATTGGTTTCGGAGGATTTTATATCTCCGTTACCAAAAGTATTGGCAACGGTCATAAATTCGTCTCCGTTTCCAATATGTATCTCTATGGCTACGGTTGTTTATATATCTGTTTGCGATGTGCTTGGAAAATTGCAGTTGCAAACTCGAAGCGCGCCTGTTCAAAGCGGCTTAATTCACGAGGGATTGGAACCGCCTGCTCGACGCTAATAAAATGTGACTGGAACCGCGCGAAGCCAGGCAGGTCCCGCATTCTCCCCTTCGTTCTCTCCCACATTCTCTACCACACTAGCACAACCGCCATGGAGGAACCCTGGTGGCAGAACGAGGAAGTCCCGAGCGACGACGCGAGCGCTGAAGACCGCGGTGAAGTTCCATGGTGGGATCAATACGGGCCGCCGGACTCGGACCCCGACGACTCGGACCCGCCATCTTCACGCTCTATAGAAGACGACTCCGACGACTCGGACCCGCCGTCTTCACGCGAAGGAGAAGACGACTCCGAAGAGGACGAGTCGCCGGAGGACCCGCCGGAGCCGTATTCTAGCCAGGAAGAATACGACGCCGATGACGACGACGATGAGGCGTCGGAGGAGGCGCCGGAGGAGGAGGCATCGGAGGAGGCGCCGGAGAAGGACGCGCCGGAGGAGGACACGCCGGAGAAGGAGGATCACGCTCCGGAGAAGGAGGCGCGAGAGGTGGATTCGCCGGAGAAGGACGCACGGCCGGAGAAGGAGGAGCACGAGCCGGAGGAGGAGGAGGAGCATGCGCCTGAGGAGAAGGCAACTGGCAAGAAGCGACGCCGCGCCGCGGATGACAATGGCGGGGAGGCAGGGCGTAAGCAGAACAAGTAGAGTAGATAGTTAGTACAATTCTACTCTATCGATCCTTTGTAAGTAGGCCCAGTGTGTCAGTGAAGAAATTAGAGGAAACGGTTGTTTATCGCCTCCGTTTGCGATGTTACACTTTGTGCCATAAATGTGCCATTGCGGCAACCCTAATGCTCTCGCTTTCACTCTCATTCCACAGTCATAGTGTGGCGGCGGCTCCAGACCTAACCCTTATCTCGTAGATCTGAGCGGCGCGTCGGGCCGGTATCGCCGCCGTGCATCTTCCCCCAGCGGCGCGTCGGCGAGCTGCCGCGCATCTTCCCCCAGCGCCACGTCGGCGCATCTTCCGTCAGCGGCGCGTCGTGAGCCGCCTCGCATCCCCCCAGCGGCTCGTCGGCGAGCCGCCGCGCATCTTCCCCAAGTATGTCGCCGACGCGGAACTACTGGTCTATTGCCGTGCATATTCCCCGGGTATGTAGCCGACTAGATCTTACATTTTGTTTAAAGTAGCACAGAAAACTTGTCTAGTATTTGAAATCTAGTATTGTGTTCTGTCTAGTGCCGATGATGAATACACCCCTCGACACTAGATTTTACATTTTATTTAAATTAGCATCTACCGATCTAGTATTGTAGTACTGTCTAGTATTGTAGTATTGTGTTCTGTCTAGTATTGTAGTACTGCCGATGATGAACACACTTCAACACTAGATCTTACATTTTATTTAAAGTAGCATAGAAAACTTGTCTAGTATTTGAATTCTAGTATTGTGTTGTGTCTGTTTTTAATACTGGCGATGATGAATACATCTCTCAATACTAAATCTTGCACTATTTTAAGTCTACTAGGGTAAATTAATTTCAACGCTTTGTAGTACTACCGATGATGAATAGATTAATTTCAACCCTTTGTCAATGTGCTAATCCTCGTTATGGTTTTGTGTAGCTAGTTTATGAAGTAATAGTATATTTCGGCGACAATGCATAAAAATGGTGAGGCAATTGAAGGTAACATCACCTCCAAATCGTTTCGATCGGACCGCAAGCACACGGATATAGGCGCTTAAGGTGTAAACTGTTTTCATTTTAAATTGTATTTATGTCATGTAGCATCATATTTGGCTCTTTTCTAACTAGACATCCATGTATTTTATATGCAGAAACGCCATGCAGATCCAAACAAGCTTTAAAAGAGTTAAATACAAAGTGGGATCATATCCGTGAATTGTCGCTGTTGTGACGTTTCGCTGCACTGTTCAAAACATTTTTTTTAATTAAGAGTGTCTTGGACAGTGTGGTCGAAATGTCACAGCGGTGACGTTATTATATTTCGGCGACACCGTCCAAGATGGAGCAAGCCTAAGTACGAAGAATTTGGCAAGATTAATTTGCTAAGGAGGCTTGCGAGCTCGGTGTGGTTTCTTGTTTTTAGTTTCTCCATCTATTTTGTGTATGTGTGTAGCAATTTGGCTGCAGATGTGATTTGGAGAAGCATGAAACCGCTACTCGAGTCTTTTGCTAGGTCGAATTCCGTTTTCGGCGCTTCGGAACTGAGGAAGAAGGTGGAGCTGGAGAAGAGTGGAGTGTCGTAAAAGTTAAGTTTAGGGAGGCATGAGAATGATAGGATTAGCGAGGCATGTGTAACTCATCTTTTGATGCTATGTAATGATGACAATTCTTATATACGTTATGAATGGATTTGCTAGCAACTTTGGGCTTCTGCTGTGAGATTTTGAATGTCAATTGGCAACCGCATTGCTGCTGTAGGCTTCTGAAGAAATCTCAATGCAAACGAGTAAAATAGAATCTCTGTTACTGATGCACCGATACATCGGAAACGGAGATTGGTCGGCAACCGTAGCCAACTTATGCCTCATCGGTGACGGTTTTTTGCCTCCGTTCCCGATGAGGTCCTTCACATCAGTCACGGACGCGGGGACACGGACCCTTTCTCCGTTGCCGAAGGGGTTTTTGGCCCGTTTCCGATGTGTCGTTCTGTACTAGTGTCACTCCCCGCCTCCCGCCGCCATTCCCCTCACCCTCCTGACGGCCTCACTCCCCGCCTCCCCGCCGCCGTTCCCCTCATCACCCTCACTCCCCGCCTCCCCGCCGCCGTTCCCATTAGATGCGACGGTACGCCGCCGTTCCCCACGGCTGCGGCTGCCCGCCGCCGTTCCCCGTCGATGCGCCGGTCCGCCGCCGGCCCCCGTCGCTGCGCCTTCCTGCCGCCGTACGTGACTCTACCCCTCCGAACCGGCACCTCCCCACATCACATCTTGCCTTGCCGTGCAACAGCTAATTCCTCAGTTTGTTGCATGTTCTAACCCTAGTTTTCAATATATTTTAGAAATTTGTTGCGCACTTTTAGGCATTTTTTACTTCGAGTGTATTTTAGGGGATGGGAGGGGATTATCTTGGATCCCGGAAAATCCCCACTAGTTTGTTTACTTCTAGTGTATTTTAGGGGATGGGAGGAGATAATCCCCAAATATCCCCTACGGCCTACCAACCACCGCATTTTTGCCTAACACAAAAACTCTAGTCCATACTAGTGTATTGTAGGGGAAGAGTATTTATTGAGATTTGTGGGGATTGGGTATTCACCAAATCCTCTCCCATCCCCACTCTTCCCATCCCCTAAAAAACCTTTGAATTAAACAAGGCCTTAGGAATTTGTGCTGCATGTTTGTCTAGTTTTAATTAGTTCTCAATTAGATATAGCTTCTTCGTTTGCATATCATGTGTAACGAATTTGTGATGCCCACATTTATTTATTTGAAAACTAGTTTGAATTGCTATGATATAGGAAATCCTTATGCACATGTTAACTTAATGAATTAACAGGAAATGACATGCCCAATATGCAAGCACGAGTGCTCTAGCTTCCTCAGTGGAGCCAATTTTAGTGTTCAGCTGCGAGCTGAGAGTCGTCACAGCAAGTCATTCGTAAGAGGATGCCAACTTCTAATATTCTTTAACGTGTTTCTGTTGTATAGTACTGTATAATACGGCTTCAACGGCCGGGAAGCGTTCAACCGGGTAGTAGGCGACACTATGTTGTTTCGTGCTCTTGAGAAAATATACACCGTTTATGTTACCAAAGGACAGAGGATGACCCGCTTGCACGGCTTAGGATGGGATCAGTTCGTCCAGAACACCAATTTTGTTCACAAGGGAGTAGTGCTGCTTGTTTTTACTATTGCAGGATCAAATCCAATGATATATGTTGCCTTTCTGGAATATGCCAACAATGAAGAGCACAATGAGGAGGATTATGAAAGTTCTGCCCGTTGTTCTGAGAGTTCTGTTGAGAGTGACGACGAAGAGGTCAGTTGTTACATATTTTCCCAAAGAGTTCATCTGAAGACAGATGAGAACGACCGCCTGGTTCATCTTCTCTCCGTGACAGCCGATATTGGTGTTCCTTTTGTGACCCGTTTGACGACCAGATATTTGAAGAGACATGATATGGTATGTGCCTCTTTGCAAACTAAAAATTCTAGAAGAACTGCCTCTTTACCTCTTTACCCGGTATATATGCCTCTTTCCTAAGTTAATATAGTACTCGATATGTTGTCCTTTATGCGCAGGAACTACCTAAGATCATAGTGCAAGACGCTGGCTTACCAACTCATGGCAAAGCTGGACTACGACTTGGAGCAGCTGGGGCCGTCATAACCATTAGGTACAACAAGAAACAGGATGGCCGCATTGAGTTTGACACGCTGGGCTGGAAGAATTTCATTGAAGGCAAGCATTTTAAGATCAATGAACCTGTTTTGATCATTATGAGGAAAACCAATCACCTAACCTTGGATGTCATGATTGAGATGCAGATCATATAGAACAATATTTCATCTAGATTGTGGATCAATTTTCTAGGTAGTTTGTTTGCATGAAAATGCAGTTTGCAACAATCATTTAGCTAGTTTCCTGAACATTTGTACGTGTTATATAACTGATTTCAATAATGGTGGAGGTTCTGCTTTGTGTAACTAGCTGGCTAAAACCGGCCAGGTTCCTGTAATTATTATGTTTTAATTTGCTTCACTAAGTTGGACCCCCGGATATATTCCCGGAGGCAACGAATATTACGCCCGGAAGGATACGTCGGACCCCACGGGGTGTGCGATGGCCAGCATTTACGTACGTCTCTGATTAGCCATGTTTACAGGCGGCTGCTTAGATTGGCCGTCTCTGTATTGGAAGCGGTTGAAATTCCCGACCGTCTGAGATGAGGAGTCATTACAGCCGGCCCAAGGCTGCCGCCTCTAATGGAGCGTACATTAGAGATGCCCGCGCGGAGGCGGACAGTTTAACCGGCTGAGATGACTCTCTGGGGCCGGCTCTAATGTACGTTTTTGTACTAGTGTATTTAATATAGTGACTGATATGTTAGCGATCATGATTGAACATGCAAAGTAAGCTGGCCAAATTGAAGTGTAGTCCCACATTTGTTGATGGGGAGTTATCCATTCTTCAATATGCGGACAATACAATTCACTTGTCGATGGGGAACATGACCTATATTGAAGTGTAGTCCCACATCTTGTCGATGGGGAACATGACCTATATAAAGCATCTTGTCGATGGGGAACTAGTCCCAAATTGAAGTGTAGTCCCACATCTTGTCGAAGGGGAACATGACCTATATAAAGCAGCAAATCTAGAATTAATATTATCAGCATTCGAGCAATTATCGGGGTTAAAGATTAATTTCCACATGAGTGAATTGTTTTGCTTCGGCGATGCCCATGACGCAGCTGCTCAATATATGCTGAAATCTTTGGTTGCGAGCAAGCAATTAGGCATTAGGCACGAGAAAGGACATCGTTCTCGGCCGTCCCTTCCTTCCCGGAAAAAGGCTCTCTTGCATCTTTTGCTTCCCCCACCGGCCTCTATTCTAGATTCATCGTCTTCGAAGGTCAAATTCCCATTATATATTTGGGCATACCAATACATTATAGGAAACTGACTAATGCGGAAGGGAAACACGTGATGTACCCAATAAACTAAATACCGATAAAGTACTAGTGGTTGTATTGTTCGGGCCCCTTAGACGCAAGGGTCGTTCACTTGAAGTCCATAATCAGAGGAAAAGCTACTCAAAATCAACAACAATTATATTATAGTAACCAGTGAACGTGTACTGTTTCCTTTCATAAGCATGCAAACTGCATTATTGGTAAAGAAGCACTCAAAATTTTCCCAATTCCGGTATCCAGTTCCGCTTTCACGGTCTCAAAAGGAAAACCTCGAGCACTTGCAGTAGCGCTGCCCGCTTATTTCCTCTTTTTGGTATGGAAAAACTGTTTGAAAGGGTCGGCATAGCCTATCTTTGACCTGCTACCTCATATGAGATTGAATCGGTTGGATCTGAAAGAGTTGGGAACGTCTTCAAGAAATTAGGCTGTCTAGTTGGAAAGGAAAATTACTATCTCTTGACGGGAGGTTGGTTATCATTAATTTGGTACTAACAAATATGGTATTGTACATGATATCCTTCTTCCAGCTACCAAAAGGGGTGTTACATAGATTGTATTAGTTCCGATGAAGATTCTTTTGGCAAGTAGATAGTGAGAAAAAGAAATATCGACTGGCTAAATGGAATGTTGTTTGCCGACCAAAAGACCAGGGAGGGCTGGGTATTCATGATCTACAGGTTAAGAATTCAGCTCTCCTAGGTAAGTGGCTTTTTAAGCTACTAACCGAAGATGGGGTTTGGCAAACGCTCTATAAAAGAAAATACATTGGCACGAAGGTGGTATCACAAGTATATTGGAAACCTGGTGATTCACACTTCTGGGCCGGTCTAATGGCGGCAAAGAAAAATTTCTTCCACTTCAGAGTATTTAAAATCAAGAATGGACCAGAGATTAGATTATGGGAGGACAAATGGTTAGGTAATACCACCCTCCAGGATCAGTACCCGGCTCTATACATTATTGTTCATCAGAAGGGGGATACCATAGCCACGGGTACGTAGTCTTCACCACCCAATGTGACGTTCAGGCGAGATCTAATTGGGCCAAGACAAACATCTTGGAACGCCTTGCTGACGCGGTTGACTTCTGTTCAACTTACACAAGGCTCCGATGAGTTTTGTTGGAATTTATGCGAGAATGGAAAATTCTCAATAGATTCCATGCATAGGGCGTTAGTCCATTCCGATGTACCAGTCGATAATAATAGAAAGATGTGGCAAATGAAGATTCTGCTTAAACTGAAAGTGTTTACTTGGTATATTCGTAGGGGTATCATTTTAACAAAGGATAACCTTGTTAAGCAAAATTGGCATGGAAGTACAAATTGTGTGTTTTTGTCCACAACAAGAGACAATAAAATACTTATTCTTTGAGTGTAGTTTTGCGTTCTATTTGGTCATCTATCTAGATAGCGTCTAACTTATATCCACCCAAGTTTGTTGCAAATGTATTTGACAACTGGCTACATGAGATAGATAAAAAGTTTAGAGCTGTTATTAGGTTGGGAGCGATAGCCGTTATATGGTCGTTTTGGCTGAGTAGAAATGACAGGATTTTCAATGATAAAGATTTTTCTCATTTGCAGGTACTCTACCGGTGCACAAGTATTCTCCGTTCGTGGTTCACATTACAACAGGCGGGGCATCAAGAATTCTTTACGGAGGCATGTGCACGATTGAAAGAGGTGACGAGGGATACTTTTATCCGACATGGATGGTCGCTTGATCGCCGGATTGGTCCTCCATAGACATTGGCGTCTTACTTATACATGATTGTAATTCGTCTTTTGCTACTTTTTATTTCTTTTCGTTCAGATGGATTGCGACTGTGTGCATTCTTATGCATAGGCCGGGTATAATGATTAAACTCTTTAAATAATAAAGCCCTTTATCAAAAAAAAAAAATGTACGCCACTGGAGAATGCTGGTGCGCTAGCCGAAGTGCATGGGAGCCTTCAGGCTAAATACACCTGATACGGCCCTGCACATCAAAATATGTTATCTGCGAGAGAATGTTATCTGCCTTCGGCCTAAATACACCTGAAGATCACTGACTCCACACCAGGACGTGACGGTTTGCGAGGACGCCCTGGTAGAATGGCCCAAAGCATCGCCCGGCAGCTATGGATTTTCTTCTTCACTGGAAGCCCAACGGACCAAAGAGCTCTCCACACAGGATTAGAAGCAGATGCATGAAACATACGGTATTGTCCTGTAACAGCCCGAAGTTTGAGAACCTAAAAACCGGTGTAAATTTTCCACTTTTGTGTTCATTGCATCATGGCATCATGCATCATGTTGTTGTGCTAGGGAATTGTTGTTGTTGCTAGGGAATTGTTGTGGTTTGGCACCACTTCAAACAAAATGCTAAATTTGCTTCAACCAATTTCAAAACAACGAAGGCACTCAATCTTGCAAAATAAAATTACTTTGACATCGTATATATTTGTCAAGGAGGTTCCAAGAGCTCTAAAATGATATTTGGCACTTGCTCCAAATTGTTAAAGGCGCAACATTTTGAAAATTAGCAAAATGCCATTTTCCACCCTCTCTAAACAAATGTTGTCCAAAACATTTTATTTTGGGGCGCCAATTTTTGTGGAGCTTCCTCATGGTATAAAAGGGCCACCCAAATTATTTCATAATTTTTGAAAATGTTTTGGTGCCTAAATTAAATCACTAAAGGTGCTGGTTTTAAAAGGGTTTAAAAAGAAAAGGGGAGAAGGACCTATCCGTGATGGGAAAATATTTTCCAGGAGGGTTTTTGCAGTTGTCGCGTCTTCTTCCCTGTAGCCATGGCACTGGCGCCATGCCGTTGCCGTCGCCGCGCACACGCCGCGCCAGGGCCCCCCCTCTGCCCCTCCTCTGCAAGGGAGACACGCCCACGATGCCCTGCCCTCACCTGCTCCTCATTCCTGACCTTTTTCTCCCCGTTCCGCATTTCCTTCTCTGCTCCCCCACCGAGCCGCCATGGCCGCCGTGATGCGCCGCCTCCTAGCCGTTGATTGAAGCAGCCCCAAGAAGTGTGAAGACCACCAATCGCTTCCCCGCGCCGTGTTCTTCCTCCCCACCGCCGGAATCGAGCTGGGGCGACCGAAATCGCCGTCGCCGTCCCCTACTTCGCCGCCGCCGTCTGGGAGCCGCCGCGGACGAGTTCGTCGCGGTCGTCGCTTCCCCGCCTTCCCCGAGCCTCCCCACGAGTTTAGGGTGAGCAGAGCAACCTTCCGAGCCTCTTCTTTTCCTCTATTTTCCTCTCTAGCCGTAGCTAGTAGTCTCTGTATTGGGTCCGGAGTAGGTGCGGCGATACTCGTTGTATTGAGTAAAGGTTGCCAGGGAGCGGTAGTACCGCTGGAATAAGCGGTAGTACCGCTGCTCCCTGGCAAACACACTGCTGAAGCAGCACCGGTGCAGGTACCGTCGCAGGTACCGCCGAAAACTGTGTTCTGGGCGCGTGAGCGGTAGCACCAACGGTACCTCCAGCGGTACCAGCCGGTACCGCTGATGTGGAAAGGCTGGGTCTGGTGCCGCTAATGGTACCGCGATTTCCAGCGTTCGGAGGCCTTGTCCGGTACCTCGAGCGGTACCTCGAGCGGTACCAACTGGTACCGGGAGCGTGGGCTTCGTGAGGAAAGAAGACGACCGTTGACTGGCGGGTTCGAACGATGAAGACCCTAGCGGTACCACCGCCTGTTCCAGCGGTAGTACCGCTGGCATGGAATTCTGCCTCCCAGTTAAACTGAAAGACTCCCTTTCTCTTCAACATTTTGTTCGAGGCATTTTGTAGTATTACTTTTTCTCGCTTAATCACCCAACCCTGCATCTTCTCTTGATCATGACAATCATCTGCAAGATAATGATCGGGTTCATCCTCTCCATTTAACGAGTAAATATGCTGCATGACCTAATCCCCCGGTAGATTCGTGATGCACCCGTTAAGCATCCGAACTCCGTTTAAGTTGAATAGCTTGAATCATCCTCATCTCGGGGTTTTTAAATGTCATGTCATCATGTGTTTGCGCATTGCATTTGTAAGCATGTGTGGTGATTGATTGTTTCTTCCGTTGTTATGCTTCGATAGATCAAGCCGCCGGGGTTACCCCACAATACCCCGAAGAGCCGTACTACCAGCACTTTGATCAAGGCAAGAGTAATCCCCCCCTCTGAGCATGTCTTATCCTATTTTCCGCAAATATTTTCTCCACTATAATATTGCATGCGGTTCCAAATGTCAATTTGCTTGGATTAGAGTATCCTATAGTTGCATTAAGATTCCGATGCCAATTACCTGTTTCCCCTCCTATTATCCATAGGATTGTACTGTTGGCCTGAAATAATTAACTATGCGGTGTTGATGCTTAGCCATGCTTAGTTAAAATGCTTAGCAGTCCGGTGGATGTTTCATGGTTGGAAACAGTGATGAGATGTACAGATGATGGTGGAGAATTTGTGGTGACAGGTAATAAGATGCTTAAAGGTGGGGATGAGAGGCCACTTCGGTATGGTGGTGTTTTGTCTCACTCTCGCCGCCTAGGTGCGAGTTCTTTACCTCTTGAACCAAGAATGAGCGCGCTTCCTTTCGGTGGGGTATATGGAGCCCTCGTCGACCGACTAACTTGAGCGGGACTAGCCAGGGTCCTCTAGTTTGAGCTTCCATTTGCGCGTGCGTGATGATGGTGGTATGAACTGGGATGAGGATGGTGGTGTCTAGGAAAATGAGTGGCCACGGGGCAGGGTGTTGATGATCCGCTGCTCCGTCCTCACTGATGATCCTGGGTTAGTCTTTAACAAGGTAAAGGTTGTAACCGTTCCCACTCAGCCGGCTTTCCCCGGAAGAGAGCTACGTGTAGGCAATGAGCCGAGCGGTATCGAAGGTAAACACAGTGCACCCCTGCAGGGTTAAATCTTTTCGAAAAGCCGTGTCCACGGTTACGGACAACTTGGGAAAGGACGATAAGATCGTAGAATAACATGAACGGAATGATTAAAACCTGGGTACTAAAGGTGCCACTCAAGAATGCAAGGTTAGCTTTCTCGAGGGTGATTCGGGGAGGTGCCTTTAATGAACAGGTACAGTGGTTGATGATGATGGTTGATGTTGAGAAAGGTGATCAAAGAAAAGAGTACTTCTTACCTCTTTTGAAAATATTCTGATTAGTCGATGCCATTGGGTTATGTTTTCATAAATAAAATCAGCTTTATGCAAAACAGCCATATGACTTTGAAATCCTCATCGAGCTAAAGCTCTATATATAATCTTGCGAGTTCGTCGAACTCAACGTCGTTTGTTTTGTTTCAGAGGAGGACTTCACCGACCTCGAAGGTGGGTTCTTTGTGGACGTCGACGAGTAGTCTGGGGTTCCCAGGTGGCAACTTGGGACACCCCGGAACAGCTGGCGCTGTGATGTTTAGCTGTAGGCCTCTTAGGCCATATTTTGGATCTTGTTGTTTAGAACAACCTAATTCGCTTCCGCATGTTGTAATGTTGGGTCTGTGACCTCTGGTTGTATTTTGCTATCTCTCTCTATTATAAGAGTTGAACTATATGATTTGTGTCGTAGAGTCTGTGATGTGCCAGTTGTTCCACAAGTCTTGATCTCTCTATTATACATTGAGGGTTGTGCCTGTGTTAAGGCATCAATCGGGGTGTTGCATTGCCGATGATCCATTCCGAGCAACGCCTGCCAAAGGTTTTGGCCGGGGATTGGTAAACCCGTAACCTCCGGTTGTATCGCTTAACCGGTGACACACAGCATCACTGTGTAACAGTCGGGTCGGGGCGCCACATGTCCTTCGCAATTTACTTCGTTTGGTTCTGACACGACTCCGAGAACACCGCCTCTATGCCAAGTTCTCCAAGTGTGAGTTTTGGTTGGATAATCTCATTTTCCTTGGTCATGTGATATCCGCTAATGGTGTGGCTGTCATTCCTGACAAGATTCAGTCCATTCTGGATTGGAAAACTCCAATGTCAGTCAAGGACATTCGAAGCTTTCTCGGATTGGCGGGTTATTACCGCCGATTCATCGAAGGTTTCTCTAAGATAGCCAAGGCTCTGACTGACCTTCTCAAGAAGGATAAAAAGTTTGTATGGTCGGCCGAAGCTGAAGAGAGCTTCAAAACACTGAAAGCCAAACTCACGTCCGCTCTTGTGCTTGTCTTGCCGGACACAAGCAAGGATTTCGTCGTCTTCTGTGACGCCTCTCTGCAAGGCTTGGGCTGTGTGCTGATGCAAGATGGCCATGTGGTGGCATATGCCTCTCGCCAATTGAAGCCACATGAGCACAACTATCCAACTCATGATCTGGAACTTGCCGCGGTGGTCTATGCTTTGAAGCAATGGAGACCATACTTGTTTGGTAACCGTTGCGAGATTTTCTCGGATCACAAGAGTCTGAAGTACCTCTTCACCCAGCCGGATTTAAATCTCAGGCAAAGGCGTTGGTTGGAGTTAATCACGGACTATAATGTGAGTCTGAATTATCAACCCGGCAAAGCAAACGTCGTGGCTGACGCGCTAAGTCGAAAGTCCTATTGCAACAATCTGATGATTGAAAAGGCTCAACCCGCTCTTCATGAAGAGTTCGCTCGTTTGAACCTGGAAATTGTTCCCTCCGGCTACCTTGCAAATCTGGAGATCAAAGCTACTCTTGTAGACCAGATTAAGGATGCTCAGAAGCTGGATGAGGGTATTCTGAACATCAAGAAGAACATTGCTAGTGGCAAGGCCAAGTGTTTCACGGAAGATGAATCCGGAGTTATTTATTTTGGTGACCGCTTGGTAGTGCCAAAGAACCGGAATTTGAGGGAGCTAATCCTCCAAGAAGCTCAAGAATCTCCTCTCTCTATTCATCCCGGTAGTACCAAGATGTACCAAGACCTTCGGCCACAATTCTGGTGGACTCGTATGAAACGAGAAATTGCCAAGTATGTTGCTGAATGCGACACATGTCGACGGGTAAAGGCTGAACATCAAAGACCTGCCGGCACTCTCCGCCCTATTGCTGTCCCTGAGTGGAAATGGGATGAGATTGGTATGGACTTCATCACCGGGTTTCCCAAATCTCAAAAGGGCAACAACGCAATCTGGGTAATAATTGATCGTCTTTCCAAGGTTGCTCACTTCCTACCAGTCCGTGATGATATACGGGCAAGTCAGCTGGCTGACTTATATTTGGCTCGTATTGTTCCATTGCATGGGGTCCCTTTGAGGATCATATCGGACCGTGGAAGTATCTTTGTATCCAAATTCTGGCAGAGTTTCCAAACTGCTATGGGGTCCCGTCTCAATTTCAGTACCGCTTACCATCCCCAAACTGATGGTCAGACCGAAAGAGTGAACCAAGTGTTGGAAGACATGCTTCGGGCATGTGTAATCTCTTTTGGCAAGGGTTGGGAAAAATATCTCCCTTTCGCGGAATTCTCCTACAACAATAGCTATCAAGCTAGTCTGGGCATGGCTCCCTTTGAGGCTCTTTATGGGAGAAAATGCCGCACTCCTCTAAACTGGTCCGAGACTGGAGAGAGGGCACTCTTTGGTCCGGATGTGATCAATGAAGCTGAGGAGAAGGCTAGAATCATAAGGGAGAATTTGAAGATTGCTCAGTCTAGGCAGAAGAGCTACTATGATAAGCACCATCAGGAAATTCACTATGAAATTGGTGATAAAGCCTATCTCCGCGTCTCTCCCCTTCGTGGCGTTCGCCGCTTCGGAATCAAAGGGAAATTGGCACCTCGCTATGTTGGACCTTTCACCGTTCTGGCCAAGCGAGGAGATCTTTCTTATCAATTGGAGTTACCGGTCAAATTCCCAAATGTACATGATGTGTTTCATGTCTCTCAACTTCGCCGGTGTTTCAAAGATCCTATCCATGGGGTCAATCATGAGGAGTTGGATCTCCAGGAAGATCTTACCTATCGCGAGCATCCTATCCGTGTCCTGGATGAAGCCGAGAGAAAGACCCGTAACAAGACTACCAAGTTCCTCAAAGTTCAGTGGTCGCACCATTCCGAGGATGAAGCAACTTGGGAACGAGAGTCTAGTCTTCGTGAGGAGTATCCCGATTTCTTACCGCAACCTTAGAATCTCGGGACGAGATTCCTGTAAGGGGGTTGAATTGTAACAGCTCGAAGTTTGAGAACCTAAAAACCGGTGTAAATTTTCCACTTTTGTGTTCATTGCATCATGGCATCATGCATCATGTTGTTGTGCTAGGGAATTGTTGTTGTTGCTAGGGAATTGTTGTGGTTTGGCACCACTTCAAACAAAATGCTAAATTTGCTTCAACCAATTTCAAAACAACGAAGGCACTCAATCTTGCAAAATAAAATTACTTTGACATCGTATATATTTGTCAAGGAGGTTCCAAGAGCTCTAAAATGATATTTGGCACTTGCTCCAAATTGTTAAAGGAGCAACATTTTGAAAATTAGCAAAATGCCATTTTCCACCCTCTCTAAACAAATGTTGTCCAAAACATTTTATTTTGGGGCGCCAATTTTTGTGGAGCTTCCTCATGGTATAAAAGGGCCACCCAAATTATTTCATAATTTTTGAAAATGTTTTGGTGCCTAAATTAAATCACTAAAGGTGCTGGTTTTAAAAGGGTTTAAAAAGAAAAGGGGAGAAGGACCTATCCGTGATGGGAAAATATTTTCCAGGGGTTTTTTGCAGTTGTCGCGTCTTCTTCCCTGTAGCCATGGCACTGGCGCCATGCCGTTGCCGTCGCCGCGCACACGCCGCGCCAGGGCCCCCCTCTGCCCCTCCTCTGCAAGGGAGACACGCCCACGATGCCCTGCCCTCACCTGCTCCCCATTCCCGACCTTTTTCTCCCCGTTCCCCATTTCCTTCTCTGCTCCCCCACCGAGCCGCCATGGCCGCCGTGATGCGCCGCCTTCTAGCCGTTGATTGAAGCAGCCCCATGAAGTGTGAAGACCACCAATCGCTTCCCCGCGCCGTGTTCTTCCTCCCCACCGCCGGAATCGAGCTGGGGCGACCGAAATCGCCGTCGCCTACTTCGCCGCCGCCGTCTGGGAGCCGCCGCGGACGAGTTCGTCGCGGTTGTCGCTTCCCCGCCTTCCCCGAGCCTCCCCACGAGTTTAGGGTGAGCAGAGCAACCTTCCGAGCGTCTTCTTTTCCTCTATTTTCCTCTCTAGCCGTAGCTAGTAGTCTCTGTATTGGGTCCGGAGTAGGTGCGGCGATACTCGTTGTATTGAGTAAAGGTTGCCAGGGAGCGGTAGTACCGCTGGAATAAGCGGTAGTACCGCTGCTCCCTGGCAAACACACTGCTGAAGCAGCACCGGTGCAGGTACCGTCGCAGGTACCGCCGAAAACTGTGTTCTGGGCGCGTGAGCGGTACCACCAACGGTACCTCCAGCGGTACCAGCCGGTACCGCTGATGCGGAAAGGCTGGGTCTGGTGCCGCTAATGGTACCGCGATTTCCAGCGTTCGGAGGCCTTGTCCGGTACCTCGAGCGGTACCTCGAGCGGTACCAACTGGTACCGGGAGCGTGGGCTTCGTGAGGAAAGAAGACGACCGTTGACTGGCGGGTTCGAACGATGAAGACCCTAGCGGTACCACCGCCTGTTCCAGCGGTAGTACCGCTGGCATGGAATTCTGCCTCCCAGTTAAACTGAAAGACTTCCTTTCTCTTCAACATTTTGTAGTATTACTTTTTCCCGCTTAATCACCCAACCCTGCATCTTCTCATGATCATGACAATCATCTGCAAGATAACGATAGGGTTCATCCTCTCCATTTAACGAGTAAATATGCTGCATGACCTAATCCCCCGGTAGATTCGTGATGCACCCGTTAAGCATCCGAGCTCCGTTTAAGTTGAATAGCTTGAATCATCCTCATCTCGGGGTTTTTAAATGTCATGTCATCATGTGTTTGCGCATTGCATTTGTAAGCATGTGTGGTGATTGATTGTTTCTTCCGTTGTTATGCTTCGATAGATCAAGCCGCCGGGGTTACCCCACAATACCCCGAAGAGCCGTACTACCAGCACTTTGATCAAGATAAGCGTAATACCCCCCTCTGAGCATGTCTTATCCTATTTTCCGCAAATATTTTCTCCACTATAATATTGCATGCGGTTCCAAATGTCAATTTGCTTGGATTAGAGTATCCTATAGTTGCATTAAGATTCCGATGCCAATTACCTGTTTCCCCTCCTATTATCCATAGGATTGTGCTGTTGGCCTGAAATAATTAACTATGCAGTGTTGATGCTTAGCCATGCTTAGTTAAAATGCTTAGCAGTCCGGTGGATGTTTCATGGTTGGAAACAGGTGATGAGATGTACAGATGATGGTGGAGAATTTGTGGTGACAGGTAATAAGATGCTTAAAGGTGGGGATGAGAGGCCACTTCGGTATGGTGGTGTTTTGTCTCACTCTCGCCGCCTAGGTGCGAGTTCTTTACCTCTTGAACCAAGAATGAGCGCGCTTAATTTCGGTGGGGTATATGGAGCCCTCGTCGACCGACTAACTTGAGCGGGACTAGCCAGGGTCCTCTAGTTTGAGCTTCCATTTGCGCGTGCGTGATGATGGTGGTATGAACTGGGATGAGGATGGTGGTGTCTAGGAAAATGAGTGGCCACGGGGCAGGGTGTTGATGATCCGCTGCTCCGTCCTCACTGATGATCATGGGTTAGTCTTTAACAAGGTAAAGGTTGTAACCGTTCCCACTCAGCCGGCTTTCCCCGGAAGAGAGCTACGTGTAGGCAATGAGCCGGGCGGTACCGAAGGTAAACACAGTGCACCCCTGCAGGGTTAAATCTTTTCGAAAAGCCGTGTCCACGGTTACGGACAACTTGGGAAAGGACGATAAGATCATAGAATAACATGAACGAAATGATTAAAACCTGGGTACTAAAGGTGCCACTCAAGAATGCAAGGTTAGCTTCCTCGAGGGTGATTCGGGGAGGTGCCTTTAATGAACAGGTACAGTGCTTCATGATGATGGTTGATGTTGAGAAAGGTGATCAAAGAAAAGAGTACTTCTTACCTCTTTTGAAAATATTCTGATTAGTCGATGCCATTGAGTTATGTTTTCATAAATAAAATCAGCTTTATGCAAAACAGCCATATGACTTTGAAAGCCTCATCGAGCTAAAGCTCTATATATAATCTTGCGAGTTCGTCGAACTCAACGCCGTTTGTTTTGTTTCAGAGGTGGACTTCACCGACCTCGAAGGTGGGTTCTTTGTGGACGTCGACGAGTAGTCTGGGGTTCCCAGGTGGCAGCTTGGGACATCCCGGAACAGTTGGCGCTGTGGTGTTTATCTGTAGGCCTCTTAGGCCATATTTTGGATCTTATTGTTTAGAACAACCTAATTCGCTTCCGCATGTTGTAATGTTGGGTCTGTGACCTCTGGTTGTATTTTGCTATCTCTCTCTATTATAAGAGTTGAACTATATGATTTGTGTCGTAGAGTCTGTGATGTGCCAGTTGTTCCACAAGTCTTGATCTCTCTATTATACATTGAGGGTTGTGCCTGTGTTAAGGCATCAATCGGGGTGTTGCGTTGCCGATGATCCATTCCGAGCAACGCTTGCCAAAGGTTTTGGCCGGGGATTGGTAAACCCGTAACCTCCGGTTGTATCGCTTAACCGGTGACACACAACATCACTGTATAACAGTCGGGTCGGGGCGCCACATGTCCTTCGCAATTTACTTCCATGTCAGAAATCCCATTCAAGTTAGTAAGCATAGTTAACAAAAAAAAAACTCATGTTTCTGTCGTGGTGCCATGATATGAAATCATCCATCATTCCAATAGCCAGAGGAATTCTTAAAAATTCTTTCCACATCCGCAGTCCTGAACACATTTCTAATGAGCTTTCCATCCCATGATCGGTTCTCACTTTCAATCTGATCGGTTCTCAATTTCAATCAGATCCAAAATTTGTTTAGTATTCCCTCCGTTCTAAATTAGATGATTTCCATTTGTCTAAAAGTGGATGTATCTATACTTGTAACATGTCTAGATACATCTATATTTGTAGAAATGGAAGTCATCTAATTTAGAACGGAGGGAGTACATGGTTTTCTTTCCTCGTCATTACCTTCTTATTTGGGCTGCTCCGGATACTACTTTGGCTTACAATGTCGTCGTGTTAGTTTGTTGGTGTACAACGACCTTTACTAGAAGGCCAGTTTACACACCCTCACCTATTCACTAACCAAGCTACTAAAGTACTAAGGATACCCCCAGTCGAATTTTGTTTGCAAAACAACAAAACTTTTATTTTGGTCCATATTTGATTTCAACATATTATATATCATATGTTGAATAATATTGATTTGAAATATAGATGCCCTAGAGACAATTCTAAAAAGAACCACAACTGAGTGGAACTTATTACAAAATAATTGAACTAGACACTTGATATGGCGAGAACATTACTAACCTAGGTGCGTAAACGCAACATTTAAAAAAAATCTCATAGAGATCTGATCATGAAAGAAGAGAATTCATGGTGGCTATCGGACAAGATTGGGGAAGATGTCTACATCGTGTAGCTGCAGGATATATAGGTATCCATTTGTTGCGCCCTCTTGTATAATTTTACTCTATCTCAAACTAGCGTTTTCCTGGTTGTACCCCATGTTTGGATTCATGCCACTAATGCCACTGCCGGTGTAAAATCCACTGTCACCTCCCATGGATCCCTCCTCAAGATCGAGACACTCCTGTAACAGCATCACGACGTCAGTCATGGAAGGCCGTTGCAGGGGCGATCGCTCAGTGCACTTGAGCGCGATCTCTGTAGTCTTCCAAACGGCATTGATGTCATAATCACCTTGCATACGTGCATCTACCACGCCATCAATGTCACCCTGGGCAAGCCGCTGCCGTGCCCAGTCAATGAGGGTGATGGGCTCGGGGTTACGCAAGATGGCCGGCTTCCCAGTGACTAGTTCTAGCAGCACGACACCAAAACTGTACACGTCGCTCTTCGTCGATGGCTGCATTGTTCTCATATACCTGCAAACTTGTACGTTTACTCAGAAAGCCCTGGATTATTCATAGAGCTTATTTTTGGAGAAGATGAACGTACTCTGGATCTGCATATCCGTGTGTGCCTGCAAACATGTTGGTGGTTAGGTGGGTGTCATCCTCGCAGTTGTAAGACTTGGACAAGCCAAAATCGGCAATCTTGACCTCCAGTTTCGCGTTTAATAAGATGTTGGTAGTTTTCACATCCCTGTGAATTATAGGTGGGCTACACCCCTTGTGTAGGTACTCCAGCCCTACACGTCAACATTCCAGCCAATGCTCAAGATTAATTCTTTATTTACAATATATTCGACAGTAGGTCGTTGCATTTTTAGTGGTGTATACCTTGCGCAGATTCTAGTGCGACTCGGAGTCTTTGTCTCCAGGGTAAGCCTTGTCCATTGCCGCCTTCTCCTTCAATTAAATATATGAATGCCATAAATTTCAAAACAATGTGTACTTCAATTTTTTCGATAAAGGAATGTATCAATATCAAGAAGATACCACATACACACAGCCTCTGCAGCAACAAAATTGTTCGGAGCTAGGCTAGACATTAAAAAGCATAGAGCCAAAAAAGAAAAATAGAAATAAAGAGAACCAGTGTGTACGTCAAATGGTCATTTATAAATAATAACAGAAGAAACACTCCATCATTTTGTACCTTGACATGATCTGGTTACAGTGCACATATTTTATTGCATATACCGATCAAATTCTAAAGCTACACTGTGAAATTAACAACTACAAACCTGCAATGTGTTCTTGTAGAGTTCCTTGAGGCATGTACTCATAGACAAGTGCCATATGCTCCGATCCGTGCAGAAACCAATCATGGACACCAGATATTTGTGATGAATCCGTGTTAAAACTTGAGCCTATAGGAGTGATCATGATTTAGTGACATTATATGGTAGAGATTTCTGTCTAGCAACAAGAAGCTATACCTCTGCAAGGAACTCTCTGACACCTTGATTTGAAGAATGAGACCTCAACTTTACTGCCACCTCACTGCCATTTTCCAACAAGCCGTGGAAGACATACCCGAATCCTCCTTGCCCAAGTTGTCGCTGGAAGTTGTTTGTTATCATCTCCAGTTCCTTGTACGTGAACTGGCGGTTCTCAAGTTCAAGTGAAATATTCCCATCGTCATCATTTGTCGGCTCTACATAGTGTTTGATTGATCCTACAACATATACCACAACAAACATCAGTACTCGTTTTCACGGATGGGGAAGTGGACTAAAGAGTGTCAATTTGTGCTCACTCCAATTTAAAGACTCGCCTTGCTTTCTTCTTCTTTGCAACCAAAGGTATAAAATTGCCACTAGAACTAACGTCACAATCACAACTATAGGAACACCTATGTAGATGGCTAGTTTGTTTTTGCCACCTTTGCTATCTCCTTCATCGAGCTTGCATGAGCTATCAGAACAGAGGTCCGGATTGTTGCCATACCTAAAAGGAAATGAAACGAAGTTGCTTATTCAAACTTATTGAGAACCAGGTGGGATGAAATCGAGAAAAATGACAAAAGATGACCTTAGATCCAAGGTGCCAACTTGAAATTTTTTAAGAAGTCCGGAAGGAATTGATCCATTGAGCTTGTTGTTCGAGAGATCTCTATAGAGAATAAAATAATATTGACGTGAGAAAAAAATAGAATGGGAATATTCAAATCAAATTGATCACAATGGTGGTGAAACTTACAAAAATAGTAACGATGGTAATCGGGAAAGAGTATCTGGAATTGAACCTATCAAGTTGTTGTTTGACAGATCCCTGCAACATATTGACCGAGATAATTTCTTTTGTCAAAAAGAATATATACTACAAGGGAGAGAAATACTAATATAATATATCCATGGCACAGAACGTACAAGTATTGGACTTCCTTGAAATTAGCGAAGTTAGGTGATATAGCACCACTTAGACCACTGAAAGAGACGTTCCTACAAATTAAGAGCCAATTAAGTGGGGAGTAGAGTAACATATGTAGTATAAGCGAGTAGCTAGCGTAGAGATACTTACACGTTTGAGATAATTGGGGGTTTGGAGTCGGTATAGCTGCAATTTAAGCCATCCCACAGATACTGGACGGGAACGCACGGGTCACCCATCCAGTTCTTCTGCACCTGATACATCCCTTTGATCGCAGTGATGGCAGATGCTGTTATCAAAGATAACTTTCAGCTCATGTGTGTGTACATAACGTAAGTATATATATATATATATATATATATATGCTCACACGCGTACGTACCGTCCTGTGAATCGGTGGCCACGGTATTGGTTGGGATGACGGAGAATAGCTCCATGGCGTTTATGATGGGTGGCAGCGTCGAGGTAGCGGTGGCTTTGAGGGTGACCTTGTACACGCTGTTGGCTTGAAGGGGCTGAAGTGAGTATCCAAAACCGTCGTCAAGGTATGGCGGTTTGTAGGCTGCCTTGGTCTGAATGTCATTCCGGTAGATGCTGAACTCCCGCACTGCATTACTGCCGGAGAGTTGTTGCAGTTCACAGAAGTACAACGTATGGACGTACCCCAGGGACCGGTCACTCTGCAGGCCCAAGCGAAACTCTATGTTGCTGGAGATGTTCCCGGTCGTGATGGCCGTCTGCATCACTGCCTCGGGCGGCTGGAATTCGTCGTCATTAATTCGCACCGTCATTCCCGTTGATATCGCAGCCAAGGGAAGAGTTGTCGAGCCCGGATACGGGAACCAGTACCTGTCATACGGATCATCAGGGTACCTATATATATATTTCAACAATCAGTGATCAGTTGCGTCTTCTACCTACGTCCCAACAGTCTGCAACTACTGTACTAAGTTTGTGTTGTCTCTCACCCGATAAAGCCTCCACTGGTCGGCCCGAAGTTGTACCTCTGGACAAGAACCAGGCCCTGCGTCGCATCGGCCAATGGGTAGAGCTTGTTCTTCAGCGGCCTCAGATCCAACCCGGAGATGAACGGCACCCCGTCACCGGTCTTCACAAGGCAAACCTGCACGGAATCGTCCGGCACAACCACAATGGCCTCCATGTATACAGTGGACTTGGACTGTGGGATATTCACCGTAGTCCAGAAGTCGACGCCGACGTAGAGGCTGAAGGTGGGTGGCCTGTTGAGGCCATCGTAGTCGCCGTAGAAGAACTTGGCACGGATGAGGTACTTGAGCCCGGCCACGAGCGAGCCGAGAGTGTAGCAGTTGCGCACGCCGATGGGGAAGCTGCGCACGGTGTTCCACCACAGGTCCGGTGACGACAGCGGAGACGTTGTGGTTTGAGCCGGCGTAGGCGTCGATGAAGCCGGCGTCCGTGGTGTACGTTAGCCTCGCATTCGTGGTGTAGCCCTGCGCCTGTCTCTCCCGGAAGGCCGCAGTCGATGCTTATGAATCCTGCATGCATGTAAATATATATGTAACCAAGCTATTTCACAAAAAATTGTAACCAAGATAGCTTCCTCCCATGAATTTGATCCGTGTCCCAGACATAATCTAGTAATCAGCATACCTGAGGTAGACGACTGCGCAAGACCTTGCAGCACGCCGGTGGTAGCAAAGCAGAGAAGCAAACAACCATGGCATGGCCGCGGCTGTTCTCGGCGTTGCCAGCTCCATGGATCAGCAAGAAGCTAATAGCGCGTGAAATCTGTGTACCAGGCGATATCAACTATCCGGCCTGCATTGCCTTTGTGCTCATGGTCGGAGCCAGGATTTATACATGCCGCGGCGAGCGGAAAAAAAAGTCTTGACTTTTCTATTTGTATAAGTTATTTTGCCGGGACTATTTAACTTAAATTTAGAACTATGACCACCACGCTCGTTATTGATCTATCTTATATGTTATTTATGATCTTGCATACTCTCCGTTACTAATAGATTCTTTGGGTTCAGTCTCCATTTAATCTGGGGGAGTGACAACAACCTCTAAGGTAGTGGATGTGCTGTTGCCACTAGGGGTAAAACAACGATGCTTTGTTTAAGGATAATTGTGTTGTTTACATTATGCACTTTACTTAATTCAATGATCTGTTGCTTGCAACTTAATACCAACGAGAAACACGGATGTTAACCTGAAGGTGGATCATTAGTCATAGATGCAGTTGGATAACGGTCTATGTATCATGTTGTAATGTCCAAATAAATCTCATAGTAGTCATCATGTCTTGTACATGCATTGTTATGCATTCTTTATTTTGTCAATTGTCCAGCTGTAATTTGTTTACCCAGCAAATTAGTTATTTATTATGGAGAGACACCTCTAGTGAACTGTGGACCCCGGTCCATTCTTTTACATTGATAATACAACCTACTGCAAACATTGTTCCTTTACATTCTCTGCAAACAAACATCATTTTCCACACTATACGTCTAATTCTTTGTTTTCAGCAAGCCGGTGAGATTGACAACCTCACTGTATCGTTGGGGCAAAGTAGTTTGATTGTGGTGTGTACAGGTTCCACGTTGACACCGGAATCCCTCGTGTTGCGTCGCACTACACTCCTCCACCAACAACCTTCAGAAGTGTCTTCATCTCCTACTGATTCGATAAACCTTGGTTTCAAACTGAGAGAAAACTTGCTGCTACAATCATCATATCTTCCTCTTGGGTCTCCCAACGAACGTGTGCTTTACACGTATCAAGCCAGTTTTCTGGCGCTGTTGCCGGGGAGAGGAAGTCTTCTGCAAGGGGAGTCTCTCACTTCCAATCTCTTTACTTTGTTATTTTTGTTATCCTGTTTTAATCTTGCTAAAATTAGTACTCCTGAGAACACCAAGTTGTGTGACTTCACTAGCACAAACAACAATGATTTCATATGCACTCCTATTGCTCTACCTGCTTCTAAAGCAGATTTTTATGAAATTAAGTCTGCTCTGTTAAATCTGGTTATGAAAGAGCAATTTTATGGTGTTAGTACTAATGATGTTGCTGCTCACCTTAATATTTTTGTTGAACTTTGTGAGATGCAAAAGTATAATGATATAGATGGAGATATTATTAAACTGAAATTGTTTCCTTTCTCTTTGAGAGGAAGAGCTAAAGAATGGTTGCTATCTTTGCCTAGAAATAATATTGGTTCATGGACTAAATGCAAAGATGCTTTCATTGAAAAATATTATCCTCGTGTTAAGATTATATCCTTTAGAAGTAGCATTATGAATTTCAAACAATTTGATAATGAGCATGTTGCCCAAGCATGGGAGAGAATGAAATCATTGGTAAAGAATTGTCCCACCCATGGACTGACTGTTTGGATGATCATCCAAACCTTTTATGCAGGACTGAATTTTTCTTGAAGGAACCTTCTGGATTCGGCTGCTGGAGGTACCTTTATGTCCATCACTTTGGGTGCTGCAATAAAGCTTCTTGATTATATGATGATAAATTATTCTGAATGGCACACTGAGAGAACTCCACAAGGTAAGAAGGTAAATTATGTTGAAGAAACCTCTTCCTTGAGTGATAAGATTGATACTATTATGTCTATGCTTGTGAATGGTAAATCTCATGTTGATCCAACTAATGTTCCCTTAGCTTCATTGGTTGCCCAAGAAGAGCATGTTGATGTGAACTTCATTAAAAACAATAATTTCAACAACAATGATTATAGGAATAATTTTGGTAATAACAATTATAAGCCATATCCTTCTAATAGTGGTAATGGTTATGTCAATTCCTATGGTAATTCCTACGACAATAATAGAAGTGTACCCTCTGATATTGAAGTCATGCTTAAGGATTTTATTAGTACACAAACTGCTTTTAATAAATCTGTTGAGGAAAAGTTTGGTAAAATTGATGTTCTTGCTTCCAAAGTTGATAGCCTTGCTCTTGATGTTGATCTTCTGAAAATAAAGGTTATGCCTCATGATGTTAAAGAGAGCAAGACTTTGAATGCCATCCAAGTTAAAATTGACAACAATATTAGGATGTTGGCTGAATTGCATGCTAGGTGGGAAAGAGAAGATGAAATTGATAAAGAGAATAGTATAGTTAGAGTTTGTACTATTACCACCACCAGTAATGCTGAAGTTTAAAATGCTAGTAAACATCCTACTATCAATGGTAACATAATTGGTGTTGGCAATGTTTCCACTTCTTCTGCAAAACTTTGAAATTGCCTAAAACCACTGAAACTGTTTCTGATAAAAGTGCTGAATTTTTTCGAAATATGGGAGACAATGGTCCCATTACCTTTGATCATAATGATTTTGATTTTGATGGTTGTAATATTTCTGAAGTAATTATGCTAGTGCTATAAATATGACTTTTACAAAACATATTACAAATGCTCTCATGCAAGTTAGGGAAGAGAAATTGAAACATGAAGCTTCTATCCCTAAGAAGTTAGAAGATGGTTGGGAGCCCATCATTAAGATGAAGGTGAATGATTTTGATTGTAATGCTTTATGTGATCTTGGTGCTAGTATCTCTGTTATGCCTAAGAAACTTTATGATATGCTTGATTTACCACCTTTGGAACACTGTTATTTGGATGTTCATCTTGCTGATAATTCTATGAAGAAACCTTTGGGAGAGTTGATAATGTTCACATTGTGGTTAACAATAACCTTGTCCCCGTTGATTTTGTTGTTTTGGATATTGAATGCAATGCTTCTGGTCCTATTGTTTTGGGAAGACCTTTTGTTAGAACTGTTGGTGCTACTATTGATATGAGGGAAGAGAATATTAGGTATCAATTCCCACTCAAGAAAGGTATGGAACACTTCCCTAGAAAGAGAATGAAGCTACCTTTTGATTCTATTATTAGAGTACATTATTCTGTTGATGCTTCTTCACTTGAAAACACTTGATTCTTGCTTTCTGTGCCTAGCTGAAAGGCGTTAAAGAAAAGCACTCTTGGGAGATAACCCATGTTTTATTTCTGAAATTTTTCTTTTCTTTTTGAGTCAAGGTGTTGGTTACTTCTGTAACAACTCCTTTGTATCTTTATTTTATCACATTGTTGTGCCAAGTAAAGTCTCTAGTAGAAAGTTGATGCTAGATTTGGATTTCTGCACAGGGACAGATTAATTTCTGCTGTTCACCGTTTTGAGCTTTATAAATTCCAGAAAAATGGAAAAATCTGAAAAAAATTGTGCGTGATCCTAAGATATGTACGCAACTTTCATTAGTTTTTAGTTTTCTGATCTGAGCAACTTACGTGCCTCGAAAAGATTCGTCTTTACGGACTATTCTGGTTTTGACAGATTTTGCCTTTTATTTTGCATTCTCTCTTTTGCTGTGTTTGAATGGATTTCTTTGCTCCACAAAACATCAGTGGTTGTAGCTAATGTTCAAAAAGTATTGGTAATGATTGTGTCCTTGCAGAACATGTGAATTTTTTATTATGCACTAACCCTCTAATGAGAATTACTTTGAGTTTGGTGTGAAGGAAGTTTTCAAGGATCAAGAGAGGAGAATGATATAATGTGATCAAGAAGGGTGAAAAGCTTAAGCTTGGGGATGCCCCCGTGGGTCACCCAAGCATATTTCAAGAAGACTCAAGCGTCTAAGCTTGGGATGCCTTGGGCATCCCCTTCTTCATCAACAACTTATCAGGTCATTTCTAGTGGAACTATATTTTAATTCTTTCACATCTTGTGTGGGAGAGAGACACACTCCGCTTTTTCGTATGAATACTCGTATTCTTCACTTATATTTGTTGAGTATTCTTGTCTAGCCACTGCTATGCTTTTAGCTCCTGTTTTTCATGCATCTCTTGTTCAGAGCTGTTAGTTCTTGTAGAGAAGTACTCTCTTGTTTCCTTGATAAATTATTTGGAGAGTTTGTGTTGAAATAAATTGATTGGTGTTTGGTTGGAAACATAAAATGCTACATGTGGTAGATGGTATATTGAAAAAGACATACATATTCTTGTAGATCGTTGTCTTGGATAATTTGATACTTGGCAATTGTTTTGAGCTCTCAAGTAGTTCATGTTTAAGTTCTTGTATCATGTAGTTAAAACCTATTAGTGAAGAACTACCGTAGAGCTTGTTGAAATTTGATTTGCATGCTTGGTATCTCTAAGGTCTAGATATTTTCTGGTAAAAGTGTTTGAGTAACAAGGAAAACAGTGTAGAGTCTTATAATATTTGCAATATGTTTTCATGTAAGTCTTGCTGTACCCGTTGATATCCTGTGTTTGCTTCAAACAACCTTGCTAGACTAAACTCTGTACTGAGAGGGAATGCTTCTCGTGCGTCCAAACCTTGAGCCAAAATCCATGCCATTTGTGTCCACGATAACTACATATTATGTGGTATTTCCTGTCATTTCAAGCAAATACTTCATGTGCTACCTTTAAATTATTCAAAAGCTATTACTCTTATTTGTGTCAATGTATTATAGCTCATGACGAAGTTATGTGGAGTTTATCTGTCAACCTTGTCATTTACTTTTGACAGACTTTTACCATGGACTAGTGGCATATACATCCGCTTATCCAATAATTTTGCAAAAACAGCTGACAAATGGGGTGTCCAGTCCCAATTAATTACAACTTTAACCGCTTAATTCTCTTCACATTTTTGTTCTGATCCAATTAGACAAGCAATGATACCAGTGAATAACTGCATGTATAAACAAAAGAGAACAAGAGGGATGATCTACCCTTGGGTAGAAATAACGTTCTTCATGAGAGCCGCTCTTGAAAGTCTGGTTGACAAGGGGGTAGAGTGCCCACTACCATTCTTTGAAAACAACAAACACCTCTCAAAACTTATTTTTATGCTCTCTATATGATTTCAAAAACTTAAAAAGCTCTAGCACATGATTTAATCTCTGCTTCCCTCTGCGAAGGGTCTTTCTTTTACTTTTATGTTGAGTCAGTTTTCCTACTTCTTTCTATCTCAGAAGCAAACACTTGTGTCAACTTTGTGTGCAACAATTTTTATATGCTTGCTTATTGCACTTATTATATTGCTTTGTGTTGACAAATATCCATGAGATATACATGTGATGGCCCTTCACGAAGTTACCTGCGTGAAAAGTAAATGGGTTAGGTTGAGACTCCAAGTGCAGAGTGTGTAGTAAGTGGAAGAAGTGTTTTCCCCACGAGGGTGACTCGAGGGTTTAATATCGAACTCTCGGGGAATCAGTAGTGAAAGGTTTATCTCCTTATCCTTCTTTTTGGTCACCTACAAAACAATGTTAAATGTTTTGGTCGTCAACCTCACCTGTGGTTGTGAAAGGACAATGATATCGCCTAGGGGGGGGGGGGTGAATAGGCGGTTTAAACTTTTCCGGTTTAGGCTTGCTAATTGCGGAATAAAACTAGGTGTTTAAATTAACAAGCCGACAACTTAAATAAACTAGGCTCACCTATGTGCACCAACAACTTATGCTAAGCAAGACAAGCAACAAGGTGATAGCTATATAGAATACTTCAAGCACGAAGGCTATCACAATGTAAATTGCATAAGTAAAAGGCTCGGGTATAGAAATAACCAAGGCACGCGGAGACGAGGATGTATTCCTGAGTTCCTCCTTGTTAAGGGAGTACGTCTCGTTGGAGAGGTGTGAACCGACACAACCACTAGTGGGAAATACCCTATCAGTGGCGCACCAAATTATGATTCTGTGGCGCACCCCCAGAATTGCTGGGTGCGCCACAGAATCATCGCCACTAATTTTTTTTTTGTGGCGCACCAGTCATATGCGCCACAGAAATATAAAGATTATGTGGCGCACCCCCACTTCATGCGCCACAGAAAGCGAAATATAAAGATTCTGTGGTGCACCCCACTTCGTGCGCCACAGAAAGCGTTTTTAGGTTTAAAAAAAAATCGTACGCCGCCACCGCACGGGGAGGCGTCCTCGCTCTCCTCAACGTGGGCGCCGCGCGCTCCGTTTGGCTGCTCTGGGAGGGCGACGCGGCCTACCTACGCAACGCGGCCTTGTGGACAGGGAGGCCAACGGCGGGCGGCGGGCGGGGTCGCATCGTGGATGGGGAGACCGGCAGCGGACGGCGGGCGGGGTCTCATCCTGGACGGGCGTGATGTTTCTGGGGAGCCAGTGGAGCGGCTTGTCCTTGTCGTGGCCGAGGCGGACGGCGAGGCGCTCGAGCAGGTCCAGCGCCCATGCGGTAGCAACTGCCGGCCGACCTCGACTTGTCAGTCCATGGAGCGGTGGTTCTCGATTGGACCAAAATCCATGCCAAGGGAGAGAAGAGAGGAGGCAGTGGTCGACACGGGACACAAAATCCAAGCCAAAGGACCAAAATCCCAGCACCTCCGTGGACGGCGCCGCGTCCGTGACCACCACGACCTTGTCCGCCTCCTCCGCGCAGTCGCAGCACAAGCCCGCCGACCGCGGCGAGGAGTAAGGCTAGGTAGACGCGCCTTGGTCTCGGATGGCGGCCGGCTGGCGCGGATCCATCCGCTCAGCGGCGTGGCCGGCGGCGATGCTGGACATGGGGGCAGCGGCGAGCGAGACGCGAGGAAGCCGTGGCGGCGTGCGTGCGTGGTAGTTGGAGTCTTGGAGATAAGGTAGAGAAGAAGATAAAGGAGAGGAGAGAGGATGCGTGGTGTGCTGTGTGTAGTGTGCACAGTGTGCGTGGGTGGGTGTGCCCGGCCAGTGTGCGTGGTGTGCGTGAGTGCCCGGCCGGTGTGCGTGGTGTGTGTGCTGCCTGGTGTGCGTGGTAGTTGGAGATCGTGGGTGCATGCGGTGTGGTGTGCGTGTGTGGAGATCAATTCAAAAAAAGACAAAACGGATAACGTGGAGAGAGAAAGAGGGGACCGGAGGGTGTGCGTGCAAACTATCCGTGGCGCATCAGGCACATGCCTATTTCTGTGGCGCATGCGGGACGTGCGCCACAGAAAGTTACAATTCTGTGGCGCATGTGACTTTCGTGCGCCACAGAATTGCAAATTTCTGTGGCGCTGATGCATGTAAAATGCATACATGAACTTTGCACTATATCATACATATTCCAATCGTATTTGCATCATATAAGGGTTATATTACTGTTATTTAATGATTTTAGGAAATAAATCAATTGTTTCCTATTTTTATGGAATTAACCCTGCGCAGGCAGAAAACCCTATTTCTTTCCTTTTATGTTTCAGGGACCCAAACGTCGTCATAAAATTCTGGAAAAATACAGAGGTCGTTATTTTGGAAGGAAGAAGACGTAGGAGCGAAGGAATCAAGCAAACGGAGCTCGCAAGACAGAAAGGGGGTGGCCCACGCGGCCAGGAACTGTGGCCGCGTGGCTCCGCTGCCGTCGATCTTTCGTCCACCGACTCCGTCTTGACCTAAAAACGCCTATAAAAAAGGTCCCCTGCCGTTTCGCGAACGGAGCGCCGCACAAACACAGAAACACCGAAACGGAGATCAGCAGCTGCAGATTGGAGGGGGAAAACTCCGGCGGGGCGCTGCCGGCGTGGTCTCCTTCATCTTCATCGACATCTCCACCGTCTCCACGATGAAGAGGGAGTAGTCCACCCTCTGGACTATGGGTTTGTGGTGGTAACTTCTGTATCTCTCCTCTCTTTAAGCTTCACTAATTAGTACCGTATGAGCTGCTGAACATGATTACGGTCATCTATGTAATTCTTATGGTGGATATTGTGGTATGAGATGATTTGTTATGCATTTACTGTTGTGTTGGAACTTTTATGACTTGTCATGCTTTGATAGAATATTGTTCTTTAAGAAGTATGATGTATGTGGGTACGGGATGGCCGATGTGACACGGCATAGGTATTGAGTGACACGGTACCGCCCAACATCTTTTATCCGGGGGTAAAAAGGAAGAGTATGATGTGGGAGTGACAACAACCACGCTAGCCTTACGAGGGTGACCTAGCAACACAAATGAGTACTTCTTTCAACTATGTGTTTTAGGACATATAGCCGTTATAAAAGCTACCATTAAAACATGACAATTGTGTGTACTTTATCTATAACATGATAATCATAGTAGATGAGGGAGAGAGGATTAAGTGAACCCGTGAACCCATGTCCATTGTTCCTATAAGAGAAAACTTTTGTCTTGTCCTCTTGCATTGAAGAGGATTGGGACACTTTTACATTCTTGTTTTGTTACATTAAACTTCCATCAATTAAATCAACCACCTTGTTCTTTAAACTTGTTTAGTGCATAATCAACTAAAACTTGTGACACTTTAGTTGTAGGGAATAGATAACTTTTCCTTCTTGCTCCTGCGGATCGATACCTTACTTCCACATTGAGAGGTGCTATAGTGATCCCTGCTCTTGGGGGGTAATCAAGTACTTTTCTGGCGCCGATGCCGGGGAGCGTAGCGCTTAAGTTTGTATTCTTGTGTGCACTGGACTAAGCTTGGGGAGGTTGATACGTCTCCAACGTATCTATAATTTCTGATGTTTCATGCTTGTTTTATGTATCATTGTCACATGTTTTATATGCATTATATATCATTATTATACATTTTCTGGGACTAACCTATTAACAAGATGCCACAGTGCCAGTTCCTGTTTTCTGCTGTTTTTGGTTCCAGAAAAGCTGTTCGGGCAATATTCTCGGAATTCGACGAAACAAAAGCCAAACCTCCTATTTTTCCGAGGGACACACGGAGCCAGAAGGGCAAGCCAGGGGGAGGCCCACGGCCTCCAAACCACATGGCGGCGCGGCGAGGGAGAGAGTGCGCCAGCCTATGGTTTGGCCCACTCGGGACTCCACCGACGTTGCCCCTTCGCCTATTTAGTCACCCCGACGCGAAAACCCTAAATATATATCTAATACTCCAGAAAGACTTCCGCAGCGCCGCCGCCATCGCGAGACCTCGTTTCGGGGGTCAGAAGTTCCTGTTCTGGCACCCTGCCGGGACGGGGATTGACCCCCGGAGCCATCTCCATCGACTCCACCGCCTCCACTTCGACTCCATGATGGTTTGTGAGTAGTTCCCCCATGGACTACGGGTTCTTGGCTGTAGCTAGTTGGTACTCTCTCCCCATGTACTTCAATACAATGATCTCATGAGCTGCCTTACATGATTGAGATCCATATGATGTAATTGGTGTTGTGTTTGTTGGGATCCGATGAATTGTTACATTATGATCAGATTGTTCATCATATTATCATACTATTGTTTATTTAAGATCTTGCATGCTCTCCGGTACTTGTGGTTACCCTGATCAAGTAGTTGCTTGTATCTCCAAGAGGGAGTATTTATGCTAGATAGTTGGGTTCAGCCTCTATTTAACCTGGGATAGTGACAGCAAGTTCTAAGGTTGTAGATGTGTTGTTGCCACTAGGGGTAAAACAGCAATGCTTTGTCTAAGGATGAATGTGTTGTTTACATTATGCACAATACTTAATGCAATAATCTGTTGTTTGCAACTTAATACTGGAAGGGGTGCGGATGCTAACCGGAAGGTGGATTATTTAGGCACAGATGCATGCTGGATAGCGGTCTGTGTACCTTGTCGTAATGCCCAATTAAATACTACAGTAAACTTATCTTATCATAAGCATGCATTGTCATGCCCTTACAATTATCAATTGCCCAACTGTAATTTGTTCACCCAACACCTGTTATTTGTTTGGAGAGTTACCACTAGTGTAGATAGCTGGGAACCCCGGTCCATTTGTCATCATCATTGCTCTCTGGTCCTATATGTCATTAGAAGTAGTATCAACTATTTTCTGGTGCCATTGCCTCCGTGTTACTGCTGCTGTGTTACTGTTACTATTGCTCTCATATTACTGCTGCTTTCACATCACCCCTGTTACTAGTGCTTTTCCAGGTGCAGCTGAATTGACAACTCAGTTGTTAAGGCTTATAAGTATTCTTTGTCTCCCCTTGTGTCGAATCAATAAATTTGGGTTTTACTTCCCTCGAAGACTGTTGCGATCCCCTATACTTGTGGGTTATCAAGACTATTTTCTGGCGCCGTTGCCGGGGAGCATAGCTCTACTCATAAGTTCACCTGGGGAGTACACTCTACCTCTCTCTCTGTTTTTATTTTATTTTGTTTTGTCTAGTTTATTTGTGCTTAGTTTATTTTTGTTTAGTTTATTTTTGTCTTGTTTTATTTTTCTTATAAATTCGAAAATCCATAAAAATTTGAAAAACCGAAAAACTAAAAACTGTTGTTATGGAAGAACCCACAACCTATATGGAGCTTATAGAATTATATATGAAGTATAGAGAATCAAAAAAGGGTGAAGTCATGAGTGCTGTGTTAGAAAGTTGAATACAATTGCTAAATCTTGCTTAAACGCCATGATATAAACTGTTGCTCTAAACAGGATACTAAACATCTTAAATTCCAGTGTAGCTTTAGTGAAGAGTTTTAATTGTGAACTATCATTGGAATAACTATATTCATCTTGGGTTCGAAGAAGTAGAACAATTTGTTTTATTTATGGGAGCCTCTGAGATAGAATCTTTCATGGCTAAAAATTATGAAACTTGTATTGCTTGTAAGGACCTTAAAGATTATGTCTCTTCTATCCTTGATTATTGCATAGAACATTACAGCAATAATCCTTATATCGTTGATTACAAAGAGAGACTCATTAATGCACAAGAATGCACTCACAATTTGCAGGAACCTGTGGAAGAAGAAATTGCTGAACCTGAAAGCTCATTAGATGAAAAAGAGGAGGAGAGTGATGAACAAAAGGAGGAAGAATGGATTAGCTACCCATGCCTACCTTCTAATGAGAGTAACTCTTCATCTCTTACATTATTTGATTGCCCTCCATGCTTACCCAAGGAGGATGAATGTTATGTTCCTGTTGATTCTCTTGAAATTTTTCCTATGAGTAAAACTTGTGAGAATAATTATGCTACTGTTATATATGATAATCCATGCTATTTTGATAAATCTTATGATAATCCTTTATTTGTGGCTGATATCGAAATGCATGGTACTAAAGAGTTTTGCTTAGAAAATGTTTATGATAAAGCTCTAGATGATGGTCCTATGTTACTTGATAATATTAATTGTGTACTAATGAAAATGGGATTGGAGAAGTCTTGACTTTATCTAGGCGTCCCATATATGTTGAGAGTGATCAATCATCTTGTTATAAAATTGTTACATGTGGGTTCGAAATTTTAAATCCCACTACTTATGAGCTTGATAAAAATTATGTTTGTAGATCATGAAAAGCATGCTTTATGTGATAGTTATATTGTTGAGTTTATTCATGATGCTACTGAAAATTATTATGAGAGAGGAAAATATGGTTGTAGAAATTTCATGGTACTAAAACACCTCTCTATATGCTGAAACTTTTGAAGTTACTCTTGTTTTATCTTCCTATGCTTGTCACTTTGTTCTATATGAATTTATTTGTGTACAAGTTTCCTATGCATAGGAAGTGGGTTAGACTTAAATGTGTTTTGAATTTGCTTCTTGATGCTCCTTTTGCTTCATTTTCTATTTTCATGAGAGCATCATTAAAACTATCAAGCCTAGCTAAAAGGCATTAAAGAAAAGCGCTCTTGGGAGACAACCCATGTTTTATTTCTGTAATTTTTCTTTTGCTTTTTGAGTCAAGGAGCTTGCTTACTTCTGTAACAACTCCTTTGTATCTTTATTTTATTGCATTGTTGTGCCAAGAAGAGCCTTTAATGATTAGATGATGCTAGATTTGGATTTCTGCGCAGGGACAGATTTTTAGCTGTCACGAATTTGAGCTTTTCTCCCTGGAGAAAAATCGAAAAATTCTATAAAAAATCACGCATCTTCCTCAGATATGTACGCATCTTTCATTAACTTCACTTTTTCCGATTTGAGCAACGGAAGTACCTCGAAAAAATTCGTCTTTACTGGCTGTTCTGTTTTGACAGATTCTGTCTCTGTTTTTTTGCATTGTCTCTTGTGGACTTTAAGTAAGGTTTCTAGACGTGGAGGGCTGTAGCTAATGTTTTATTGAGTATTGCAATGTGTCACTACAGAACCAAAGTGGATTAATGTTTTTGAGTACTAACCCCTCTAATGAAGTTTATGAGAAGTTTGGTGTGGCAGAAGTTTTCAAGGGTCAAGAGGAAGGATGATATTGTGATCAAGAAGAGTGAAGAGCCTAAGCTTGGGGATGCCCCCGTGGTCACCCAAGCATATTTCAAGAAGACTCAAGCATCTAAGCTTGGGGATGCCCAAGGCATCCCCTTCTTCATCATCAACTTATCAGGTCATCTCTAGTGAAACTATATTTTAATTCTTTCACATCATATGTGCTGTTCTTGGAGCGTCTTTGTGTTTAGTTTGTTAGTTTTATTCTCTGATCATATCAATGTCGGATCCTATCTATCTTGTTTGGGAGAGAGACACGCTCCGCTTTTTCATTTGAATACTCCTATTCTTCACTTATATTGTTGAGTATTCATTTTCGCACTGTTTAGCTTCTAGCTCTTGGTTTTCATGTATCTCTTGTTCAGAGCTATTAGTTATTTTATAGAAAGTACTCTCTTGCTTCACTTATATTTATTTGGAGAGTTGCTTGGTTGATGTGTTGGTCCAGAAATTTTTGCATGTGGTAGTGGTATAATGAAAAACTTGCATAATCTTGTAGATCATTGAACTTTGATAATCTGATTCTTTGCAAACGTTTTGAGGTATTTAGATGGTAAAGCTTGCTGGTTAATTAAGTTAAAATCATTAGTGGATTGTTGTCTTTAAGCTTGTACCGTACTACAAACTCTAAAATTGTTGAAGGTGTAGTTGGACTTGATAGCTTTCCATGTCTGAAAGTTCATTGTAATAACTAAGTTGTGCTGAAGGTCGAGGGATCTAACGGGGTACTTGTGCCGCCGTGAACGGCCCTTCTTGGAGTGAATTTTAATCATGCTCTTAATGTTGAACCTGCTAGTTGTTTGCAATAAACTTGTGAGTTCTTTTTGACTAATGTTAAGCTACGGTTTTTGGCACTTCCACCATCCAAATTTGCTAGCCTCTTCGGTGCTGTGCATTGCCTTCTGCTCACATTGAGAGTTGTGCATACTTCGCCGGTACATCCAACCCCGTGGGAGGACTTCCTCTTGTTCTCCTACACATAAGCCTATACATCTTCCTCAAAACAACCACCATACCTACCTACCACAGCATTTCCATAGCTGTTCCGAGATATATTGCCATGCAACTTCCATTTACATTACATGACTTGTTGTCATTCATCACTTATATATTGCTTTGCATGATTCTATACAGCTGATGTGTGGTTTACCCATGTTACGCTAGATCATTGCATATCCTGCTACACTGGCAGAGGCATACAGTTTCATACATCATGTTTGTTCGTTATGAGTTATATGTACCAAAAAGTGTGTTGTCATATTAGAATGTTGCCCCTGAAAGTGAAAAGTGCTATGTGGCCATCGAAAAGAGAAACAGAAAAAGAAAAAAAAATAGAAAAAAAAAAAAAAAAAAGAATAAAGAAAAAGGGGGCAACATTACTATCCTTTATCCACACTTGTGCTCATGTTATAGCACCTGCAGTATTCATAGTCATCATTTGTGCTCATGTTTAGCACCTATACTCCATGTGAGAGAGTTTTCATGTTCTACTAGTATAACTATGTGGGGAATTTACACTATAGAACTTGGGTTGTATATTCCAATGATGAGCTTCCTCAAAAGTGCTCTAGGTCTTCATGAGCAACCAAGTTGGATGCACCCCCACTAGTTCCATTGGAGAGCTTTCATACACATATAGCTCTATGTGCATCCGTTGCATGGCAATCACTACTCCTTACATAGCTTCGATTATAAGACTTCCTCTTGTCTAATGATCACTTATAGCTTTGTGAGACTTTCTTCCATTGGCCTTCCAAACCCCCATTAATGTTCTCTTTGCCATAACATCCTGGTGCCAATACCAAATGCTTGCGCTCACCGGTTGAGTAGACTTCGAAACAGTTGATTCATGACGTTCATGTTTATGTTTACTTGGCTGAATCCTTCTATGTTATGAAAATTTGCTTGATGCTTGGATTGAAGGATAGAACTTCTACGCTGGATACTTAAACCATCTTTAATGAACCTTGTACGGTTTCATGTCTTTAAAGCGATATTCATGAAAACTTTTAGCTTGTTTGACTCTTGCTTTATTATCTCTTATATCAACTATAGACATTTGCTTTGAATGATTTGATCTCAGCTCACATGCCTTACATTATTATTGGATCAAGATTATGTTGGTAGCATGTCACTTCAGAAATTATTTTCTTTTTATCGTTTACCTACTCGAGGACGAGTAGGAACTAAGCTTGGGGATGCTTGATACGTCTCCAACGTATCTATAATTTCTGATGTTTCATGCTTGTTTTATGTATCATTGTCACATGTTTTATATGCATTATATATCATTATTATACATTTTCTGGGACTAACCTATTAACAAGATGCCACAGTGCCAGTTCCTGTTTTCTGCTGTTTTTGGTTCCAGAAAAGCTGTTCGGGCAATATTCTCGGAATTCGACGAAACAAAAGCCAAACCTCCTATTTTTCCGAGGGACACACGGAGCCAGAAGGGCAAGCCAGGGGGAGGCCCACGGCCTCCAAACCACATGCGGCGCGGGAGGAGAGAGGTGCGCCAGATGGTTTGGCCCACTCGGGACTCCACCGACGTTGCCCCTTCGCCTATTTAGTCACCCCGACGCGAAAACCCTAAATATATATCTAATACTCCAGAAAGACTTCCGCAGCGCCGTCGCCATCGCGAGACCTCGTTTCGGGGGTCAGAAGTTCCTGTTCTGGCACCCTGCCGGGACGGGGATTGACCCCCGGAGCCATCTCCATCGACTCCACCGCCTCCACTTCGACTCCATGATGGTTTGTGAGTAGTTCCCCCATGGACTACGGGTTCTTGGCTGTAGCTAGTTGGTACTCTCTCTCCCATGTACTTCAATACAATGATCTCATGAGCTGCCTTACATGATTGAGATCCATATGATGTAATTGGTGTTGTGTTTGTTGGGATCCGATGAATTGTTACATTATGATCAGATTGTTCATCATATTATCATACTATTGTTTATTTAAGATCTTGCATGCTCTCCGGTACTTGTGGTTACCCTGATCAAGTAGTTGCTTGTATCTCCAAGAGGGAGTATTTATGCTAGATAGTTGGGTTCAGCCTCTATTTAACCTGGGATAGTGACAGCAAGTTCTAAGGTTGTAGATGTGTTGTTGCCACTAGGGGTAAAACAGCAATGCTTTGTCTAAGGATGAATGTGTTGTTTACATTATGCACAATACTTAATGCAATAATCTGTTGTTTGCAACTTAATACTGGAAGGGGTGCGGATGCTAACCGGAAGGTGGATTATTTAGGCACAGATGCATGCTGGATAGCGGTCTGTGTACCTTGTCGTAATGCCCAATTAAATACTACAGTAAACTTATCTTATCATAAGCATGCATTGTCATGCCCTTACAATTATCAATTGCCCAACTGTAATTTGTTCACCCAACACCTGTTATTTGTTTGGAGAGTTACCACTAGTGTAGATAGCTGGGAACCCCGGTCCATTTGTCATCATCATTGCTCTCTGGTCCTATATGTCATTAGAAGTAGTATCAACTATTTTCTGGTGCCATTGCCTCCGTGTTACTGCTGCTGTGTTACTGTTACTATTGCTCTCATATTACTGCTGCTTTCACATCACCCCTGTTACTAGTGCTTTTCCAGGTGCAGCTGAATTGACAACTCAGTTGTTAAGGCTTATAAGTATTCTTTGTCTCCCCTTGTGTCGAATCAATAAATTTGGGTTTTACTTCCCTCGAAGACTGTTGCGATCCCCTATACTTGTGGGTTATCAGAGGGGTCTTTAAACTTGTTTTATATCTTGCAATCATCTAAGCTTGGGGAGGTTTATGGCTTTTATGAATCGTGCATCGCTGCATCTTGCTTTATATGAAAGTGTCTATGCCACTACTGCTAAAGTGGTTGAAACTACTGTGTCTGAGGTACCTAAAGTGGGATTTAAAGTTCCCATTGGTCATGTTAAAAGAGTTATGAACAAACCATTTACAGGGGATGGAACTAAGTCTGTATGTGAACACATAGAAACAATTGATGAAATATGTGGTTTATTTAGGCTTCCTGGTATTTCTGATGATCAAATAAAAAAGAAGCTATTATATTTGTCTTTATCTGGTAATGCTCGTGATTGGTACATGTCTTTGGATGAAGAAGTGAAAACTGATTGGAGTATTTTGAGGGAGGTTTTTCTTAAATATTTTACTCCCCAAGAAAGTACTAATATTTTGCAGGAAGAAGACGATGAACACGTAAGCTTGGAAGAGGAAGAATGTGAAGAAGAGGATAAAAACCTAAGCTTGGGGATGCCCATGCAATCTCAAGAAGATGCTGAAAAAGATGAACAACTAGAGAATGAAGAGTTGGATCCCCCAACTTCACCATCAACATATGATAGTAACACTCAAACTCAAAAACCTTTTGTTAGTAAACTTATTGATAATAATGAGGAGTGTTGCTTAAATATGTTATATGATAATGCTTAGATGATGGTCCTATGCTTATTGATAATCCTCCATGTTTAGAACTTGTTACTACTTTATGTGAGGATAAAAATGATATACTTGCTGTTTGTGAAAATACTCTTACTAATAAGAGTCATACTTTGTTCCTGAATTCTCCTAATAACACCATAGAGGAGAAATTTGCTTATGTTGAGAAATACTTATGTGGTTTGCAATTATCTTTAGTTCCAAATCTTTGTTGCAACCATGATATTAAACTTGATATTGATCTCAACAACTATTTTGAAAGAGGGAAGCATGCTAATGAATTTCAAAATAAAATTAATGATCCTCTTTATGTTCCCAAATTATCTAAGTTGGAAGATTATATTGGTTATGTGGTTGAATACACTTCTACTACTTGCAACTATTATGAAAGAGGAGGTGATAAGAACCCTCTTTATGCTACTAATAATTATGGGCTGCAAGTAACTATTGCTAATATGCATTGGAAAACTTCTATTCATTGTGATTCATCCATATACAAAATGCCAATGCATAGGAAGAAATTAGACTTCGTTGTTATTACTTTTATGTTTTGTGTTTCTCTCAACCAAGTTTAAACTTCACTATTATTTTGATCGGTTTGAGAGCACCATGAGACCCTGGTATAATGCATGGAACACTTCCCAAGGAAGAGGGGCACATCATTCAAGGTCCCTCATGAGCTTCATCTTCGATAAACAACAAGTAAGAAGCCTAGCTATATGGCTATAAAGAAAGCGCTTTGCGGGAGGCAACCCGGTTATTTTTGTGTGTGATTTTTCTTTGTGTCCTCTTGCTGTAACAAGAGATCTTGTGTCTAGTTTAGTTCTGGAGTTTTTAATAAAGTGCCAAGTTTTACCCATGTTGGTCTTGAAAAGTTGCTATTTGAGTTCGGAGATTTTATTCCTGCACGAATCTGTGCACGGTATGATTTTTAATTCTTATTCTGTAACTCCGAATGAGCTCATATTTAAACTGTAGTTGCAACTGTTCATCCTCTGTATGCATGAATGTTTTCAGAATTTTTAGACAAAGTTCAGTAGGGTAGAAAAATATGTTTTGCTGCCGCTGTTTTTCTGGACAGATTCTGTCCCATTTTGTTTTATGCATGTTTTGAACTTCTATCTTGAATCTTTTTTATTCAAATGAGTTTATGAGTAGGCATACAACATTATACACTTTCTGGACATTCATATGTATTTTTGTCCAAGGATTATATGCAGCAAGAAACCTATTTGTTTATCACTACTAATGGACCCCACAGAAAAGAAATGGGAGAAACGGTGTTTTGAAGTTTTTTCACAGGGATTGGAGGAGATGCACCAAGAGTTATCCAAGGATGGTGAAAACCATAAGCTTGGGGATGTGAAGACAACCCCACTGGACCTACATACTCTCGGTTTGCACACGTCTAAATTCTGTTTTTCGATCGAAACACTTTATCGCATAAACTTGGAGCATCTTTTTGTTTGTTATTTTGTGAGACCACCACATTATCATTTATATATGGGAGAGCTACTGGAAATATGGGTTGAAATATGTTGGATGCTTTTATAAGATTGGGAAAAGTGATGTTTGAGTTGATTTTTAATGATACATATAGTTGCATGATTCATGAGCTTGTTTATGAGTAATAGTTTGCAAATCCTTTTTTAAGAGCTATCACTTATTCATGTTTTGGTGCTGATTGTTATTTTACTTGGTTTAACATGGATTAGTTAGTTCTATGGACACTCATGCATGCATCTAGATGGTCAACTTTCTCCCTTTTGCTAGCCCAAAAACTCCAACAAGTTAAAACTTGTTTCCAACACCTTCAACCAAAGTCATTCCAGTGAGTCCACCATATCTACCTACTAGCTATATGCTATTCCGAGTATGTTCATCATGATATTTGTGTTATCTATACCTCTGAATGAAAATGATTATGTTATTGATTGCCATGGGAAAAGTTGGTTATATAGCTCTCATGAACTTGATGCACATTTTTACTATCATTGCTATAAATAAAACATGACCCATTGTGATTAAGATTATGATGCTAGTGGCTTGATAAATGTCCGAGGTTGGGAGTTAGCCCATATGTGCTGTCACATGCAAAGCTTTCAACATGCTCCATTTAGTTGATATCATGTGCTTTTGTCTATGGATGCCTATCATGGTGAAATAAGGGGGAAAAGATTTAGTTTGAATGAGTTTGTATAAATGGTTAGAGAGATGCCTGGGCCGCTAATCTAAGCCATGCATTATTCATGGTGGAAATTTACTTACATGCTATGGTGAATTATCTATGACACACCTTACAATAAAAAGCTATTCCAATGGTAAATAAAAATGGTGTTGAGGTGGTTCATCTTGTTTGTTTGTCTTGTCATTTTGATATGGGCTTGTTCCATATCCTGGGACAAGAGGTACCCCAGTTGACGCTCTTGATGATACTATTATTACTTACAATGATAGATAACTTGAACTTGCTTTTCCCAAGTTGAGTAACTCATGGTGTAGGTACTTGTATTCAAGGGGCATGAGACATCCAACCTTTACTTTGTCAAGCACACTACTCATATTTGCTCTCACATTAAACTATAATCATTCAAGATGCTATGATAGGGTAATGAGAGCTTGACACCAAGGATTACCACATTGCAATCATTAACTTAAGTAGGAGAGTTTGGAAGTTAGATGAAACTTATGCATGCTTTACCTCTACTCACTTATTCATCTTTCCAAAGTGTCCACCAAACATATTCAGATTTTCATCATCACTCTATGGACCACATGTATGCAAAAGTAAGAATGTCCATACTACTATCTGTTATGTTACACTTTGTGAACTATTATTGAACATCCTTGCATTGAATACTTGATATCACTTCATAAATATTTTGCATATTGCTACTCCTTTGAAGAATGAATTATTTGAGTCTATGTAGCAGTAGCAATCATCTTTGATACCCATTGTTAGTGCTATATTGCAAAGCCCATGTTAGTTTTATCACCTTCATACTCGAGGACGAGTATTGGTTAAGCTTGGGGATGTTGATGCATGTAAAATGCATACATGAACTTTTCACTATATCACACATATTCCAATCATATTTGCATCATATAAGGGTTATATTACTGTTATTTAATGATTTTAGGAAATAAATCAATTGTTTCCTATTTTTATGGAATTAACCCTGCGCAGGCAGAAAACCCTATTTCTTTCCTTTTATGTTTCAGGGACCCAAACGTCGTCATAAAATTCTGGAAAAATACAAAGGTCGTTATTTTGGAAGGAAGAAGACGTAGGAGCGAAGGAATCAAGCAAACGGAGCTCGCAAGACAGAAAGGGGGTGGCCCACTGATGCATGTAAAATGCATACATGAACTTTGCACTTTAATTGCTTATATTCCAATCATATTTGCATCATATAAGGGTTATATCAATGTTTTATCATGATTTTAGGAATACTTCATAGTTTTCCCATTTATTTGGAATTAACCCTGCACAGGCAGAAAACCCTAGTTTTGTATTTTAATGTTTCAGGGACCCAAACGTCAACGAAATCACCTGGAAATTTACGGGCGTCAATATTTGGAAGGAAGAAGGACTACGGAAAAAGGAAGCTAGCAAACGGAGACCCGAGGGCCAAACGGGCATGGCCCACGCGGCCACAGTACCAGGCCGTGTGGGACCCACCCGTTCGGGCCTCGTGGCTCCGTTGCCGTCGATTTTCGCTCCACCGCATTCGTCTTGACCTAAAAACGCCTATAAAAAAGGTCCCCCGACGTTCTCTGGAAGGAGCGCCGCACAAACACAGAAACACCGAAACGGAGATCGGGAGTTGCAGATTGGAGGGGGAAAACTCCGGCGGGGCGCTGCCGGCGTGGTCTCCATCTTCTCCATCGACTTCTCCACCGTCTCCATGATGAAGAGGGAGTAGTCCACCTCTGGACTATGGGTTTGTGGAAGTAACTTATGTATCTCTCCTCTCTTGAGCTTCACTAATTAGCACCGTATGAGCTGCTGAACATGATTACGGTCATATTTGTAATACCTTTGTGGTGGATCTTTATGAGTTAATATATGTTTGAGATTGCAATGTTTGTTTCAGTTATGAGTATAGATGCATATTATGTACCCCGTTCTTGTTTACTTGTTTTGATCAAGCATGTTTATGAGAGCGTGTGAGGGGGAACGTGTGCATTAGTTGGAGTAACGGGGGGTGGCTAGTGCAGTGAACGTGAGAGAAAGTTCTGCGATCCACTTTGGTATCTTTACCTTACTTTGTTACCTCACTAGGGATAAACTAAAATACCATGCTACCGGGGATGTGGGCGTGACCATTGCCACTACTCCATGACTAGATCTAGCATGTTCTTATTTTCACTTCATGTCATGATACTTATTGCTATACTCTGAGTTATCTTAATTACTGAGGTGTTATGATTTAGTTCGCATCTTGGTGGAGTATAAGAGAGGTTAATAACCAAAAGATCTCTATGTTAGGACGTGATGCCCATATATCTAAGTAACTTGTTATCAAACCCTGTGTTGCAATCTCATATGTTAACTTTGTGTGTTCCATTGTCTACCACTTTATAAAGAGAGAGTGCATTTGTGAAACCATGAACCCCAGTCATTTTAATCATAAGAAACACCTTTCCAACACCATATACCACTTTTCTATTTTCAGCCATCATTAAATCCGAAAATACAAAAATACTTTTCATCTTGCATACATCATTCAAAAACCCAAAAATATCATTTATCATTGCATCCACCACCATTGCATATTTATTTCTTGTTTGCATTGCATAACTATCCTGATATCATTCTTACACCTTGTGCTTGACAACCACAGGTGAGGTTGAGGACCAAAACATCTAACCTTGTTTTGTAGGTAACCAAAAGAAGGATAAGAAGATAAATCTACCACTGCAGATTCCCCGAGAGTTCGATATTAAACCCTCGAGTCACCCCTCGTGGGAAAACTGTCTTCCACTATACTATACACTCTGCACTTGGAGTCTAACCTAAATCCCGTTATTTGTGCAGGCATCAAGACTTGCTCTTCGGGATCATCAAGACGTTTTCTGGCGCCGTTGCCGGGGAATCGTAGCTGAGAGATTTATCCAAGGGTGTGCATCATCGCATTCATCTCACAACAAAGTCAACGTCACCAACTTGTGCTAACACCTAAGCTTGGGGAGGTTGCACCTACGTGAGCACCATTATCCATCTTTACTTACAAAGCAATTTATTTGTTTTGTTAGTGTCATTGCATATCATATCATATTTATTTCAGTTTTGCATAAAAATCTAAAAACACATAAAAACTTGCTAAAATGGGAGAAAACCCATTGCCACACCTGAGAGAAAAGCCAAAAATTATTGATGCTTCGACTATGGCTTTTATGAATCATGCACCGCTGCACCTTGCTTTATATGAAAGTGCTTATGCCACTACTGCTAAAGTGGTTGAAACTACTGTGTCTGAGGTACCTAAAGTGGGATATAAAATTCCCATTGGCCATGTTAAAAGAGTTATGAAAAATCCATTTACAGGGGATGGAACTAAGTCTGCATGTGAACACATAGAAACAATTGATGAAATATGTGGTTTATTTAGGCTTCCTGGTATTTCTGATGATCAAATAAAAAGGAAGCTATTATATTTGTCTTTATCTGGTAATGCTCGTGATTGGTACATGTCTTTGGATGAAGAAGTGAAAACTGATTGGAGTATTTTGATGGAGGTTTTTCTTAAATATTTTACTCCCCAAGAAAGTACTAATATTTTGCAGGAAAAAGAAGATGAACAACTGGAGAATGATGAGTTGGATCTCCCAACTTCACCTTCAACAAATGATAGTAACACTCAAACTCAAAAATCCTTTGTTATTTATGAGAACCCATGTTATGACGAGTGTGAAACTGAAAATTCTATGGTCCTATATGATAACCCATGCTATTATGATGAAACTAATAATGCTACTAGTAAACTCATTGATGATAATGAGGAGTGTTGCTTAAATGAGCTATATGATAATGCTTTAGATGATGGTCCTATGCTTATTGATAATCCTACATGTTTGGAAGTTGTTACTTCTCTATGTGAGGATAAAAATGATATACTTGCTGTTTGTGACAATACTCTCACCCATGAGAGTCCCACTTTGTTCTTGAATTCTCCTAATAACACCATAGAGGAGAAATTTGCTTATGTTGAGAAATACTTATGTGGTTTGCAATTATCTCTAGTTCCAAATCTTTGTTGCAACCATGATATTAAACTTGATATTGATCTCAACAACTATTTTGAAAGAGGGAAGCATGCTAATGAATTCCAAAATAAATTTAATGATCCTCATCATGTTCCCAAATTATCTAAGTTGGAAGATTCTATTGGTTATATGGTTGAATACACTTTTACTACTTGCAACTATTATGAGAGAGGAGGTTATGAGAACCTCTTTATGCTACTAATAATTGGGCTGCAAGTAACTTTGTTAATATGCATTGGAAAACTTCATTCATATACAAAATGCCAATGCATAGAAAGAAAGTTAGACTTCGTTGTTATTACTTTTGTGTTCTATTTTTCTCTCAACCAGGTTTCAACTTGACTATTATTTTGATCGGTTTGAGAGAACATGGGACCCTGGTATAATGCATGGAACACTTTCCAAGAAAGAGGGAACCACCAAAGTTCAAGCTCCCTCATGAGCTTCGTCCACAATAAAACAACAAGTAAGAAGCCTAGCTATATGGCTATAAAGAAAGCGCTTTGCGGGAGGCAACCCGGTTATTTTTGTGTGTGATTTTTCTTTGTGTCCTCTTGCTGTAACAAGAGATTTTGTGTCTAGTTAGGTTCTGGAGTTTTTAATAAAGTGCCAAGTTTTACCCTTTTTGGTTTGAAAAGTTGCTTATTGCATTCGGAGATTTTATTCCTGCACGAGTCAGTGCACGGTATGATTTTTAATTCTTATTCTGTAACTCCGAATGACTCATATTTGAACTGTAGTTGCAACTTTTCATCCTCTGTATGCATGAATGTTTTCGGAATTTTTCGAGAAAGTTTGGTAGGGTAGAAAATACGTTTTGCTGCTGCTGTTTTTCTGGACAGATTCTGTCCCATTTTGTTTGATGCATGCTTTGAGCTTTTAAGTTGAATATTTTTGATCCAATTGAGTTTATGAGTAGGCATACAACATTATACACTTTCTGGACATGTCATATGAATTTTTGTTCAAGGATTATATGCAGCAAGGAACCTATTTGTTTATCACTATTAATGCACCCCACAGAAAAGAGATGGGAGAAACGGTGTTTTGAAGTTTTTTCACAGGGATTGGAGGAGATGCACCAAGAGCTATCCAAGGATGGTGAAGACCATAAGCTTGGGATGTGAAGACAACCCCACTGGACCTACACACTCTCGGTTTGCACACGTCCAACTTCTGTTTTTCGATCGAAACACTTTATCGCATAAACTTGGAGCGTCGTTTTTGTTTTTGTTTGAGTCTTGAGAGACCACCACACTATCAATTATATATGAGAGAGCTACTGGAAATATGGGTTGAAATATGTTGGATGCTTTTATAAGATTGGGAAAAGGGATGTTTGACTTGATTTTTAATGATACATATAGTTGCATGATTCATGAGCTTGTTTATGAGTAATAGTTTGCAAATTCTTTTTGTAGAGCTATCACTTATTCATGTTTTGGTGCTGATTGTTATTTACTTGGTTTAACATGGATTAGTTAGTTCTATGGACACTCATGCATGCATCTAGATGGTCAACTTTCTCCCTTTTGCTAGCCCAAAAACTCCAACAAGCAAAAACTTGTTTCCAACACCTTCAACCAAAGTTATTCCAGTGAGTCCACCATATCTACCTATTGGCTTTATGCTATTCCGAGTATGTTTAACATGTTGTTTGTGTTATCTTACCTCTGAATGAAAATGTTTATGTTATTGATTGCAATGGAAAAAAGTTGGTTATATAGCTCTCACGAACTTGATGCACATTTTACTATCATTGCAATAAATAAAACATGACCCATTGTGATTAAGATTATGATGCTAGTGGCTTGATAAATGTTCGAGGTTGGGAGTTAGCCCATATGTGCTGTCACATGCAAAGCTTTCAACATGCTCCTTCATCTCATTTAGTTGATATCATGTACTTTTGTTTATGGATGCCTATCATGGTGAAATGAGGTGGAAATGAAGTAGTTCAAATGAGTTTGTATAAATGGTTAGAGAGACGCCTGGGCCGCTAATCTAAGCCATGCATTATTCATGGTGGAAATTTACTTACATGCTATGGTGAATTATCTATGACACACCTTACAATAAAAAGCTATTCCAATGGTAAATAAAAAGGGTGTTGAGGTTTTTCATCTTGTTTGTTTGTCTTGTCATTTGATATGGGCTTGTTCCATATCCTGGGACAAGAGGTACCCCAGTTGACGCTCTTGATGATACTATTATTACTTACAATGATATAACTTGAACTTGCTTTGTTTTAAGTTGAGTAATCATGGTGTAGGTACTTGTATTCAAGGGGCATGAGACATCCAACCTTTACTTTATCAAGCACACTACTCATATTTGCTTTCACTTTAACCTTAATCATTCAAGATGCTATGATAGGGGCAATGAGAGCTTGACACCAATGAATACCTTATTGCAATCATTAACTTAAGTAGAAGAGTTTGGAAGTTGGATGAAACTTATGCATGCTTTACCTCTACTCACATATACATCTTTCCAAAGTGTACACCTATCATATTCAGATTTTCATCTACACTCTATGACCATTGTAGGATGTTCTACTTATCATTATGCATACATGTGTTCCATATTACTTGCTACCATGTTACACTTTGTGAACTATCAATGAACAGCCTTGTCTTGAATACTCGATATCACTTTATAAACTATTTGCATATTGCTACTCTTTTGAAGAATGAATCATTTGACTATATGTAGCAATTGTAATCATCTTTGATATCCATCTATTATATTATTAAAACAACAAACAATTGACGGTGGAGATTTATCAACGGAAAGTTAAGATATTTCAATGGTAGAGATTCACAAACGCGAACTGAGGATACCGTGTCACGGTTGCTTAGGAAACGGCTACGTGACGCAATTGGTTTCTTTTTTTTTCTGCTAAGCATGCAATCGCTTTGCTGATCACGTGTACAAGACAAACACCACGCTCCACGCTTTGGATTATACATTTAGATCTGGCATACCCTATGAAACAGACGTTCCAAGTCTGATCTGCCGCGCCGCCGCTCCGCACGGCTCTGCCGATCATCCATCGCCTCTGTTTCGTCCATGGCCGCTGCGTCGAGCTTCTCGCCGCCGCACGACTATGCTGGATCTCCCGTCGCCTCTATTTCTCCTCTCTGTTTGTGACCACTGCGACGCCTCCGGCTCTTTTCCTAGGGGCGTTCTTCTCCGTGTTGTGCAGATTGTTTACCACTGCGCCATGGCTACAAAAGTCTAGCACGTTATTCTGCTGTCCAGTGTCCACACGTCTCAGCTCTGTCAAGAGTCTCGATGTGCAAGCAAAAAGCGCACCCAAACATTGCTATGATGTCTATTTTTTCCTGTGTTAGATTCAATTGAAAGCAGGAAGGCTGCTGCAGTTTTGACCACCAAAGAATCACACGAGGCTAAATTGATGATTGTTGGAGTTCGGACAATATGTTTGTGGTTATAATATTTTTTCTGACTATTCTGGGCTTCTGGCAGTTTAGTGTGTCAGAAAAATCGGAATGTCAATTTTCATCTGAGCACTTGCATGTTTTGTACGAATGGAAGCAACCCAGGTTTTAATTATACAAGCTAATGTACGAAGTTTTTTCTATTTGTTTCAGGTATATGTGAAAGGGAGGGCCACGGTTTTCACAGGAAGATATGAATTTGTTTGATCTAGACAATTGGATCATTCCCAGTCAACCATTGTTAATGTAATAGGAGCAGCGGTGCTTTATCATTAAATTTTGGTAGACACACAGGTTGGTACATTGAAGTTACTTTCAGATTGAGTGAGGCTGTCTTTTACAATTTTGTTCATACCTTCTATATATTGAGGATAATCAATAAATGTGAACCTTTTTACAGAAGAAATAGATTTTGCAATTCTACAAGTACTTTATACAACAAACTGGCAAGTTCTATATTCTAGATTTTATAAGTCAACTGATAAAGATGGGAGTATTCATGTTTATAGCCTATTTTAATAACATGGTGACATATATATATAAATGGTGACATAGTGACATTAACTTTCCTACAATGTTCAATACTAAAAGGTTTTTGGTACTACTATTGAAATTTGATTGTGTCTTTCTTAATGTTCAGTACAATATTGCGTAGTGTTTCATTGTCCTTCATATTTCCAATGGTTTAAGTAAATCGGAGCAAAACATTCTGGACTCCCTTCGGTCGATTGCTTCCCAGGTTCCATTGCATAATCCATATAGACAATATAGAGTGCTTATTATTGCATACCTCTCTTGCCTCCCGAATGCAGTTTTCTAAGCAAAAGAAAATGGCATGCCTATATTTTATCAATGCTTCCAGCTGATAAATATGAGAGTAATATATCCCCAGCGGTAATTAATAATGCCTCTTTACATCTGTTGTCATATTAATCAAGATGCCATCGGGTCACAGGTGAACACATGACAGTAGCACCTGCAAGATTAACCAGAGAACCTCCCGCTGGCCGGAGATGGAGAGCGTCAAGAAAGACCCATGCGGCGATCAAATGATAATTGCGAGGGACACCAAATTGATGAGCTTCATGTGCATGCAGACGAAGGGTCACCGGCGAGATCTCCCGTCAATTTCACGCCTAATACAAATGGCATCTGAGCAGCAAACTCGATATCAATCTGACGAGAAATAATTGCATCGGCAGACCTGGAATACGATATTCAGAATTCCTATGGCGACAAAAACACCTCACCACACTAGATTCAACTACCTGCACGCCACCAAGGTATCCATTAGTTTGGGCTCTGATAATTTTTGATCACACATGGACTAAAGTTGAATGTCCAACTCCATACTCCAGAATAGATGATCTGACGGACTGTTCAATTAATCACGTCAATGCAAACTGGCTATGTCCGTTTCTTAAACCAACATGCAGCTACAATTTAATGAAGGTATGTATACATGTGTTGAAGTATATATATAAGAGGCCCATGCATTGTCTGGAAGAGTGAATAATTAATTCTCGAAATGAGAGAAGTACAAGGGCTCCGATGGAAGCGAACAAGTGCACATGCAACATGGCTGGATAGGAGGTACAAATTTACTAATATCACTCCAATTTTTTATATATGAAGAATTAATAAAAACTACAATCGATTTTTCATATGAACTTCATTTGAAGTCACTAGATAGGTTTTTAGCTAACTTTATATGAAAGGAAAAGGTGGATTTAAGAATAACCACTGTTTCAGATACGAAATTTGAAATAACAGTAGAGAAACTAGCAATTAGACCTTTTTCACGTTCTTCATATGAATTGCATGAATAGTAAGGGTATAGTACAATGTTTATCTTATTACATGGAATAAGAAACGAAAAAATTATACGATCGAATCATAGAAATGTTGTCTTTTCAAAAAATAAGGTCTTAGGAACACCTCATTTAAGTGCATGTGAATAGATGTTGTCGCAAAAACATTCAGACATGATTGGAAAGAGAAGTAGTCAGGGCATGCCAGAGAAAGGAGAGGGAAAGCGAGGGAGAGAGGTTTAACAAATTATTTTTGTGATTATACATGTACATTGCTTTAGTGGGCAGGGGATGCATGCATTTAAAGTATGCACTAAAAAAATTTAAGTCGTCAAATTTCGGAAACAAAGAAGTTACGTATTATTAATCACGATGAAGGGATGGATGAACGGAAGATACAATATTTGGATTTAGTTCCTGGTGGGAAAATCTTAAAACGATATCGGTAATAAGATAGACAATACATGGCGGACTTAGGAAGAGCCTGATGAGACGAATCTAAATATTAATCAAAAGACTATAAGCATAATGGAGAGCCACGGGTATTCAGTTACGTCAAACCAATGTTCTTGCAAACAACCTTATAACGTTTTACCGTGCAATGTAGAGGTGAGTTAAGTTGATAGTATTTTACACATAAATTGTCTTTCTACAAGGTTTTTATATTTTAAGGTTTCATCTAATAGCACACTAACATCTCCAAATTAATATGTTGAATACATAAAAAATATGTATTGCAAGAGAAAATATCAAATAAATCTAGCCGCGCAAATGCGCGGGCCACCCAGCTAGTTGTTAAGTATTAAATTGCAAAGTCCATGTTAGTTTTATCATCTTCATACTTGAGGACGAGCATGGATTAAGCTTGGGGATGTTGATGCATGTAAAATGCATACATAAACTTTGCACTTTAATTGCTTATATTCCAATCATATTTGCATCATATAAGGGTTATATCAATGTTTTATCATGATTTTGGGAATACTTCATAGTTTTCCCATTTATTTGGAATTAACCCTGCATAGGCAGAAAACCCTAGTTTTGTATTTTAATGTTTCAGGGACCCAAACGTCAATGAAATCACCTGGAAATTTACGGGCGTCAATATTTGGAAGGAAGAAGGACTACGGAAAAAGGAAGCAAGCAAACGGAGACCCGAGGGCCAAACGGGCATGGCCCACGCGGCCACAGTACCAGGCCGCGTGGGACCCACCCGTTCGGGCCTCGTGGCTCCGTTGCCATCGATCTTCGCTCCACCGCCTTCGTCTTGACCTAAAAACGCCTATAAAAAAGGTCCCCCGACGTTCTCTGGAAGGAGCGCCGCACAAACACAGAAACACCGAAACGGAGATCAGGAGTTGCAGATTGGAGGGGGAAAACTCCGGCGGGGCGCTGCCGGCGTGGTCTCCATCTTCTCCATCGACTTCTCCACCGTCTCCATGATGAAGAGGGAGTAGTCCACCTCTGGACTATGGGTTTGTGGAAGTAACTTATGTATCTCTCCTCTCTTGAGCTTCACTAATTAGCACCGTATGAGCTGCTGAACATGATTACGGTCATATTTGTAATACCTTTGTGGTGGATCTTTATGAGTTAATATATGTTTGAGATTGCAATGTTTGTTTCAGTTATGAGTATAGATGCATATTATGTACCCCGTTCTTGTTTACTTGTTTTGATCAATCATGTTTATGAGAGCGTGTGAGGGGGAACGTGTGCATTAGTTGGAGTAACGGGGGGTGGCTAGTGCAGTGAACGTGAGAGAAAGTTCTGCGATCCACTTTGGTATCTTTACCTTACTTTGTTACCTCACTAGGGATAAACTAAAATACCATGCTACCGGGGATGTGGGCGTGACCGTTGCCACTACTCCATGACTAGATCTAGCATGTTCTTATTTTCACTTCATGTCATGATACTTATTGCTATACTCTGAGTTATCTTAATTACTGAGGTGTTATGATTTAGTTCGCATCTTGGTGGAGTATAAGAGAGGTTAATAACCAAAAGATCTCTATGTTAGGACGTGATGCCCATATATCTAAGTAACTTGTTATCAAACCCTGTGTTGCAATCTCATATGTTAACTTTGTGTGTTCCATTGTCTACCACTTTATAAAGAGAGAGTGCATTTGTGAAACCATGAACCCCAGTCAATTTCTAATCATAAGAAACACCTTTCCAACACCATATACCACTTTTCTATTTTCAGCCATCATTAAATCCGAAAATACAAAACACTTTTCATCTTGCATACATCATTCAAAAACCCAAAAATATCATTTATCATTGCATCCACCACCATTGCATATTTATTTCTTGTTTGCATTGCATAACTATCCTGATATCATTCTTACACCTTGTGCTTGACAACCACAGGTGAGGTTGAGGACCAAAACATCTAACCTTGTTTTGTAGGTAACCAAAAGAAGGATAAGAAGATAAATCTACCACTGCAGATTCCCCGAGAGTTCGATATTAAACCCTCGAGTCACCCCTCATGGGGAAAACTGTCTTCCACTATACTATACACTCTGCACTTGGAGTCTCAACCTAAATCCCGTTATTTGTGCAGGCATCAAGACTTGTTCTTCGGGATCATCACCCACGCGGCCAGGTACTGTGGCCGCGTGGGGCCCACTCGTTTGGGCCTCGTGGCTCCGCTGCCGTCGATCTTTTATCCACCGACTCCGTCTTGACCTAAAAACGCCTATAAAAAAGGTCCCCTGGCGTTTCGCGAACGGAGCGCCGCACAAATGCAGAAACACCGAAACGGAGATCAGGAGCTGCAGATTGGAGGGGGAAAACTTCGGTGGGGCGCTGTCGGTGTGGTCTCGTTCATCTCCATCGACATCTCCACCATCTCCATGATGAAGAGGGAGTAGTCCACCCTCTGGACTATGGGTTTGTGGTGGTAACTTATGTATCTCTCCTCTCTTTGAGCTTCACTAATTAGTACCGTATGAGCTGCTGAACATGATTACGGTCATCTATGTAATTCTTATGGTGGACATTGTGGTATGAGATGATTCGTTATGCATTTACTGTTGTGTTGGAACTTTTATGACTTGTCATGCTTTGATAGAATATTGTTCTTTAAGAAGTATGATGTATGTGGGTACGGGATGGCCGATGTGACACGGCATAGGTATTGAGTGACACGGTACCGCCCAACATCCTTTATCCGGGGTAAAAAGGAAGAGTATGATGTGGGACTGACAACAACCACGCTAGCCTTACGAGGGTGACCTAGCAACACAAATGAGTACTTCTTTCAACTATGTGTTTTAGGACATATAGCCGTTATAAAAGCTACCATTAAAACATGACAATTGTGTGTACTTTATCTATAACATGATAATCATAGTAGATGAGGGAGAGAGGAGTAAGTGAACCCATGAACCCATGTCCATTGTTCCTACAAGAGAAAACCTTTGTCTTGTCCTCTTCCATTGAAGAGGATTGGGACACTTTTACATTATTGTTTTGTTACATTAAACTTCCATCAATTAAATCAACCACCTTGTTCTTTAAACTTGTTTAGTGCATAGTCAACTAAAACTTGTGACACTTTAGTTGTAGGGAATAGATAACTTTTCCTTCTTGCTCCTGCGGATCGATACCTTACTTCCACATTGAGAGGTGCTATAGTGATCCCCTGCTCTTGGGGGTAATCAGGCGCATGCAGAACCATGCGCCACAGAAATGTGACTTTCTGTGGCGCACCGGGCTTGGTGCGCCACAAAAAGTAATTCTGTGGCGCACCAATTAAGGGTGCGCCACAGAATGCCAACCCACCTATAACCCTTTTCCTACTAGTGAACGGTTCAACAACCACAAAGGTTTCACCTTCTTCTCCGATGAACCGCACCACAAAGGCTTGGTTCACCTTCCACTATCGGAATCCTTCGAGGCGGAATCCGGAGCCTTTCAACAACAATCCGGGGCACAACCCACAATGGGATTGGGGGCTCCCGAACGGCTTTCAACAACAATCCGAGGCACAACCCACAACGGGATTGGGGCTCCCGAACGGCTTCACAAGTGACCACAAAGGTCCAACCACCACACGGGCGTCTAGGGTCCAAGGACCCAAGAGTAACAAGCTCACAAACTTTCAACTTTCACGAATCCTCGTGGGGAGCACACCGATGCACCAAATGCAAAAGGCAAGAGCACAAGTGCTCAAATCCTTCACTCTCAAATTCCAACAAAGAAACAAATGCTTATGGGGGAATAAGAGAGGAAGAACAAAGAGGAGATGCACCAAGAACTCCCAGATCAAGATCTACTAGGTTCCCCTCACTTAGAGGAGAAATCGATCGGTGAAAACGTAGATCAAGATCACCTCTCACTTTCCCTCAAATATAAGCAAGAACCATGGGAGGGATTGAGAGGAAGAGCAAGCTTTCCAAAGAGCAACAATGGAGGAGAGAGGAGGGGAAAAACTTGCTCAAGTGTTGTGTAAACTGAATGGAGAAGAAGACTCATTTTTATATGTGCTCTGGAAAAATAATCGTTGGCTGGAAAAAAGGAGCTGCCTCGGCCTGGCAGCCGGCGAGCGAGATGGCGAGCGCGAGCCAGCAGTGAGGCAGCGCAGCGCACGGGCGAGCGTGCGAGCGAGCACGCGGGCGAGCGGCCCAGCGCGTGCGAGCGAGGAAGCCAGGGAGCGCCGGCCTGGGCTGGCCTGGCAGCGGCCTGGTGCGCCGGCCTGTGCGCTGGCTGCTGATGCATGTAAAATGCATACATGAACTTTGCACTATATCACACATATTCCAATCATATATACATCATATAAGGGTTATATTACTGTTATTTAATGATTTTAGGAAATAAATCAATTGTTTTCTATTTTTGTGGAATTAACTCTGCGCAGGCAGAAAACCCTATTTCTTTCCTTTTTTGTTTCAGGGACCCAAACGACGTCCAAAAATTATGGAAAAATACAGGCATCATTATTTTGGAAGGAGGAAGACCTCGGAGCGAAGGAAGCAAGCAAACAGAGGCCAGAAGGCCGAAAGAGGATGGCCCACGCGGCCACTGTACCTGGCCGCGTGGGGACAACTCTTTTGGGCCTCGGGGCTCCACAGCCGTCGATCCTTTCTCCGCCGCCTTCGTCTTGACCTAAAAACGCCTATAAAAAAGGTCCCCTGACGTTTCGCGAACGAAGAGCCGCCATATCACAGAAACACGAAAACGAAGACCTGGAGCTGCAGATTGGAGGGGGAAAACTCCGGCGGGGCGCTGCCGGCGTGGTCTCCTTCATCTCCATCGACATCTCCACCGTCTCCACCATGAAGAGGGAGTAGTCCACCTCTGGACTATGGGTTTGTGGAAGTAACTTATGTATCTCTCCTCTCTCTTGAGCTTCACTAATGAGTACCGTATGAGCTGCTGAACATGATTACGGTCATATTTGTATTACCTATGTGGTGGATCTTTTTGTGAGTTAATATATGTTGAGATTGCAAATGTTTGTTTCAGTTATGAGTATAGATGCATATTATGTACCCCGTTCTTGTCTACTTGTTTTGATCGAGCATGTTTATGAGAGCGTGTGTGGGGTGATGTGTGCATTAGTTGGAGTAACGGGGAGTGGTGAGTGCGGTAAGCTGACAACTGAAATATCGCGATCCACTTGGGTGTTTACCTTACTTTGTTACCTCACTAGGGATAAACAAAAATACCTTGCTGCCGGGGTTGAGGGTGATCAAGCCTCTTCTCTATGACTAGATCCAGCATGTTCTTATTTTAACTTCATGTCATGAAACTTATTGCTATACTCTGAGTCATCTTAATTACTGAGGTGTTATGATTTAATTCACATCTTGGTGGAGTATAAGTGAGACTAATAACCAAAAGGTCTCTATGTTAGGACGTGATGCCCATATAACTGTCAACTTGATATCAAACTTTGTGCTTCTAATCTCATATGCCAACTCTATGTCCACTTGTCTGCCACACCACTTAAAGAGAGAGTGCATAAGTGAAACCATGAACCCCGGTCCATTTTTAATCATAAGAAACACCTTTCCAACCACTTTTGCCACCTTGCCATTTTCTGCCATTTTTAAATCCGAAAATACAAAAACACTTTTCCATCTTGCATCCATCATAAAAACCCAAAAATATATCATATAGCATTGCCATCATCATCCTAGCATATTCATCCACCATCATTGCATATTTATTTTGATATCATTCTACACCTTGTGCTTGACAACCACAGGTGAGGTTGAGGACCAAAACATTTAACTTTGTTTTGCAGGAAACCAAAAGAAGGATAAAGAAGATAAATCTACCACTACTGATTCCCGAGAGTTCGATATTAAACCCTCGAGTCACCCTCGTGGGGAAAACACTATTACCACTACTACATACTCTGCACTTGGAGGCTCAACCTAACCCCATATACTTTCCATTGCAGGGGTATCAAGATTGATGGCTGGCGCCGTTGTTGAAGAGCGAAGAAACAACACTACATCAGGATTTCCTCATCAACTACGCGCAAGCCATCAGCTGCCCAGCTGAGACGCCCGGCCAGGGACCCGGCCTGGGCTGGCCAGGGAGCCGGCGGCCCGACAGAGGCGCCCGGCCTGGGCCGGCCAGGGAGCCGGCCCGCGCAGAAATAAACTTCGGAAAATCATATCTTTTGCAATCAAAATCCAAACGAGATGAAATCAACTTTGTTGGAAAGCTAACGACGAGTACTTTCCTACAAATATTAAGAACCATGAATATAGTCAAGTTGGCACACATAAGAAGGTGTGGAACTCTCCTCGGGGATAAACCGATAATATTTTCAACACGAAAACGCAACAAGTTTTCCATATGAAATCCGTTTTCAAAGAACTTGGTCTTGTCATGAAGATCACGACAAGCACCAAAACCCAACATGGAGAAAAGCCAAGTAAGAACCAAGAAAGATGAAATGCCAAATATGCAAAGGTTTGAGCTCTCCATAAAGATGCGATCAAGTTACTCACTTGAGAGCCCCTCTTGATAGTACGCCGTCTATCCTAAAACCCGGTCTCCCACTAAAACATGAGACCGGTAAAATAGAAAACCTATCAAGATCATACTTTTGCCTTGCGCATTCCACTTGAGCTCGATGATGACGATCTTGACTCTCTCAAGTTGGAACACCTTTCTTGATTGTGCTTGCTAGCACATGCTTGATGAAGACTTCTCCAAATGCTTCCCCATACTCCATTATGGGAGAGCCTCGCTAAGCTCTGTCTTCATGTCTCCTTTGCACTTCATCTTCTACACATGACAATTCTTCATATAAACCCTTGAATAGAGCATTGGTCATCATGTCATCTTCAAGAGTCCAACACATGAACTCCTATATTTTCCCATGGACAAGATCTATAAGAATATCTCAATGTAAACATTAGTCCATAAGGATTGTCATTAATTACCAAAACCACGCATGGGGGCAACCATGCACTTTCAGGTTGTCAAGCACAAGGTGTAAGAATGATATCAAGATATATAATTATGCAATGCATACAAGAAATAAATATGCAATGGTGTTGAATAAATGTGCAAGGATGATGATAACAATGCTGAATGATATTTTTGGGTTTTTTATGATGAATGCAAGATGAAAAAGTGTTTTTGTATATTCGGATTTAATAATTGCAGAAAATGGAAAAGTGGTAAAAGTTGTTGGAAAGGTGTTTTTATGATTAAAAATGGACCGGGGTTCATGGTTTCACAAATGCACTCTCTCTTTAATAAAGTCGCAGACAATGGAACACATAGAGTTGACATATGAGATTGCAACACAAAGTTTGATAACAAGTTACTAATTATATGGGCATCACGTCCTAACATAGAGATTTTTTGGTTATTAATCTCACTTATACTCCACCACGATGCGAACTAAATCATAACACCTTAGTAATTAAGATAACTCAGAGTATAGCTTTAAATATCATGACATGAAGTTAAAATAAGAACATGCTAGATCTAGTCACGGAGAAGTGGCAAGTCACCCACAACCCTTGTAGCACGGTATTTTTGTTTATCCCTAGTGAGGCAACAAAGTAAGGTAAAACACCCAAGTGGATGGCGATATTACAGTGGTCAACTTACCACACTCACCACCCCTCGTTACTCCAACTAATGCACACATCACCCCACACACGCTCTCATAAACATGATTGATCATAACAAGTAGATAAGAACGGGGTACATAATATGCATCTATATTCATAACTGAAACAAACATTGCAATCTCAAACATATATTAACCCATAAAAAGATCCACCACATAGGAATTACAACGATGACCATAATCATGTTCAGCAGCTCATACGGTACTAATTAGTGCACTAGTGGGAAAAGGCCTATTAGTGGCGCACCAATTTGGGATTCTGTGGCGCACCCCCAGGTTTGCTTGGTGCGCCACAGAATTCTCGCCACTAAATTTTATTCTGTGGCGCACCTGGCTTGGTGCGCCACAGAATTCTCAAAAAATTCAAAAATGCAAAAAAAATATAAAAAGTTTCAAAAAATATCAGAAAAATCAAAATATGAAATAATATGAAAAATCCTAATTATTGGAATTATTTTTCATATTTTTGAATTTTTGAACTGATACCTTCCAGATAGGTCACCCATCCTCAAATTGCTCCAACTCTAGCACGCTTAACTTCTAAGTTCCACCCAGTTCACCTACCCTTGTGCTACTCAAGTTCTTATTGATATATATATCATATGAACCCTCTTAAGTCTTGCATGTGTATATGTGTAGTATGTGTTATAAATGTGTGTTTTTAAATTTCAGTTTTTTAAAAACTTCTAAAGTTTCAAAAGGAGATTCAAAAGTTTCAAAAGATCCAAAAAAAATTAAAAAAACTTAAATTTTTTCAAAAAATCCAAAAAATAAAAAAAGTCAAAACACTTCCAAAAAATCCAAAAGATTCAACAATCTTCTTTGTTATACATTTTTGTGTCTTTTTTTGGAATTTTTCAATTTTTTTTTATTTTTTCTTTTCTTTTCTTTTTTTTCTTTTTTTTGATTTTGCTGCGAAAACTCGTCTGTTTGAAATAACTTTTTTTTTTCTTTTGGAATTTGAGAAATCTGTGAATTGCTGACCGGTAAACCCGAGTGGATTCGAACTCGGATTTTTCCCTAGTTTTTTTGGCATATAAAACGCGTTATTTCGACGTCGTATGCAAAAGTTATGGCCATTACAAGTTTTTTTCCTGTTTGTTGCAGAAAAGGTGAAAATTCGTATTTCAAAATTTCTATACCTAATAGACACTCATACCTAACAACACCTAAAAGGATTTTATTTATTGAATTTTTTATCATTTTATTTTACTTCCTGCAAGATTAAAAAGGCGATCCACAGGGGGAGGGTGGGATTTGAAAATGGGGGTAGGATTTTTTTCAAATTTTACCCGCCCCCCAGATAACTTTCTGTGGCGCACCTGGCCATGTGCGCCACAGAAATGTGACTTTCTGTGGCGCACCAGGATTGGTGCGCCACAGAAAGGTGACATTTCTTTGGCGCACCAAGCTTGGTGCGCCACAGTATGTCTAATTTCTATGGCGCATGTGGTTTAGTGCGCCACATAAATGTGAATTTCTGTGGCGCAAAGGGCTTGGTGCGCCACAAAAAATATTTCTGTGGCGCACCAATTAAGGGTGCGCCACAGAATGCCAACCTCCCTATAAGGGTTTTCCTACTAGTGGTGAAGCTCAAGAGAGGAGAGGTACATAAGTTACTTCCACAAACGCATAGTCCAGAGGTGGACTACTCCCTCTTCATCATGGAGACGGTGGAGATGTCTATGGAGAAGATGGAGACCACACCGGCAGCGCCCCGCCGGAGTTTTCCCCCTCCAATCTGCTGCTCCAGATCTCTGTTTTCGTGTTTCTGTCTTGTGGCGGCGCTTGTTCCAGAGAACGTCGTGGGACTTCTTTTATAGGTGTTTTAAGGTCAAGAGGATGTCGGTGGAGAAAAGATCGACGGCAGCGGAGCCTCGAGGCCCAAGATGGTGGGCCCCACGCGACCAGGTACAGAGGCCGCGTGGGCCCCCTCTTTTGGGCTTCCGGCCTGCGTATGCTTGCTTCCTTCGCTCCCAAGTCTTCCTCCTTCCAAAATATTGACGACTGTATTTTTCCAGGTTATTTGGACGTCGTTTGGGTCCCTGAAACTTAAAAGGAAAAAATAGGTTTTTTCTGCCTGCGCATGGTTAATTCCATAAAATAGGAATATTTTATTCCCAAAAATCATTGTATAACAGTGATATAACCCTTATATGATGCAAATATGATTGGAATATATGTGATATAGTGCAAAGTTCATGTATGCATTTTACATGCATCAACATCCCCAAGCTTAACCAATACTCGTCCTCGAGTATGAAGGTGATAAAACTAACATGGGCTTTGCAATATAGCACTAACAATGGATATCAAAGATGATTGCTACTGCTACATAGAGTCAAATGATTCATTCTTCAAAGGAGTAGCAATATGCAAGATAGTTTATGAAGCCATATCAAGTATTCAATGCAAGGATGTTCAATGATAGTTCACAAAGTGTAACATAGAAGATAGTAATATGGACCATATGTATGCATAATGATAAGTAAGAACATCCTACATTGGTCATAGAGTGTAGATGAAAATCTGAATATAAAAGGTGGACACTTTGGAAAGATGTATATGTGAGTAGAGGTAAAGCATGCATAAGTTTCATCTAACTTCCAAACTCTTCTACTTAAGTTAATGATTGCAATGTGGAATCCTTGGTGTCAAGCTCTCATTACCCCTATCATAGCATCTTGAATGATTAAAGTTTAATGTGCAAGCTAATATGAGTAGTGTGCTTGACAAAGTAAAGGTTAGGTGTCTCATGCCCCTTGAATATAAGTACCTACACCATGAGTTACTCAACTTTGGAAACAAAGCAAGTTCAAGTTATATATCATTGTAAGTAATAATAGTATCATCAAGAGCGTCAACTGGGGTACCTCTTGTCCCAGGATATGGAACAAGCCCATATCAAAATGACAAGACAAACAAACAAGATGAACAACCTCAACACCCTTTTTATTTACCATTGGAATAGCTTTTTATTATAAGGTGCAACACAGACGGTTCACCATAGCATGTAAGTAAATTTCCACCATGAATGATGCATGGCTTAGATTAGCGGCCTAGGCGTCTGTCTAACCATTTATACAAACTCATTTAAACTACTTCATTTCCACCTCATTTCACCATGATAGACATCCATAAACAAAAGTACATGATATCAACTAAATGAAGTGAAGGAGCATGTTGAAAGCTTTGCATGTGATAGCACATATGGGCTAACTCCCAACCTCGGACATTTATCAAGCCACTACCATCATAATCTTAATCACAATGGGTCATGTTTTATTTATGCAATAAAAGTAAAGTGTGCATCAAATTCGTGAGAGCTATATAACCAACTTTTCCCATAACAATAAATAACATAAACATTTTCATTCAGAGGTATAGATAACACAAATATCATGATAAACATACTTGGAATAGCATAAAGCTAATAGGTAGATATGGTGGACTCACTGGAATAACTTTGGTTGAAGGTGTTGGAAACAAGTTTTTACTTGTTGGAGTTTTTGGGCTAGCAAGAGGGAGAAAGTTGACCATCTTGATGCATGCATGAGTGTCCATAGAACTAACTAATCCATGTTAAACAAAGTAAAATAACTTTCAGCATCAAAACATGAATAAGAGATAGCTCTTGATAAAGCATTTGCAAATTATTACTCATTAACAAGCTCATGAATCATGCAACTATATGTATCATTAAAAATCAACTCAAACATCCTTTTCCCAATACAACAAAAGCATCCAACATATTTTAACCCATATTTCCAGTATCTCTTTCTCATATAAATGATAGTGTGGTGGTCTCACAAATAACAATCAAACCAAAACAAACAAAAAAAAACGCTCCAAGTTTATGCGATAAAGTGTTTCGATCGAAAAACAAAAGTTAGACGTGTGCAAACCGAGAGTGTGTAGGTCTAGTGGGGTTATCTTCACATCCCAAGCTTATGGTCTTCACCATTCTTGGATAGCTCTTGGTGCATCTCCTCCAATCCGTGTGAAAAAACTTCAAAACACCGTTTCTCCCATTTTCTTTTCTGTGGGGTGCATTAGTAGTGATAAACAAATTAGGTTTCTTGCTGCATATAATCCTTAAACAAAACATCGTATGAATGTCCAGAAAGTATATAATGTTGTATGACTACTCATAAACTCATTTGAATCAAAAAGATTCAAGATAAAAGTTCAAAACATGCATAAAACAAAATGGGACAGAATCTGTCCAGAAAAACAGCAGCAGAAAAACGTATTTTTCTACCCTACCAAACTTTGCCGAAAATTCCGCAAAAATTCATGCATACAGAGGATGAAAAGTTGCAACTACAGTTCAAATATGAGCTCATTTGAAGTTACAGAATAAGAATTAAAAATCATACCGTGCACAGAAACTAAACTAAAAACAAACTCTCTTTTTACAGCAAGAGGACACAAAGAAAATCACACATAAAAATAATCGGGTTGCCGCCCGCGAAGCGCTTTCTTTATAGCCATATAGCTAGGCTTCTTACTTGTTGTTTATGGAAGATGAACCTCATGAGGGAGCTTGAACTTTGATGTTCCCCTCTTTCTTGGGAAGTGTTCATGAATAATACCAGGGTCCCATGGTGCTCTCAAACCGATCAAAATAATAGTCAAGTTGAACCCTAATAGAGAGAAAAACAAAACACAAAAGTAATAACAACGAAGTCTAACTTTCTTTCTATGCATTGTCATTTTTATATAGGTGAATAAAAATAAATAGGAATTTGGCAACGCATATTATGAGTATGTACTTGCAGCATATAACTAATAGTAACATAAGGAGGGCTCTCAACACCTCCTCTTTCATAATAGTTGTAAGTAGTAGAAGTGTATTCAACCATATAACCAATAGAATCTTCCAACTTAGATAATTTAGGAACATAAAGAGGATCATTAAATTTATTTTGGAATTCATTAGCATGCTTCCCTCTTTTGAAATAGTTATTATGATCAATATCAAGTTTAATATCATGGTTGCAACAAAGATTTGGAACTAAAGATAATTGCAAACCACATAAGTATTTCTCAATATAAGCAAATTTCTCCTCTATGGTGTTATTAGGAGAATTTAGGAATAGAGCAGGACTCTCATGAGTAAGAGTACTATCATAAACAGCAACTATATCATTTTTATCCTCACATAATTTAGTAACTTCCAAACATGTAGGATTATCAATAAGCATATGACCATCATCTAAAGCATTATCATATAGCACATTTAAGCAACACTCCTCATTATCATCCATAAGTTTACTAGTAGCATTATTAAAAACTAAATGAGCATTATTAGTTTCATCATAATAGCATGGGTTATCATATAGGACCATAGAATTTTCAGTTTCACACTCATCGTAACATGGGTTCTCATAAATAACAAAGATTTTTGAGTTTGAGTGTTACTATCATTTGTTGAAGGTGAAGTTGGGAGATCCAACTCTTCCCCTAGCTTAGGTTGGAACATATCCATTTCAATCTCCTCTTCACATACTTCCTCTTCCAAGCTTATGTTTTCATCATCCTCTTTCTGTAAAATATTAGTTCTTTCCGTGGCAGCAAGAATCCTTTCTTTCACATAAACATTATCACTAAATTCCTTTTTGCAAATTTGGAGAATAATAGAAATTTGTCCTTTCATTTCACGAGCTACATGACTAGTTGCAAGAAATTTATTAAGAAGAGAGTCTATCTCATGGGCTCCAACATAAGCAATATATTTCTCAACTTGTTCTATATCAGGGCATAAACATTCGTCTTCACGATAACAAGCAATTATAGGATCACTATTATACTTGCATTGATAGTGGGAATGTTTAACAACTCTTCTATTGCAACAAGTTATACCATGTAACTCAAAAAACTGAATAGCTATTTTGTGAAGAGCATTAAGCAATTTACCCACTCTATTTCCCTCTTTGGTTGATTGATATTCAGAGTAGGCGTCATACCTTTTAAAATAATCATTACCCATAGACATTCCAGAAAGTTTCTCCATACTTTAACACACATATTAAAAATAGCACTATATTTTTTTTGGTTTTAATGATTATAAATGAAAAACTGAAAATAAAATGACACTAACAAATGCAAACCGAATTACAAATGCAAGACAATGCAAGACAATGACAAAACAAATAATTTTGCTTTGAAGGTAAAGACGGATAAGATGATGCTCACGTAGGTGCAACCTCCCAAGCTTAGGTGTTAGCACAAGTTGGTGATGAAGTTGACTTTGTTGTGATGAATCCGGCGCCAGTAAACAGAGCTGGTGCAAGGGAAACAAGTGCACCCTTGGATAAATCTTTTCAGCTATGACTCCCCGGCAACGGCGCCAGAAAACAGTCTTGATGGCCCTTCACGAAGTTACCTGCGTGAAAAGTAAATGGGTTAGGTTGAGACTCCAAGTGTAGAGTGTGTAGTAAGTGGAAGACGTGTTTTCCCCACGAGGGTGACTCGAGGGTTTAATATCGAACTCTCGGGGAATCAGTAGTGAAAGGTTTATCTCCTTATCCTTCTTTTTGGTCACCTACAAAACAATGTTAAATTTTTTGGTCCTCAACCTCACCTATGGTTGTCAAGCACAAGGTGTAAGAATGATATCAAGATAATTATGCAATGCAAACAAGAAATAAATATGCAATGGTGTTGAATAAATGTGCAAGGATGATGATAACAATGATGAATGATATTTTTGGGTTTTTATGATGAATGCAAGATGAAAAAGTGTTTTTGTATTTTCGGATTTAATAATTGCAGAAAATGGAAAAGTGGTAAAAGTTGTTGGAAAGGTGTTTCTTATGATTAAAAATGAACCGGGGTTCATGGTTTCACAAATGCACTCTCTCTTTAATAAAGTGGCAGACAATGGAACACATAGAGTTGACATATGAGATTGCAACACAAAGTTTGATAACAAGTTACTAATTATATGGGCGTCACGTCCTAACATAGAGATCTTTTGCTTATTAATCTCACTTATACTCCACCAAGATGCGAACTAAATCATAACACCTTAGTAATTAATATAACTCAGAGTATAGATTTAAGTATCATGACATGAAGTTAAAATAAGAACATCCTAGATCTAGTCACGGAGAAGTGGCAAGTGATGCATCCAAAATGCATCTACTTTTCCAAGCACTTTGCTTCATAATTTGCTCCGGAATCTTCTCATATTTGAATAAAACTACTGAATCTGACGCTGTTTTTAGCAAAGTCTCTTTTCTGGCTATTTTTGCAGGAAATAAAATCAGGGAAAAATACTACGTCAATATTCTGGAAAAGGAAGACAACGGACAAAAGATGGACACGAGGAAGCGCTCGAGGGCCAAAAGAGGGGGCCCCACGCGGCCCCTGTACCTGGCCGCGTGGGCCCACCCAAATGGGCCTCGGGCACCGCCTCGTCTTCGGTCTTCGACGTACCCCCTCTATATACAGAAAAACGCTTGACCTAGAAGGGGGAGCTTTCGCGAAACACACCGCCGCCGCCACCACGATCTTCGTTTCGGGGACAGATTGATCCAGGATTTCTCCTCCGGTGGAGGGATCCGGAGGCCGTCTTCACCGCCATCTTCACCGCCTTCATCTCCATCGACCATGAGCTCCTTCACCATCACCATGTGTGAGTAGTCCACTGTAGGCACATGAGGTGGATGGGGATTGGATGAGATTGATCATGTAATGCTACCCGTTGTTCGAGATTTTAGGGGTTTATCTTGAGGATACTTTTGTATTGTGTTGATGCACTTATGCTATGTTTAATGCTTGCTACTAGGGCCCGAGTGGCATGATTTCAGTACTGAACTTATTTGCCTCATCATATAATTGAGTTTGGTATTTATCTGCAAAGTGTATCACCTGCTATTATGTTGAACCTGCGAACCCTAAAAGTGACATATAGGGAAAACAAGGGGGAGATGTTTTAGTTTGAGGATTCTATGTGTTCATGAAGTGTTAATGCATTGTTCCGGTCTATTCGAAAGGGTAGACCTTAATTACCTGTAGTTCCAAGTTGGCCCCGGTGAAATGGGCAGGTAGGACAATAGATGTTGTGCAAATTCTCTTGGTTAGTACGCACAACTAATATGGAACACATACCTACATATATCGGAGTTAGAGATACGTCCCATGGCTAGCTATATATTATTATATGATCAATCTTATTCATGCAACACCCCGCTGTCACCTCATGCCTACGTTTTAATCCTCTGAGTTGCACATTCACTTTTCCGGTGAAAACTGGGAAACACTTGTTTACTGCTGTGTTCTACTTGTTACTTGAATCATACTACTGCCATAACTACTTGCTGCAAGTTATTGATATACAGGTGTGGTTGAGAGTGACGCCTCAATTGCCAAAGTCTTATTGATATTCTTGTGTTCCCATCGTGTCGAACTATAAATTTGGGTAATACTTCCCAACGAAGATTTCAGCGATCCCCTACACTTGTGGGCATCAAGACATTTTCTGGCGCCGTTGCCGGGGAACCTAGCTTTATCGGTAAGACAACTTGTTATCATATTATTTGCTGCATTTGCTTGTTCCTAACCATGGGTAAGGAAAAGATTACTCCGAAGGAAGTGAGGCCTTCAACTACTCGCAGAGGTACGGATTTGCCAAGTAGGCCAAACTTTTCACCTAATGTTGCTTCTGCTGTTGCTCCTAAGAAAAAAGGAAAGTTTTATCTAGTTCACCATTGTCTAAAATGTCTACTAGTAATGAAAATGATTTAATATGTGTAGCATAGACAAAGAAGTGACACCTGAAATACCTGAAACATCTGAGATAACTGAAACACCTGAAAATCTTGAATCTTCTATTATTGAAAATGTGGAATCTGAGTTAGAAGATAATGAATATTGTGATGATATGGAAACTTCTTCTGAGGAAGAGGATGCTTTTGCTATGGCTTTATGTGTTCGGATTTTGATAAATTGGATAAACTTGATAGCTATAAAAATTCTCCTCTTGATGATATTTCCTGTTACTGAGAAAATGAATGCTCCTGCTATTAAAATTAAAGATAAAGATTATGAGTTTAGTGTTGATCCTGAAATAATTGAAAAAGCTGAGAAGTATAAGTTTTATGGGAGAGGATGAGTTTCCTTTTGAACACATTGCTGTTTTGCATGACTTATCTGTGTTATTTGGTAAAGATGAAATCCAACGCTACTATTTCTTAAAGTTGTTTCCTTTTACTTTGGGAGGAAGTGCTAAAACTTGGTATAATCGTTTAGAACCTGGATGTATTACTAGCAAGGAAGAATGTTTGCAGTATTCTATAATAAATATTTCCCTGCTGATAAGATTCATGGTCTAACTATTGAGATTAGCAACTTTTCACAGAAAGAGAAGGAGGATTTACCCCAAGCTTGGGGGAGGTATAGTAAGATGGTTAGGAAATGTCCTACCCATGGCTTCAAGAGTAATGAAATACTTGATATATTTTACAATGGACTAACCGAAAACACTAGAGGTTATCTTGATGGTATTGCAGGTAATGTTTTCAGGGAAAGGACCGTTGATGAAGCAACTGAGCTATTGGAAACTATCTCAAGAAATATGAAGACTGGAATATTGAAGAGATATTTCCAGAAAGAAAGGAGGTATGCTCAAATTAGACAAAGAGACAATGAAAGAAGCTTCAAAGGCCATTAAAGAGAAGGGAATTAAAACCTCTCATCTCAAGGAATTATCTGAAATGGGTGTTAAACTTCCTGATGATCAACCATGTTTTCCAATTCAAGTCAATGCTATTAGCTCCACGAAAGGTAATGAAAAGGTAACATCCTATTGAGGTATCTTATATGAATGATTTTGCTTATCGTCACAATCCTGAGGAGCATAATATTAGAATGATGATTATGGAGAATTCTCACAAAATTAAATCTCTTCGTGAAAGTTTACATGCTAATGTGGGAGAGGTAAAAAGAATTGTTAAACATTGTGAGATGATGAATAATCAAGTTGAACAAATGATTTCTCTTCAAAATCAATTGTATGAAAGTCTTATTGTGAAGAACAGGTTTGTGGAGTTAATACTAGGGGAGGTGCAAGTACTCAGGATCCTGACTATCCTGAAGACCATCCCAAGAGGAAAGAGCAAGAGGCTCGAAAAAAGAAACTTCTGCAGGCAAATCTCCCAATGAAAACCAAGATAATGATATTTATATTTCTGATGCTGAGACTGAAGATAACAATAATGAAGAAGAAGAAGAATCACCTCCACCTGAAGAAGAGTCACATGAAGGAAAATGATGAAGAACCTGAAGCTACTGAAAAGGAAACCCTCAACCATCTACTGAGAAGAACAAGAAGAAGAACCATCCAAATCCACAAAAGGTAAAGAAAGGGATCCATGGGTACAAAACCCATACCATATCCTCAAGAGGTAATAAAAACTTTGGATGATGCTAGATTTGAGAAATTCTTTGAGTTGATTAAATCTTTGTGTTTACAAATTCCTCTTGTTGATGCTATTAAAATTCCTCCATATTCAAAATACATGAAAGATATTGTCACTAATAAAAGAAAGATTCCTACTGATGCAATTACTGCTATGCTTGCTGATTATTCCTTTAAAGGGAAAATGCCTGAAAAGCGTGGAGATCCTGGTATTCCAACTATTCCTTGTCGTATTAAGAAACTTATGTGAAATATGCACTATGTGATTTGGAGCTGGTGTTAGTGTCATGCCTTTTTCTTTGTATAAGAAACTTAAACAAATTGGTTCCAACTGAAGTTTCATTGCAAATGGCTGACAAATCAACTGCTATACCTATTGGAATATGTGAGGATGTACCTATCTCTATTGCTAATGTGTTAATTCCTACAGACTTTGTTATATTAGAAATGCCTGAGGATGATAACCTATCTATTATCCTTGGAAGACCTTTCTTAAACACTGCAGGAGCTGTGATAGATTGCACTGAGAGTAAAGTGACATTTAATGTCAAAGGAAATGAGCATACCATTTATTTCCCAAGAAGAAAGTTGTTACAATGGTAAGCCAAAGTGTGAATTCCATTAAAAGAAATACTCTTATTGTTGGAAGCTTTGAAATTCCATTACCACCTCCTGAACCAAAATATGCTATCATGATGGTTGGAACTATTCCAATCAAATATGAGGTGTTTTGAAATCTTTCTTTCTATTTATGAATAAAGAATCATTTGTTATATCTTTTACATATTATTAATGAGACTTGATCAACCTCATTACTAATGTGAAAATGATGCAAACTTGATTCCCATAAAATTTACATTGCATTTTAATTTATTTATTTAGAGTTTTTGAGTTATTATCTAGACATAATTATTTCAAAGTTCAGAAATTCCAGAAATGTAGTTTGAAAAATTCTGTTCAGAAAATTTTCTCGAAAAATTCAGAAAAATTAGGAGGTAAGTTATTTTACCAGAGGAATTAACAGCCAAAAGGGGACACCAGAGGGCCACCAGGGCCCAGAATAGGGTGCCCACGCGGCCACTGTACCTGGCCGCGTGGGACCCTCTATTTTGGCCCACAGAGGGAGTTAGGTGAGAGGTCTGTGCTCATCTCCTTCCCCTCGACAGAAACCAGCTCCAGGTATTTTTCCCAAATTTTCCCGTGCTCCTTTCCTGCTATCTTGGATCTCCAAGTTTAGAGCAGATTTTTCAAATCTGTTTGGTGGGATTGCTCATTGGTATGTGACTCCTCCACCCATCCAACTATTTTTTGTTCTATGCATCATGTATGAAGTATTTTGCTGCACTTGGTGTCACCTATTATGCTTGGGAAATCCATAGATTTAAGTTTTCTAGTTGATATTGATGCATGATATTGATGTGGAGACTAGTTATGGATGGCTCAATGTTGTTTTAGAGTGTTGCATCTTGATTTTTGATGAATATTGTTTATGGGCAGCAAGGTACCATGTTAAACAAGGGCAAGGCATTGATAGGGATGAGCTCAAGACCAAGAAGTGCATGCAAAGTCTCCCTCAACCTTGATGACCAACATCTTTGGGAGGATTCTGCATACTATGTGGGAGAGAAGTTGAAGATACACGCAACAAGATGGCAAGATCCCCATGTTCTTGAACAGTGGGGGATTCAAGAGGACTTCAACATCTTCGCTGCTGCAACTGGCCTACTTCGGTTTACTCAAAACCCACAAGATACATACGAGGAACTCTCGCGAGAATTCCTCTCTACATTTAGATTTGAGGGTCCCGAGCTTCACAGACATAGTAAGAAAAGTAAGGCACCCCCTCCTACCTTTGTTTGCAAATTTACTAAGAGAGGGGAGCGCCTCATTATGTCTTTAGAGGAGTTTTGCAATGTGATGCATGTAAAATGCATACATGAACTTTGCACTATATCACACATATTCCAATCATATTTGCATCATATAAGGGTTATATTACTGTTATTTAATGATTTTAGGAAATAAATCAAGTGTTTCCTATTTTTATGGAATTAACCCTGCGCAGGCAGAAAACCCTATTTCTTTCCTTTTATGTTTCAGGGACCCAAACGTCGTCATAAAATTCTGGAAAAATACAGAGGTCGTTATTTTGGAAGGAAGAAGACGTAGGAGCGAAGGAATCAAGCAAACGGAGCTCGCAAGGCAGAAAGGGGGTGGCCCACGCGGCCAGGTACTGTGGCTGCGTGGGGCCCACCCGTTTGGGCCTCGTGGCTCCGCTGCCGTCGATCTTGCGTCCACCGACTCCGTCTTGACCTAAAAATGCCTATAAAAAAGGTCCCCTGGTTTTCGCGAACGGAGCGCCGCACAAACACAGAAACACCGAAACGGAGATCAGGAGCTGCAGATTGGAGGGGAAAACTCCGGCGGGGCGCTGCCGGGGTGGTCTCCACCTTCTCCAACGACTTCTCCACCGTCTCCATGATGAAGGGGGAGTAGTCCACCCTCTGGACTATGGGTTTGTGGTGGTAACTTATGTATCTCTCCCCTCTTTGAGCTTCACTAATTAGTACCGTATGAGCTGCTGAACATGATTACGGTCATCTATGTAATTCTTATGGTGGATATTGTGGTATGAGATGATATGTTATGCATTTACTGTTGTGTTGGAACTTTTATGACTTGTGATGCTTTGATAGAATATTGTTCTTTAAGAAGTATGATGTATGTGGGTACGGGATGGCCGATGTGACACGGCATAGGTATTGAGTGACACGGTACCGCCCAACATCCTTTATCCGGGGGTAAAAAGGAAGAGTATGATGTGGGAGTGACAACAACCACGCTAGCCTTACGAGGGTGACCTAGCAACACAAATGAGTACTTCTTTCAACTATGTGTTTTAGGACATATAGCCGTTATAAAAGCTACCATTAAAACATGACAATTGTGTGTACTTTTTATCTTTAACATGATAATCACCATAGATGAGAGAGAGAAGATCAAGTGAACCCATGAACCCATGTCCATTGTTCCTATAAGAGAAAACCTTTGTCTTGTCCTCTTGCAAGGAAGAGGATTGGGACACTTTTACATTCTTGCTTGGTTACATTAAACTTCCATCCATCAAATCAACCCCCTTGTTCTTTAAACTTGTTTAGTGCATAATCAACTAAAACTTGTGACACTTTAGTTGTAGGGAATAGATAACTTTTCCTTCTTGCTCCTGCGGATCGATACCTTACTTCCGCATTGAGAGGTGCTACGGTGATCCCTTGCTCTTGGGGGTAATCACAATGCTATTGGTGTGGCAAACACGGAGGGTTGGAATGAAACCGGTGCTGATTCCAACCCCGAGCTTGTTGCGTTTTGGCATTCTATCACTGTTAGCTCTCATGATAGGTTGAATAGGGGAAAAATTACTCATATACAGCACCCAAGTTTGAGGTACTTTGCGTTGTTTCTCGCAAGAGGATTTCTTGTGAGGGAAAACAATTCTGCTTGCACTGGACCGATTATTTATCTACTAAAATGTGCAAAAGAAAACACACCGTGTGAGTACAACTTGGGAGTTATTCTTGCTAGATCATTGCATACCGCTGTGAGTAGAAATATCACCGATGAAACCCTATTTATGCGGGTGCTATTGCTACTTTAGTATATAAGTACATTAAAAATGAGAGAGGATATGATGATAACATGGGTACTCGTGTGGGAAGGTCCAACTTACTTGATTTTACTTTGACTACTCGCATGGAGATAAGTATGAAGTATGGGGAGCATTATTTGTATAACTATTTGAGTACTAATGGGCAGCGAGTGCCCATTAGGCTCCCCTTTACTAACCTTTTTGACAGGAATACCGGAAAGTGGAAGGTAGAGGAGGCGCCGCCTCAAGAGGAGCCACAAGCTCCAGAGGTGCAAGGCTACCAACCTCAAGAGATGCCACATTACCCAGACATGCAAGGATACCCATATGACTACTACCCTGGAAGTGGAAGTGGTGGATACGGCCACCACCCAGGATACTAGCTTGATCGCAAGCTTGGGGGAGTGCTTCTCTTCCTCTCCATTCGTTGTTTTATATCACTGTTGCATTGTTATGTTTAGTTTCTTATTCTGAAAATCACAAAACACAAAAAGATTTGATTTGTTTCTTTTGGTTATTTACTTCTGGACATTTATCTTATGCATCTAAAAACCAAAAAGAACAAGAATATTTTCGTTTTCTTGAAACAAACGCAAAAACAGAAGTGCTGAAATTGCTGAAATCTGCTCACTGTTTCATTTTTCATTTATTCCCTGTAACTCCGATTGAGCTAAAATTTTAACCACTGCTGCAACACATCATAACCCACACACCTGTAAATTGGGAGATTTTTCTGAGGTGTTTAGGTAGGGTAAAAACAGTACTGTATGCAGTGACATTTTATGGCAGATTTGAGTTTTTATTGCGCAATTCAAGTTGGGAGGGGAGAACAACGATGATAAGTTGATGTGCATGAAGTGGATGAAAGGTATGACACCTTTGCCGTGCTTATGTAGACTTTTTAATAACAGCAAGTGAGCACATCATGGTTTCTTTAACATCTAGGGAAGCGGTAGCAAATGTTTATCATCTCCATGTTCTAGTATGTTATATGATGATGCAAGTGAGATATTATTTAGTGACAATACTTGGCTGTGTGTTGAATAATTGTGGCTCTAAACAAAGGTCTACGCATCCCATTGTGCTTGCTAAACTTGCCAACCAAAGATTAAAAGAGTTTTTCAAATGTTAAACATGAAGTCATATGCTTGACATGCTTAGTGGTTGGAAGCTGAAATGTGTTGACACATGGAAAGCTTTCAACATTGCACTAAATTATATTTAGTTGATATCATGTGCTTTGGTCTATGGATGTTTATCATTGCGAAATAAAGGTGGAAACTTAGTAAGTTTGATGAGTAAGGATAATTGGCTAGAGAGACGCCTGGCCGCCAACCTAAGCCATGCATCATTCATGGTGGAAATTTGCAGCGCACCATAGTGAACATTCTATGACGCACATCATAATAAAAAGCTACACAAATAGTAAATAAAAGAGTGCTGAGAATGTTCATTGTCTGTTTGTCTTGTTGTTGGGACATGGGTTTGTCCAGGTCCTGGGACAAGAGGTACCCCAGTTGACGCTCTTGATGACGCTTTTATTACTTACAATGACTGAAAAATTCGAACTTGCTTAGTGGCCCGAGTTGAGTAGCCATGGTGTAGGTACTCGTATTCACGGGGCATGAGGGTTTCAACCATGAGTTGGTCAAGCATATGGGTCATAATAGGGAATACCAAATGGTTTGATAAAACTGAGAGCAAGGTTGTAAGCACAATGATTTCACTAGTCAACAAAGAAAGGATCAAAAGATCTCAAAAATCTTGACATGATTCAATCAATAGCGATGCAAAAACCTTTGTTTATTTCTACAGTTGAGAAAACTCATCCAAGTATTGACACTACATGATATTTCTCTTGCAGCGAATATAAATGCTTTAACATTGATTAGATATGTCTTTGCTAGCATCTTGTTATTTGTTACTGAAGTTATGATTTGAATGCGTGTTGGTATTAAACGGTGTTACATATGCAAAGCAAAGTTCTTGTCAAAGTCTTTTCATCGCTTCTGCACTATGTTTGAGTTGTTCGAAGACAAACAACGAGCTAAGCTTGGGGGAGTTGGTGCATCCAAAATGCATCTACTTTTTCAAGCACTTTGCTTCATAATTTCCTCCGGAATCCTCCCATATTTGAATAAAACTGCTGAATCTGACGCTGTTTTTAGCAAAGTATCTTTTCTGGCTATTTTTGCAGGAAATAAAATCGGGGAAAAATACCACGTCATATTTCTGGAAAAGGAAGACAATGGACAAAAGATGGACATGAGGAAGCGCTCGAGGGCCAAAAGAGGGGGCCCCACGCGGCCCATGTACCTGGCCGCGTGGGCCCACCCCAAATGGGCCTCGGGTACCGCCTCGTCTTCGGTCTTCGACGTACCACCTCATATATACAGAAAAACACTTGACCTAGAAGGGGGGGGGGGGGAGCTTTCGCGAAACACACCGCCGCCGCCACCACGATCTTCGTTTCGGGGATAGATTGATCCAGGATTTCTCCTCCGGTGGAGGGATCCGGAGGCCGTCTTCACCGCCATCTTCACCGCCTTCATCTCCATCGACCATGAGCTCCTTCACCATCACCATGTGTGAGTAGTCCGCTGTAGGCACATGAGGTGGATGGGGATTGGATGAGATTGATCATGTAATGCTACCCGTTGTTCGAGATTTTAGGGGTTTATGTCGAGGATACTTTTGTATTGTGTTGATGCACTTATGCTATGTTTAATGCTTGCTACTAGGGCCCGAGTGGCATGATTTCAGTACTGAACTTATTTTGCCTCATCATATAATTGAGTTTGGTATTTATCTTCAAAGTGTATCACCTGCTATTATGTTGAACCTGCGAACCCTAAAAGTGACATATAGGGAAAACAAGGGGGAGATGTTTTAGTTTGAGGATTCTATGTGTTCATGAAGTGTTAATGCATTGTTCCGGTCTATTCGAAAGGGTAGACCTTAATTACCTGTAGTTCCAAGTTGGCCCCGGTGAAATGGGCAGGTAGGACAATAGATGTTGTGCAAATTCTCTTGGTTAGTACGCACAACTAAGTATGGAACACATACCTACATATATCGGAGTTAGAGATACGTCCCATGGCAAGCTATATATTATTATATGATCAATCTTATTCATGCAACACCCCGCTATCACCTCATGCCTACGTTTTAATCCTCTGATTTGCATATTCACTTTTCCGGTGAAAACTGGGAAACACTTGTTTACTGCTGCTGTCCTACTTGTTACTTGAATCATACTACTGCCATAACTACTGCTGCAAGTTCATTGATATACAGGTGTGGTTGAGAGTGACGCCTCAATTGCCAAAGTCTTATTGATATTCTTGTGTTCCCATCGTGTCGAACTATAAATTTGGGTAATACTTCCCAACGAAGATTTCAGCGATCCCCTACACTTGTGGGCATCAGCAAGTCACCCACAACCCTTGTAGCATGGTATTTTTGTTTATCCCTAGTGAGGCAACAAAGTAAGGTAAAACACCCAAGTGGATCGCGATATTACAGTGGTCAACTTACCGCACTCACCACCCCTCGTTACTCCAACTAATGCACACATTACCCCACACACGCTCTCATAAACATGCTTGATCATAACAAGTAGATAAGAACGGGATACATAATATGCATCTATATTCATAACTGAAACAAACATTGCAATCTCAAACATATATTAACTCATAAAAAGATCCACCACATAGGAATTACAACGATGACCGTAATCATGTTCAGCAGCTCATACGGTACTAATTAGTGAAGCTTAAGAGAGGAGAGGTACATAAGTTACTTCCACAAACCCATAGTCTAGAGGTGGACTACTCCCTCTTCATCATGGAGACGGTGGAGATGTCGATGGAGAAGATGGAGACCACGCCGGCAGCGCCCCGCCGGAGTTTTCCCCCTCCAATCTGTAGCTCCAGATCTCTGTTTTCGTGTTTCTGTCTTGTGGCGGCGCGTGTTCCAGAGAACGCCGTGGGACTTCTTTTATAGGCGTTTTTAGGTCAAGAGGATGTCGGTGGAGAAAAGATCGACGGCAACGGAGCCTCGAGGCCCAAGATGGTGGGCCCCACGTGGCCAGGTACAGAGGCCCAGTGGGCCCCCTCTTTTGGGCTTCCGGCCTGCGTATGCTTGCTTTCTTCGCTCCCAAGTCTTCCACCTTCCAAAATATTGACGCCTGTATTTTTCCAGATTATTTGGACATCGTTTGGGTCCCTGAAACTTAAAAGGAAAAAATAGGGTTTTCTGCCTACGCAGGGTTAATTCCATAAAAATAGGAAATAAATATTTTATTCCCAAAAATCATTGTATAACAGTGATATAACCCTTATATGATGCAAATATGATTGGAATATATGTGATATAGTGCAAAGTTCATGTATGCATTTTAAATGCATCAACATGTTGAAAGTTGAAAGAAATTGCTGAAACCCAAATCTTCCTATGTGTTGGTTCAATGCCTTTTGCTTAGAATCTATTGCTTTAAGAGTTAACTCTTATGCAAAAAAAATTGATGCTTGTCTTGAAAGTACTATTTGTGAAAAGTTTTTGCTTATATGATTCAGTTGTTTACTCATTATCTATCAGTTAGCAAATTATAGACCATTGCCTTGGATCACTTCGTTCATAACATGTGCTTTACAATATTATTTGATCAAGATTGTGTGGTAGCATGTCACCTCAGAAATTATTTTTGTTTTTATCGTTTTACCTACTCGAGGACGAGTAGAACTAAGCTTGGGATGCTTTATACGTCTCCAACGTATCTATAATTTCTGATATTCTATGCTATTATTATACCAATTGCTACATGTTTTATTTACACTTCATAGCATTTTTATGCATTTTCTGGGACTAACCTATTAACAAGACGCCACAGTGCCAGTTCATGTTTTCTGCTGTTTTTTATTCCAGAAAAGTTGTTCTGGAAATATTCTCGGAATTGGACGAAACGAAAGCCCAGGTCCCTATTTTACCGTCACGCACACGGAGTCCGAAGGAGACACGAAGGGGACCGAGGAGGCGGCCACACCACGTGGCGGCGCAGCCCCACTTTTTGTGCGCCGTGTCATGGTGTGCGCCCCTCGGGTGCCAACCGACGTTGCCCCTTCACCTATATATTCACCTATTCGGGAAAACCCTAGATACCCGAGACATATTCCATGAAAAGTTCCAGAGCCGCCGCCGTCAACCCTATCTTGGGAGGGTTCTGAAGTTCTTCTCGGCACCCTGCCGAAGAGGGGAATCATCACCGGAGGGCTCTACATCGCCATGCCTGCCTCCGGAGTGATGCGTGAGTAGTTCATCATTGGACTATGGGTCCATAGCAGTAGCTAGATGGTTGTCTTCTCCTATTGTGCCATCATGTTTAGATCTTGAGAGCTGCCTATCATGATAAAAATCATCTTATTGTAATGCTACATGTTGTGTTTGCTGGGATCGGATGAATATTGAGTACTATGCCAAGTTAATTATTGATCTATCTTATATGTTATTTATGATCATGCATGTTCTCCGTTACTAGTAGATGCTTTGGCCAAGTAGATGTTTGTAACTCCAAGAGGGAGTATTTATGCTAGATAGTGGGTTCAGTCTCCATTTAATCTGGGGGAGTGACAGCAACCTCTAAGGTTGTGGATGTGTTGTTGCCACTAGGGGTAAAACAACGATGCTTTGTCTAAGGATAATTGTGTTGCTTACATTATGCACTTTACTTAATGCAATGATCTGTTGCTTGCAACTTAATACCAACGAGGGACACGGATGTTAACCTGAAGGTGGATCATTAGTCATAGATGCAGTTGGATAATGGTCTATGTATCATGTTGTAATGCCCAAATAAACATGTCTTGTACATGCATTGTTATGCCTTCTTTATTTTGTCAATTGCCCAACTGTAATTTGTTTACCCAGCATGTTAGTTATTTATTATGGAGAGACACCTCTAGTGAACTGTGGACACCGGTCCATTCTTTTACATTGATAATACAACCTACTGCAAACATTGTTCCTTTACATTCTCTGCAAACAAACATCATTTTTCACACTATACGTCTAATCCTTTGTTTTCAGCAAGCCGGTGAGATTGACAACCTCACTGTATCGTTGGGACAAAGTAGTTTGATTGTGGTGTGTGCAGGTTACACGTTGGCACCGGAACCTGGTGTTGCGCCGCACTACACTCCTCCACCACCAACCTTCAGAAGTGTCTTCATCTCCTACTGGTTCGATAAACCTTGGTTTCATACTGAGGGAAAACTTGCTGCTACACTCATCGTACCTTTCTCTTGGGGTCTCCCAACGAACGTGTGCTTTACACGTATCACCCCACTTATTTCTAACAAGTCTCCGAGCACTGTCTCTAATAACACGGCTGAGTTCTTGCCATGTTGATGAAGTTTCATTTAACATACTCAATCTCGTTCATTTTCTTGTTTTTGAACCGGTCGGTACATGCTCTATCTCTCTATAATAATTCCTATTTTCCCGATAAACTTCCAATCTATTCATCAATTGTCAAGGTAATACAAAGAATGCAAGAAGTAACAAAAATTACATCCAAATCCATAAACCAGCTAGCGACGACTACATGCACTCGAAAGAGCCGAAGTCGTTGTCATCGTCCCTCCCTCACTGGACCAATGCAAACCTTGCTGTAGTAGACAGTCTGGAAGTCATCGTCCTAAGGCTCCACAAGACCAGCGCACCTAACGAGAACCGTCGTGGATGAAGAGATGTGTAAATTGGAAGGATCCAACCCTGTAGACATACGAACCCAGATGAACGATGACCAGATTCAATCGGATCAGCCAAAGACGAATGTCGACTGAATCACGCGAGATCCGACAGAGACACGCCTACACACGCTCTCTAGAAATGCTAGACGCACCGCAAGAACGGGGGCTAGGTAGGGAGAACATTCCATCACCAGGAAGCAGCCTCCTCGCCTTTCTGAATAGGACACATAACTTGAGAAAACACAAGAAAACACCTAAAAACGGAGCCCTCCCTTCAGCAGGGATCACCATCCACCACACCTTCATGGCCCTAAGGCCACGGGAGACGAGGCAAGATCACCGCCGGTGCTAGCAGGAAGAAGGAAACCTAGTCACCTTTTCGTGAGAGGAACAAGCGAAGAGGTACGTGCGGGCATCAATAGTGCACGTATAAGGCAATCAGATTATAGATTTAGTTGGATATGGATGCTTCGTGTCTGTGAACATAGCTATTTCGCCAGAAGAAAGTATAGACTGCCTTTTAAAAAAGACAATCAAAGCGCTTAGCGATTCAGATTGATAATTTAGACAGTTTTTTCTGATAAAGGGCAATTTTATTATTCAAAGTGTCCTAGGATACCAAGTATTTTAGACGTATGATGTAGAGAGATTCCCAGAGGTCATTTCCCTGTAACAAAAAGAAAATTACAGCTTTAACTGTTCATACTTGATTTTTTTTTAGAAAAGGGAATTTTATTAATCTCAGCCTCTGCATCGAGTGATGCACACAGCCTCTGTTCATACTTGATAGACTAACAAAAACACATATCGTTTATTATTCCATCACAGGGTTTAAATTTGCCTTGCTAGTACTAGTATCTATCTTGGAATTGCTACTCTGAGTTGTTGGAAGGGTCAAGGACGTGGCCTGCAAAGACCACCGCCCTGGACACCTCCTCCACTATGAAGAAGGCAAACGGATGATCAGCGACGAAATCGATCACAGGATCACTGTAGGCGCATAACAGGACAATGGTCGCGGCGGTGGAAGCGGCTGCCTCGGTGCCTTCCTCATTCACCTCGACGAACGCCTTGTGAAACACGTCCTCTACTTGCAGCTTCATTTCCCGGTCCGAATTGTCCACCATGTCAGACAGATCGGCCTCTCCACAGAAGGCTGCCCAGAGCCCAAGGTTTTGAGAGCCTTTTTCATGCTGCAGGAGTAAGACAGCTTAAACCTGGGGAGCAGAAGCTTGCGGACTTCCCTTCGGCGTTTCGGCAAGTGACCGAACAGAAATCCCATGCCGCTGGATGCCATCTCGTCTGCCAGGCCAGGAAGGCCATCGCGCGCGTTGGGGAGGAAGATGCACATGGAGTACCTCGCGCCATTTGCCGGCTTCTGGTAAGGGAGCTTGAGCACCTTGAACCCTTCATAGCAGGCAACGGAGTACTCCACTTCTTCTTCTTCTTCCCATTCGTTCCAAACGTTATCCTCCTCCTCTGTCGTGCCACTAGTGGGAAGTCTCCCGGCGGTCATGAAAGGCACGCTGACGGTGCTACCATCGAGTCGGTAGAACTGGGCATTCTCTGTGAGGCTCTTGTGGAAGCAATTCTCCCACTTTCCCTTAAAGTAGATGGCGTTGGCGAGCATGAGCTTGATATCTTGATGCACGAGCCTGGAGGGAGAAGGGACATGATGAGCTCGTTCGTGGCCTTTGTGACCCAATTGTTGATTTCCTTCCTTGCACCCTCTGGATCAGTCTGCGTGCAAGAAGATCGATAGATATATACTCCCTCCGTTTCAAATTACTTGTCTTAACTTTGTCTAAATTTGGATGTATCTCCACACTAAAATATGTCTAGATACATGCAAATTTGGACAAAGTTGAGACAAGTAATTTGAAACGGAGGGAGTATATCACAAGTTAACAACGGAAAACAACATGATTACATAGATCGAGAATTAAGGTAGAGAAGTATGCACGTATATATGATACTCCCTCCGTCCCAAAATAACTGTCTTAGATTTGTCAAAAAATTGATATATCTAGACATGAAACAAGTATAGATACATTCACTTTTGGACAACTTTGAGACACTTATTTTGGGACGGAGGGAGTAGTATGTACTAACCTGGAAGTTGACGACGCGTGCCTCCGCATTATAGGACTGAACGGCGGCGTCGCGGTAGGCGGGCTTGAGCGCCAGCCCTTGCTGATGCCAGACACTGGACGTGACGACGAGCGGCCCGGACGTGTCGGTGGCGAGGGCGCTCTCTGCCACGCCGCGCACGAGCTCGGCGACTTCCTCGCGCGACGATGCGCCGAGCACGGCGAGGAGCTCGTCAAGTGTTGTGCCCGAGCGCCGGCCGCCACCAGGCCAGCGCGGTGTAGATGGACAAGGGCGAGAAAATTATGTTCTTGCCCTCGGACTCGGAGGAGAACGTGTTGGCCAGTCGGAGGGCGAGCGCCGTCAGGCTGGTGGTGTCGCCGGAACTACGCTCCGCCATCTTGCCTGGCCGAGCCTTCTTGCTTGGCCGAGCCACCTCGTCCATGGTGCCCTAGGCCCTAGCTTGCCGATGCTGACGGTCCGTCCGTTGTTGGGGTTAGAGAAGACGGCGCAGAGGGTTAACCTAAGGGCGTACGGCGGCCATGTATATATACTCTACTCTCTTACTTTTTTTAGGAATCTACTCCAGCACTAGATGGGTAATATACACGGCGTTGATATTTTTGGAGTGTGCTTACTGCTTACACGGTTTCGTGTTTTATTTGTTTTCGTCGGTCGATGCAGCCAGACAGCTAGAACAGAGAAAATCGAAGCAACAAGGAGACTTGGAAATTTTGATATTCTAGTGGAGATCGCCGTGGAATGTCTTGGCGGTGATGTATAGGCAAGACGATGATCACAGAGGTAGAAGAGCGCCTTCTCATACTATATTTTACATATATACACTGGTCGATACATTTATATTTTAGTCTGAAAGACAATTCATTTATTTTGCTGCGGCTGGGCGAACAAAATGTAGAACCATTCTCATTTTATTTTACTTTGATTGCACTATGTTGTGTGGGATGTGCTTGCGTTTTGCTAGAGTAGTATTGGTGTGTCATTTTGGATCAGAGTTTGCTGCCACTTGTGTGTGCGCCTATCTCTGCATTTCCACAGCAGAACCGAATGCTCATTGAACATGATTACACTTTAAGCACCCAAGCATCACTAACAGGATCTCAGCTTTTCACATATCAAGGTTCGAATGTGCTCAAAAGTCAAACCACGAAAATAGTCAATGACACTCAATTTCTTAGAGCAACCAGGCGAGAGCTCATAAAGACACAAACACGCATTTTGGACGATAAAAAACGACCACACCAGGAGACCAAATCACGGAAGTGTATGTGACTGATCTCACACCATATTTCACAACTGTGCAGATTTAACCTAGTTAATCAGAAGAAAAAATTGTACCTAATTCACGGCATATTAATCCATGCTATTCACTTTAGTTGTACATGATATAATTTATTGACCAGCAATTGGACTAAGAAAACGAAAAAATATCTTCACTTTTCACCGTCTATTCACCAAAATATAGTTAAGTTAACTCTGTGCTCATCAGTCATCATCAGGACAAGTGTGTCATCCGCTAGAATGTGATGCAAATATATACAAACTCCTATGGAATCATATCACAATCTGAATGAACTTGTCTCTAACCTGGGATCTGCACTAGGGAGATTGCAGGACCAAAGAGTTGGGCGTCACTAGAATCCGCAGAAGTCCTTGAGCTCGTGATGCACGTCCTCGTTCCTGAGCTTGGACATGGCCGACTTCTCGATCTTCCTGATCCACTCCTTGGACACGTGATAGATGCCTCCGATCTGCTCTAAGGACTTGCACCTGCCGTCCTCGAGGCCGTGCCGCAGCTTCAGCACATGGCCCTCTCTCGCGGGGAGTCTGTCCAGGACGAGAAGCAGCCTCTCCCTCAACTGCCTCCGGAAGATGGCTTCTTCTGGATCTTCCAACGATGTGTCGGAGTAACCTCCTGCAGTTCACACTCTCGTCAGACTGATTCGTTCCACATTAAAATCGATCAAGCGCATGAACTGTCATCGATCATTATCATTCATACATTTCCATGTACTGATCCGTGTTCATTCATAAATCTGATGAATTCTGCTATGATCAATCTAGATACTAAGTGAGAGGGCATTCAGCAGTGGCTAGTGGACATTACCACGAACTTGGCGTTCTGTCCGGTTCCGACCTCCGTGTAGAGTGAAACCACACGACGAGAGCACTTCCGTGCCAACCTAACATTGGCAACCGACACGCCAACGAAGGTTGCAATCTCGTCATCGGTCGGGTTCCTCCCCATGCTGGACCGAATTGCACGTTTAGCTTCCTTCACTTTCCGTATGATACCCTCCATCCTTGCCTACACTTGCATAATTTCAGTGTCAGTTCCATATCATTAACAAAGACTCTTTTTTTTCTTACATGAACAACAAACTGAAACATATCAAAATAGTTGTTGGTTCTAGAGGCATACAGGCAGCTGTATTACTCCAGAATTTTCAGCGAGCAGTGCTAGCATCGCTTTCCTTATCCAGTACTTGACATAGGTTGAGAATTTGCACCCTCTCTGGCTGTCAAACTCTCAGCTCCCTCAAGGACACCCATTTTCCCAGCCTGCAGTAAGTCGGTTACAAAAGGTTGCTAGATATAAAGAGAGTGTAATGAGTATAATCTTGCAACCTGGAGTAGATCCTCAGAAGCTGTTCCGATTCCAGTGTATGATCTTGCAATGTACTTGACAAGCCACTCAGTAGTCACCAATAACCTCTCTCTGCAACAGTAGCCTGCTTGCAACCTACTCTTCAGGACTGCTTCATCAACTCCAGCTGCCTTCGCCCACCTATCATAGCAAACCTCCTGCCCTTCCTTTACCATGTTTTCTCTGATCTTCTCAAGGCTTGCACAGTCCTGAGAAAAAAACAGTACCAGTTTTAAGTGAAAGCATGCACACTTAATATGCCCACAAGAGTGCTGATGAAGAGCTCACCTTGATAGTCACCAGCAACTCTGACTGTTCTTGAACGATGATCCTTCGGCGGCCAGGATAGTTTTTCCACTCGGCTATAAACTGACTACTACTGGACTTACGCGATTTCTTTCGTTTTCGCGATGACGCCTTTACGCAAACCCGGAACCCTTTCGGACGCTCTGATTCTCTTCTGTTTCCTCTCCTCGCTTTTCCCGCTTCGAACGACAAGCTGATCATCGCTTTGGTCCTCGAGAGGTCTAGTCACGGGACGAATTCGGCAACATTCCAAGGAAGCGCCAAATCTGGTTCACGCGAGGGTTGTGTAAGGATGGCCTGGACCTCGACGCGTCGAATGATTTCATAGCTCCAAGTTGTTCAATATGTACAAGGATATCTCTTTCCAGCATCACCATGTCTTGTCCTGCCAAACTGCTCTCCAACACACGGATGTTCTGCATCAGTAAGTTATACTCCAAACTGCTGCTGCTTGTGTAAGCCACATCCATCCATGAAGACATGTCCTCATAATTCCTGCTAAACTGCGCATTTCTGTCAAGAGCTGTTCTTTCTGCATCCACCTGGAATTCACACTGTGATCATTTTGTGCACCAAAAGGTTGATAAAGGGCACATGCGTGATAGAGTTAAAGTAAGCACCTTCATTTTCGGCAAGCTGCCTGTCCTGTTCTCTGTTATCTGAAGCAAACCGGACGATGAAGATGCAGAAGTTCTGACGGTGTCACCCCGGCGCCGGCCATGATTCGCTCGCCGACAGAGCAAGAGATGCAAGGCCAAGAACCTCAGTGATTCGGAGCAGACTGACCTCCCACTCACTGCAACCAAGACAGACACACGAAAATTCAGACAAGCGTCCTCCAGTCATACATACAGAATCATTCAGGCAAGCATCGACCGTCACGTAAAATCTTGCGTGCGCAACTCTGAACCCTACGATTGTTCGCAAAATCACAGCTCCTTGTATTCCGCGAGAAGGGAGTGGTTCTTGCACGGGGAAGAACGAAAAAAATGCAGATTTCTAACAAGAGTTCGAGAGACTCGAGTACTCACGAGGAGGCTGGGGATGCTTGGTAAGCAGCATCCATGGCGAGGTGGAGGAGGACGGCGAGCAGCACGGGCCGCGCACCATCCGCAGACCCATAGCCGAGGCAATGGCAATGGCGCCGCTGGGGAGCTTGGGAAGGGGATAGAGTTGCAGGGGCCTATCGATACGGGCCTTGTTTTTTTTTCGTTCGAGTGGGCACGCAAGCAGAAGAAAAAGATTTGGATCTTTGAGGGTGAAAGCGAGTTGGGATCTTTTTTTCCTAGTTAGATATTTAGGCCCATTGATTTAATAGCACAGATGCCCGTGCGTTGCAACGGGATAAAAATTTTGGTGTGTATTTAACTTTAGTGCAAAACACATTTACAATACATGCAAAATTAGTCTCAACAATCTATGGGAATCTGTCTGAAATGATTTTAGCGGCACCCATGATACAACATGTCATGCACTAAAAAAAATAGCACGCTATAGCGCGATATAGCACGCTAATACTGTCTTTTAAAATTGATGCTACTTTGTTATAGCGCACTATTTTTTTCCTTGATGTCATGTCAAGCATCTCATCCATACCTTTTAATCTTAGTAATCCTTCACTAACTAAAAACCTAATATTTTTCTTCCCACACAACTGCGATTATTTCCATGTTCAGCCCTTTTTGTCCGCCTCAACTCACCTGGACAAACGCAAGCATAATTAGCATATTTCGAAGAGCGCGCACTCAAACTCACAAGATGTACCATAGGAATCAGCTTGGAAGATGTACGAGAGAAATAGCATTACAGTGACAAGTTGTTTAGCTAGTTTTGGACCTGCACGCTCGAGCTCTGATCAGCAGACAAGACACAGACGTAGAAGCAGAACTGGATGTTACTCGATCATCACCTTAACAGAGTTATCGTCATGTTTCACAGAAACATTCAGTTCTGATCAGCAGTAGAATATTCATTGGATCCTCACACTGGACATCACGTAAATTGCAAGTGAATAGCTCGTAGCATTACGGTGGCAATTGTAAAGTTCAGAGTGCATCATCACCAACTCCATCCACCTAGTTTACTTGTGGTTTCCTGAATCTATAAGTATCCATCCACGGGCAGCAAACGAACCATTGATGTCTGTCTGCCTGCTTGTAATCATCACCATGTTCAGCCAGTGGAAGATCGAACACCGCAATCTGCTACGAGCTCGTAGATCGAACACCGCAACCATGGTTGGGTTCGTGTATATCTCTGTCCAGGATTCGATGCCATCTGGTCCAATCAGCCAGATGAAGTTGAGCATCTTAAGATAGCTCAGGGTCGAACAAGGACATCTTCTCCAGCGAGCACTGAGCCGAGAGCGCCCCTTGGGCAAGGGCAACCCATATGACGACGTCGTTCTCGTCTCTGACGTGCCGGCGCTCAGCGATGGGGGCGGGGGCAGTTGGTAACATCTGCTCGGACTCCGGCGGCGTCCTGGCTGCTCTGCTTGCTCTCCTCGTGCAGGCGCCTGGAGCGCGCGTGCTTGGCCATGAAGATACTGATGAATTGGATCTTGGCGTCCACGGCGTGGCAGAGGTGCCAGAGGATGTCCGGGCAGTCGTCGTCGCGGGCGCAAGGCAGACACGGCGGAGCAGGGGAGCAGATCGTCTCGTCTACCCACACCCGCTCGTGACCGGGTCCCTCTTTGGTGTACTACCATGTAAGGGTAGTCTGTTTCGACGCCTAGCTCGGGGTCGTCGATCTCCTCATGCTACTGCCTGCGGGCTGAGTCCTGGTAATCGCGCTGATGCGAGGGAAGCAGCCGCCTCGTACGACGTACGAATAGAAGACCGGAGGGCTCAGCACGCGGGAGGGGGCCCAAGATCTCGTCGACTTTGCTTCTGTCGGTCGTTGTCGCCGACATTGTTCTCGCTTGATCTCTCTTTAAAGGATTGGACATAGGATTTTTGAATGATGAAACTTTCCTATTGAAGTTATTTGATTCATTTGATCATATCCTACAAGAATTATTGCCATATATATCTTGTAGTGTAAATATTATAGAAAAAACATGAGCTTAACCTCGTGGAAAATTCCTCTACCGCAATCAAAGAGAATCTTTTTACCGGTAGTATTCAATCAGACATAACATATCAATCTTATAGATTTTCTTTTTTTGAACTTTTCCCATCCTATGATCAAAAGAGGCCTTAGAGTTGTGAGTCACTTTCCCCTCCCTCGGTACTGTTTGAGAGAGGCGAAAGGGAGGTTCCCCAGTTCTACTGCTCCGCCGACGGCCGATTCGGCGGTCTCCTCCCTCTCCGGCCGCCGTTGCGGTGGCGGGAGAGTGGGGAGACCCGGATCCGTGCCTGAGGCTTGTAGATAGTAGAGTAGGTTTCCTGGGCGGCGCTGGAGAGGTGGTGGCTGCGGCGGTGCTCTGGAATAAAGGTGCGGGGGCTCGATCTCCACCTCGGCGGCGTTCTGCGGGACGGCGTCGACGAGTTCCCGGTGTGGTTCCCTCCTGGATCGTCGGATCTAGTGAGGGTTGGTGCTCGAAGGTCGGTCGTCGCGTCGGAGGCGATGGCTGGCTTCTGGAGCTTTTGTCCCTCGCCCTCTTCTTCGGCTTGGCGTGGATCCTCCTGGACATGCCTTGGGGGAGCTGGGGGTGGTGCGGAGGGATGCTGGTGCTTCGCGCTGGTTGTCTCCTCCGTCTGTACAGGAGAAATTCTTCTGGGATCTCGGAGTTCTTCGCTGGCTCTTGGCGCGGTGCTCGGGCTTCTTCTGCCGACCATGGTGGCGGGAGGAGGATTGCTTCTGGCTTCGCGTCCTGCTTCATCTTGCTTCGTTCTCTTCCATCTCCGGCCGGCCGTGGTGGCGAAGGGAGGTGGTGGGGTCTTGGCGTGCTTCTGGCGGTGACTCCGGCAAGCCTTGTTTGTGCTCTGTGCAGGTTCGTTTGGATGTCAGGTGGTTCCGGGGTGGAGGCGCCATGGCCGTATGCTTTCAACGAGTTTCGGTTCCGTCGCTTGCGGCGGGCAGCTTCTGCGGTCTTCTACATGAGTGGGGTGCTCCCTCTCCGGCGATGGCGGCGGCCTGGTGCCTTCCTCTCCGGCGTTGTGGCGTTGGAGTTCGGCGTCAGGCATGGTGGTGGTTCAGCGGTGTGGTTCCTTCGTGCTGCTGTTGTGCTGAGCATCGTGGGCTTGTTCTTCTGCGTGTTCTGTTTCTTCCTTTGTAATTCTTCTGTACACGCAGTGTGGATCCTTTCCAAAAAAAAAAAAGAGGCCTTAGAGTTTTCTTCAGATTTTAGATGACATGTAATGTGATGTGATGAATAACAGGTGAATCAAAGGAGGCCGTAGCTCAGGACTCGAGGTGTATATATTTAATTTAGTTTTTTGTATGTTATGAAGGAAAGAAGTAGCTTACGTGTATACGTGATTAGGGGGGTAAGGGCATCTCCAACTCCCTGCAAATGGATACCGCTTGCCCGATCGTGTTTGTGCGGCTAAATGTGCGGCCCAACGGTTCTCCCAAATGGATAAGCACTCTCAGACATGTCCAGAACCAGGGTTGGTTTGTGTTTGCGGTGTCGTGGTGGGATCACGGCAGATGCCATAGGTATGGCTAAGATGGGGCCGAACGGTCGTTGGGGGAATCCGGGGAGGGTTTATGCACTCAAGAAGTGCACAGCAAGAACACGCAAGAACACGAACGAAGAACCAAGAAATCAAGAACACAAAGCACACACGATGTACCCTGCTTCGGGGCCCTCTTGTGGAGGTAACACCCCTACTGCAGCACTATCCTACTCAGTGTATAGCTCAAAGTGACAAGTACAAGCTGCTCCTCGAGCTGTATGATGCTGCAATGGTGAGAACTTGAGGTACAAGATGAAGCTAGACGGGAGGAAGAAGGCACTCCGAGCTGAATCCGAGATGTTTCCGGGGTGTTCCGAGGTCTCTCTCTCTCTTTCTTTCTTTCTTGATCAACTAGTTCTCTCTCCCGTTTTCCGATCCCTCAAGCAGGAGGGGGGTGAAGCCCACTATATAGGCCAGCCGGGTTACCATTGTGCCCCTCGCCGAACACTGTTGCCATGCCTCTGCAACGGTCACCACCGTACCACCGTACCTCGGTCAGGGACAAGACGTGGCTTGCCCATCTCCTGTAGCCTAACGGCAGAACTAGCATGTCCCCTCTGACCGAGACAGGACGTGGCCTGGCAGAGCTACCTCGTAGCCTTTTCCCAGATCCCGCGTGGTCAGCGGTCAGAGACATGCAGGCCCGCCGAACCCGGGGCACGCCTCTGCCAGGCTCCTTGACAGACGCTCCCGTGTCAGGCGCTCTTGTACCCGGCTGGAAGTGACAGGAACATTGACTCCTGCCCGACCTACTGCCTACCACCTCGGTTAGCTCGGCACGGATGTGACGAGCTCCGTACTCGGGTCTTGCGCTTAAGATCTTTACCAGGTCGGATTTTACTTCCTCCCCACAGCTTCTCCTGCTCTCACAACACAAACCACTGCACTGAGGTAGTTAGGTCGGCTGAACATAGCTCGGACAGTGAACCTCGGCTCTGGCCAACAGTATACCTCGGACCCCTCCGGGCCAAGATAGGTCGGCCTTTAAACTCTCCAGGTCAAGATGAAGCTCGGACTCTCCCAGGCCCAAGCAGGTCGGCCCTTTCCGTACCTCGGCACACCTTCGAACTCCACTTATGCCAAGCTGGTGGCTCTAGGTTAATAGTGCCAGAAACAATTGCTTGTACGTCACACGTCAGTTGGGAACCCCAAGAGGAAGGTATGATGAGTGCAGCAGTAAGTTTTCCCTCAGTATGAAACCAAGGTTTAATCGGACCAGTAGGAAAACGAGGTTTGCTTCGAAGGTGTTGGTGGAGGAGTGTAGTGCGGCGCAACACCAGGGATTCCGGTGCCAACGTGGAACCTGCACAACACAATCAAATTACTTTGCCCCAACTTAACAGTGAGGTTGTCAATCTCACCGGCTTGCTGAAAACAAAGGGTTAAACGTATCGAATGGAAATGATGTTTGTTTGCATAAAACAGTAGAGAACAATGATTGCAGTAGATTGTATTTCAGATGTAAAAGAATGGACCGGGGTCCACAGTTCACTAGTGGTGTCTCTCCAATAAGATAACTAACATGCTGGGTAAACAAATTACAGCTGGGCAATTGACAATTGATAAGTGCATATAACATGCATGTGTGAGCTGTGGTGTCTACTATGAGATTCATTTGGGCATTACGACAAAGTACATAGACCGCTATCCAGCATGCATCTATGCCTAAATAGTCCACTTTCCGGTTAACATCCGTACCCCTTCCAGTATTAAGTTGCAAGCAACAGACAATTGCATTAAGTAATGTGCGTAATGTAAACAATACATTCATCCTTGAATAAAGCATTGCTGTTTTACCCCTAGTGGCAACAACACATCTACAACCTTAGAACTTGCTGTCACTATCCCAGGTTAAATAGAGGTTGAACCCAACTATCATGCATAAATACCCCCTCTTGGAGTTACAAGTATTCACGTGGCCAAGGCTTCAACAAGTAACGGAGAGCATGCAAGATCACAAATGACATAGACATGATAATATAATATTCAGCTCCACATAGGTATCAATATAAGTCAGATCCCAGCAAACACAACATGTAGCATTACAATAAGATGATCTTGATCATGATAGGCAGCTCACAAGATCTAAACATGATGGCACAAGTGGAGAAGACAACCATCTAGCTACTGCTATGGACCCATAGTCCAAGGATGAACTACTCACGCATCACTCCGGAGGCGGGCATGGCGATGTAGAGCCCTCCGGTGATGATTCCCCTCTCCGGCAGGGTGCCGGGAAGAGCTTCAGGAACCCCCCGAGTTAGGGTTGACGACGGCGGCGGCAGCGAATATGTTCTGGATGAAAGGCTCGGTGTTTTAGGGTTTTCGCGTCTCGGGGAATAAATAGGCGAAGGGGCGATGTCGGCGGACCCCCGAGGGGCCCAAACCACCAGGCGCGGCTGGGCCCAGCCGCGCCAGGTGGTTTGGCCACCTCGTGGCTTTCTTCGTCTCTCCTTCGGACTCCGTGTACGTGCTGGAAAAATAGGGACCTGGCCTTTTGTTTCGTGCAATTCCGAGAATATTTCCAGAAGTAACTTTCTGAAACCAAAAACAGCAGAAAACAGGGAACTGGCACTGTGGCATCTTGTTAATAGGTTAGTCCCAGAAAATGCATAAAAGTGATACGAAGTGTATATAAAACATGTAGCAAATGGTATAATATAAGCATGGAACAGCAGAAATTATGGATACGTTGGAGACGTATCAAGCATCCCCAAGCTTAGTTCTACTCGTCCTCGAGTAGGTAAAACGATAACAACAAATAATTTCTGAGGAGACATGCTTTCACACAATCTTGATCAATATATTGCAAGGCTCATGTCATGAATGAAGTGACTCAAAGCAATGATCTATAGTTTGCTAACAAATAGATAAAGAGTAAACAATGAATCATATAAGCAAAAACTTTTCATGAATAGTACTTTCAAGACAAGTATCAAAAAGTTTTGCATAAGAGGTAACTCATAAAGCAATAGATTCAAAGTAAAAGGCATTGAAGCAACACAAAGGATGATTAAGTTTCAGCATTGCTTTCAACTTGTAACATGTATATCTCATGGATAGTTGTCAACATAAAGCAATATAACAAGTGCAATAAGTAAATATGTAAGAATCAATGCACACAAAGTTGACACAAGTGTTTGCTTCTAAGATAGAAAGGAGTAGGTAAACTGACTCAACATAAAGTAAAAGATAGGCCCTTCGCAGAGGGAAGCAGGGATTAAATCATGTGCTAGAGCTTTTTAAGTTTTCGAAAGCATATAGAGAGCACAAAATAAGTATTTGAGAGGTGTTTGTTGTTGTCAACGAATGGTAGTGGGCACTCTAACCCCCTTGTCAACCAGACTTTCAAAGAGCGGCTCCCATGAAGGACGTTATTCTACCAGCAAGGTAGATCATCCCTCTTCTCTTTTGTTTACACATGTATTTTAGTTTCTTTATAGATGACACTCCTCCCAACCTTTTGCTTACACAAGCCATGGCTAACCGAATCCTCGGGTGCCTTCCAACATTCACATACCATGGAGGAGTGTCTATTGCAAAATTAAGTTGCTTACTGATAAATCAGGGCAAAACATGTGAAGAGAATTATTAATGAAAGTTGTAATTAATTGGGGCTGGGCACCCCGTTGCCAGCTCTTTTTGCAAATTATTGGATAAGCGGATGTATATGCCACTAGTCCATTGGTGAAAGTCTGTCAGAAGTAAATGACAAGATTGAAAGATAAAACACCACATACTTCCTCATGAGCTATAAAACATTGACACAAATAAGGAGTAATAAAGTTTTGAATAGTTTAAAGGTAGCACATGAAATATTTACTTGGAATGGCAGGAAATACCACATAGTAGGTAGGTATGGTGGACACAAATGGCATGGGTTTTGGCTCAAGTTTTGGATGCACGAGAAGCATTCCCTCTCAGTACAGAGTTTAGGCTAGCAAGGTTGTTTGAAGCAAACACAAGTATAAACCGGTACAGCAAGAATCACATAAAAACATATTGCAAGTATTATAAGACTCTACACTGTCTTCCTTGTTGCTCAAACATTTTACCAGAAAATATCTAGACCTTAGAGAGAACAAATATGCATCCCAAGTCTCAACAAGCTCTACGTAGTTCTCCACTACTAGGCTTTAACTACATGATGCAAGAGCTTAAACATGATCTACTTGAGAGCTCAAAACAATTGCAAAGCATCAAATCAAAACAAGACAATGATCTACAAGAATGCATATGTCTTTTCCAATACCAACTACTACATGTAGCATTTTCTTTCTTCCAAACAAACACCAATAATTTAAAAACATAAACTCTCCAAATGATAATATAATGCAGCAAGAGAGTATTTATAAACAAGTGCTAACAGCTCGAAGAGATGCATGAAAAACAGGAGCTAAAAGCACTGCAGTAGCTAGTTAAGAATACTCAACAAATATAAGTGAAGAACATGAGTATTCACATGAAAAAGCGGAGCGTGTCTCTCTCCCACACAAGGATTGCTAGGATCCAATTTATTCAAACAAAAACAAAAATAAAAACACACAGACGCTCCAAGTAAAGCGCATAAGATGTGAAAGAATTAAAATATAGTTTCACTAGAGATGACCTGATAAGTTTGTTGATGAAGAAGGGGATGCCTTGGGCATCCCCAAGCTTAGACGCTTGAGTCTCTCTGAATATGGTTGGGATGAACCACGGGGGCATCCCCAAGCTTAGGCTTTTCACTCTTCTTGATCACATAATATCACCCTTCTCGCTTGATCCTTGAAAACTTCCTTCACACCAAACTCAAGACAGTTCTCATTAGAGGGTTAGTGCATAATCAAAAATTCTCATATTCTGTAATGATACAATCAATCCCAAAGCTTCTGGACATTAGCTACAGCCACCAATGCTTTGTGGAGCAAAGAAATCCACACAAACACAGTAAAAGAGCGAATGCAAAACAAAAGGCAGAATCTGTCAAAAACAGAACAGTCTGGAATGACGAATTTTTTCGAGGCACTTAAGTTGCTCAGATGGATCTGGCCTAAAATAATGAAAGTTGCGTACATATCTCAGGAATATGCGTGATTTTTCTCAGAATTTTTTGAATTTTCTACAGGGAGATAAGCTCAAATCCGTGACAGCTAAAAATCTGTCACTGCGCAGAAATCCAAATCTTGCATCAACTTTCAATATAGAACTTTACTTGGCACAACATTGCGATAAAATAAAGATACAAAGGAGTTGCTACAGAAGTAACAAAAATCCTTGACTCAAAGAAAACAAAAATAACAGCAAATAAAAACGATGGGTTGTCTCCCATAAGCGCTTTTCTTTAACGCCTTTCAGCTAGGCGCAGAAAGTGAAAATCAAGTGTTGTCAAGTGGCAAATCATTCAAATCATCAAAAGCTTCTTCCAACACACAGCTTGTAACAATGGGTATCTTAGATGTTCCTGGAGGTGTTTCATTACCTTTAACCGTACTAAAAGTTTTATCAATTTTAAGCTCATAATGAGTCTTTGGTTTTGGCACTTTAGGAACATACATAAACTTTTGCTCTCTACCCACATAAACTTTCTCCTTTTTAGACTTAAGAGAAGTAAAGGTTGAACTTAAGGTTTCAATAGCTTCCTCTAACTCATCAATTCTATGATTTTGGGTGTCATGGATATTATTATCCTCAAGAACAGTGATTCTTTCATTGATGGTGGCTATTGATTCATTATCTTACCAATACAATCAAGAAAATTTGGAAAAAATTCTCCATAGAGTCTAACTTATTTATAACATCTTCCAAGGTATCTCAACTTTAATATCTTTAGTGGGTGGTGTTCCTACCAAACTTTCAATAATATTACAGGCTTCTAAAGCAGGAGTACCCAAGAAATTTCCACCTGTAAGAGTGTCTAGAACATACCTATACCAACTAGAGATACCAACATAAAAGTTCCTAAGGAGGATAGTGGTAGAGTGTTTCTTAGTACATCTATGATGAGCATCACTAATTCTATACCAAGCATCTTTCAAATTTTCACCTCCTAGTTGCCTAAAAGAACGAACTTCAACTTCAGGAGCATTCATTTTGAAAAACAAAATTAAACTGAATTAAACAAGTAACTAATTTTTTTGTGTTTTTGATATAGAGAAAGCAAACAAAACAAAATAAAAATAAACTAGCAAGACAAGTAACTAATTTTTTTGTGTTTTTGATAAGAGAGCAAACAAAACAAAATAAAAATAAACTAAGCAAGACAAATAACAAAGTAAAGAGATTGGGTGTGAGAGACTCCCCTTGCAGAAGCAATTCTGTTTTCCCCGGCAACGGCGCCAGAAAACGTTGTTGGTGGCTCTAGGTTAATAGTGCCAGAAACAATTGCTTGTACGTCACACGTCAGTTGGGAACCCCAAGAGGAAGGTATGATGAGTGCAGCAGTAAGTTTTCCCTCAGTATGAAACCAAGGTTTAATCGGACCAGTAGGAAAACGAGGTTTGCTTCGAAGGTGTTGGTGGAGGAGTGTAGTGCGGCGCAACACCAGGGATTCCGGTGCCAACGTGGAACCTGCACACACAATCAAACTACTTTGCCCCAACTTAACAGTGAGGTTGTCAATCTCACCGGCTTGCTGAAAACAAAGGGTTAAACGTATCGAATGGAAGATGATGTTTGTTTGCATAAAACAGTAGAGAACAATGATTGCAGTAGATTGTATTTCAGATGTAAAAGAATGGACCGGGGTCCACAGTTCACTAGTGGTGTCTCTCCAATAAGATAACTAACATGCTGGGTAAACAAATTACAGCTGGGCAATTGACAATTGATAAGTGCATATAACATGCATGTGTGAGCTGTGGTGTCTACTATGAGATTCATTTGGGCATTACGACAAAGTACATAGACCGCTATCCAGCATGCATCTATGCCTAAATAGTCCACTTTCCGGTTAACATCCGTACCCCTTCCAGTATTAAGTTGCAAGCAACAGACAATTGCATTAAGTAATGTGCGTAATGTAAACAATACATTCATCCTTGAATAAAGCATTGCTGTTTTACCCCTAGTGGCAACAACACATCTACAACCTTAGAACTTGCTGTCACTATCCCAGGTTAAATAGAGGTTGAACCCAACTATCATGCATAAATACCCCCTCTTGGAGTTACAAGTATTCACGTGGCCAAGGCTTCAACAAGTAACGGAGAGCATGCAAGATCACAAATGACATAGACATGATAATATAATATTCAGCTCCACATAGGTATCAATATAAGTCAGATCCCAGCAAACACAACATGTAGCATTACAATAAGATGATCTTGATCATGATAGGCAGCTCACAAGATCTAAACATGATGGCACAAGTGGAGAAGACAACCATCTAGCTACTGCTATGGACCCATAGTCCAAGGATGAACTACTCACGCATCACTCCGGAGGCGGGCATGGCGATGTAGAGCCCTCCGGTGATGATTCCCCTCTCCGGCAGGGTGCCGGGAAGAGCTTCAGGAACCCCCCGAGTTAGGGTTGACGACGGCGGCGGCAGCGAATATGTTCTGGATGAAAGGCTCGGTGTTTTAGGGTTTTCGCGTCTCGGGGAATAAATAGGCGAAGGGGCGATGTCGGCGGACCCCCGAGGGGCCCAAACCACCTCCAGGCGCGGCTGGGCCCAGCCGCGCCACCTGGTGGTTTGGCCACCTCGTGGCACTTCTTCGTCTCTCCTTCGGACTCCGTGTACGTGCTGGAAAAATAGGGACCTGGCCTTTTGTTTCGTGCAATTCCGAGAATATTTCCAGAAGTAACTTTCTGAAACCAAAAACAGCAGAAAACAGGGAACTGGCACTGTGGCATCTTGTTAATAGGTTAGTCCCAGAAAATGCATAAAAGTGATACGAAGTGTATATAAAACATGTAGCAAATGGTATAATATAAGCATGGAACAGCAGAAATTATGGATACGTTGGAGACGTATCACAAGCCTTGACCCTACCCGGGGATACTCCCCCGACATTAGTCCCCGAAGCTGGTGCGGTCCTACGACCTCGGACGGAGGGCCGTAGCAGGTTCAAAACAAGCAAGGCACCACCTCTAAAACCGACCTCAAACATAGTTCCGCCGAGGTACTCCCCACATACCACCATCTAATCCGAGGTAGATTTGCAATCTGAACTTTCCGAGCTATGTGACTCAGCACAATCTTGCCTCAAGATTTTCCGAGGTACGTGGCGAAGAATCTCTGCCCGGACCTCGAAACCCGGACCTCTGAAAGACAGGTCCTGACCACACGCCGCGCTCGTCAGCCGGACCCACCAAACAGCGCACCTGCGCACTCAAGTGCGAGACCAAATTGACCGCCCGCGACTCCTCGATTTCTCGCGCTGACCGGCACAGGAAATCCGAGGTTGGCGGTTGCCACTCTGCGGCCCACGATGTGGCCGATCGTGCGGCCACCAACCGTGCAACCGTGCGCTCACCCGCACACGATCCCGCGCCTTCCCGATAACCGTGCGGGAGTGCGCAGTTAATGCACGCCGTAACCGCACGCGGCCTATAACTGGGGGCCCAGGGGGTTTCATCTTCTTCTTCCTCCATCGCACACCACTCCGTACCACTGCCTCCGTCGCCGCCGTCGAGCACCTTGCCGCACCGGACTACGCGCCGCCGTTCTGCCGCATCGTTCCGCGCCGCCGCCGAGCGCCTCGCCGCACTGGAGTACGCGCGCTGCGCCTGGCGCCATCAACTTGCCACCGATCCCTCGCGTTCCTCCACGGTGAGTTCTTCGTTCCCCTCCATTGCCCATGCCATGACCATGTTCATCCTCCGATGAACTCGAGGATTTTGATGAACTAGATGCTCTACCTTTGCACTTTTTAGCCACTGTAGATCTCCTCTAGACTTGTACCAGATGCACCCGTAGCACTGTCCTTTTAGTTTTGCCCCTGGATGAACTTGATTTTATTTCCCTTTTTGGCTCACCGGTAGATCTTTGCTAATATCTCGCCATGGTAGAAACATGTTTCCCGCCCAAAACTCTTTAGCTCGGCTGCTTTGACTGATCCGAGGTATTTTACCCCGGATATCCTGAACTGTCCGAGGTGCTTACCCCGGTTGAACCTTCCTCTTCTGCAGGAAAGCCTCATCATGTCGGCAATATCTACGTCAAACCGCGCCGAGGTTTCCGCCAGCGAGAGAGGTGGATGGGATGGCTCGGACGTCACTGATGATGATATCAAATGGCTCAAAGAAACTCATCGAATCCCAGCCGAACTGCTATATCGGCTTCACACTGGGGACGGCGAACCGATCACCAACCCCGGCGAGAAAGTGGTGTTTGTCTCTCACTTCGAGCGCGGATTCGGACTTCCGGCCAGCAAGTTCTTTCGGGAATTTCTGAAGTTCTTCGGCTTGCAGCCGCACCATCTCCCTGCTAACTCCATGCTACAGCTGTCGTGCTATGCAGCTTTCTCTGAAGGATATCTCGGCCTCTGGCCGAGCGTTGAGGGCTGGGCCAAGTACTTCCAACTGAAGAAACAGAGCATCCCCAACAAGGAGGTTGTGAACAAAGATATGACTGCCTGTGGTGCGGCCTCTATCTCACCCCGGCTGTTCTCCGAGTTCCCACGGATCAAAGGCCTGGAGAGCTGCAAGAAGTGGCAGCGATCCTTTTTCTATGTGAGGAACCCCGGTACTGTCGACCTCATCAACCTCCCGGACTTCCAGCTCGGCCCTCCCACTGCACAACTCAATTGGGACTTCAACCCGGAGGACGCCTACGCCGAGGTTCAAGAGATCCATGAATACATGCTGGATCTCAAGAAAAGAGGGTGGGGTTCCGATGACATCCTCCGGACTTTTGTGGAACGAAGAGTCAGCCCCCTTCAACAACGAGCCCATAAGATCTGCCATATGGAAGGTCTACTCGATCCTACTCGGATCAGCAGCAAGGCGCTCTCCAAGGCCTCAGTTTGGCGCCGGGTCAAAGCCGTTGCCCAGACTGAGATGGACGAGGAGTGGACATGGGGCGTGGAGCCTCACGACAGAGAAATCTTCCGGAGCAAGTGAGTACTTACTAACTTTCCGAGCTTACGCTCCGGTCTTGCACACCTCGGTTGCTTCTTAACTCAATTCTTTTTTGCCACTCCTGCAGCGGTTCGCCCGGCAGCTGATCGAGGACGGCGCGGAGCTGTCGAACTGGGCGCCTGCCCGCCTCGCCCTGGAAGGTCCAGAGACTGAAGACCCGGACAATGAGGATCACCTGCCGATCCCTAAGGCCGTTCCGAGGTCCGCCCCCAAGACTAGCTCCTCCAACCCGGGTAAGAAACAAGTTCCCAGTTCCATCAGAGACTGGTCTGACGACGATGATGACGATGACGATTGCCAAATTCTGGAACCTGTCAACGTTATTCCCATTTCATATGCTCCTCCAACATATAAGAACTTTCATCCAGCGTCTGCAGCTTCCCGGAAGCGCTCAGGACCTGGTACCTCGGATGCCGAGGCTTCCAAGACCTCGGAGACTGCAGCGCCCAAAGCCAAGCGTGCCAAGAAGACCTCGGCGCGGCGCAAGAAACGAGGTCCCGTGGAGGAAGATGCGTAAGTGACCTTTGCTCCTCCTTACTTCTCACGCTGCTCCAAGGTTAAGCTTTTTACACTCTAACTTAATTTTTCTCTTTCGTCTAGCCCGGCTCGGCAGGTCAAACAGAGCCATAGCTCGATACACTCACCATTGCCTCCAGTGGTTGAAGCCCAGACAACCGAGGTCGAGGTTAACCTCGGCAGCCCCGCCAGAGCCTCTCCTCCAGGACGTCCATTGACCTCACCAGCCCGGAGAAGACCATCTCCTCCCCTACGCGCGTCTCCTCCGCCGAACTTCCACCGCCGAGCTCTGACTCCGGCCTGGGGCACTCTGCTCCCCGCCGAGATCAGACTCCTCCGCCTCCTCAGAAGGATGCGGAGACAGATCGCGCCAAGACTCCGGTTAAAGCCGTGCAGGAGCCTCGGCTGTCCCCCAAGTCTCAAGCTGCGCGCGACCAGCAGCAACAGCAGCAAAAGAAGAAACAACAACAACAACTGCAGAAGCAAAAGCTCCAGCAGCAGCAGAAAGATTCAGCTCAAAACGTTGAGCCCCCCAAACAGCCACAGCAAACTCCGATGCCGCCACCGTCATCAGGCCCCTTGACTGCGAGCACCCAACTGGTGCCGCACGTTCCCGCTTCTGCGCCGAGGTCCACCTTGACCAAGGCCGCGCCCTCGAGCTCTCAGGTCGCCACCTCCCGAGCTTTATTCGCTGCTACTACCCAGCCGGACATCAGCAGCTGGGAGGTCGGGCAACTCCGGACCAAGAGCGGGAACAGCCTAGGCTCGGAGAAGCACTATGACATGGACTGGAACTCGGCTGACACTGTCGAGGTCTCCTCCAACCCGAGCTCTGAGCATCAAGTTGGACCCAGCGCCGTGCTCCAATCTATCTATAACATGCAGACTGCAGTCCTTGATTGCAGCAAGAAGGCCTCGGTAAGTTTCTTTACACAGCTCTCCTTCTTCCTTTGAAATCAAATGACAAACATACACTATTCCCAGTCCCCGAGATTCGGGTTGAGCAATTGACACTCCACCGAGTTAAAATTGCTCGGCTTGAATCTCAAAAACTTGTCATTTCTCCCATGCTGAGTCCCCGAGGCCAATGCCAAGTCCCCGGGACTCAATTGGGCCTCGGGTGCTAGAAATACCTCGAATTTATCCGAACTGATCTCTCTATTTTTTCAGGAATGCAACAATGCTCGGACAAAGGTCTTCAAGAACCTCCTGCTGGATCACAACAGGCTGAAGAAGTCTCACCGGACTCTTCTATCCGCTAAGGAGCAGAGCGACAAGGATTACGCCTCCAAGTTGAAGACAGCCGAGGATGAAATAGCTCGGCTGCAACAAGAGCTGAACCGGGCTAATGAAGCCAAGACTGCTGTGGAGGACGCTATGAAGGTTAAGGACCAGGCCGCCGAACAGCAGCAAAAGCTTGCCAAGACCCTGGAGAGCCGTGCCACCTCGGCCGAAGCTGAACTTACCGCCCTCCGAGCTATCTCGAAAAGCTGGTTGTCCGAGCTCGCTCGGATTAATCATCAAATGGACAGTAAGTTCCTTCTCGCCTTTTCCTTATTTTCTGCCGACCTACATCCCGTGCCACCGTATGCCTTATTTCAGCGACAGCCTTTTTGTCTCTTCAGAGAACTTCGAGCACTCCAAGGACAAGGCTATCCGCGAAGTTCAAGCAGCTCGGGCAAAGAGGGCTGAGACAGAAACTCTCAGCGACAGCTGGGATATCCAGGACCACCTTGTTGCCCTTAACGCTCGGATCAGGCCGCTCCGGGCCATTGGAACCAAGCTTGTTGATGCTGCCATCGAGGTCCACCGTGCCCTCTGGCCCAAGGTTAAGACCCCCACTTGCATCGACGAGCTCGCCACGAAGCTGAAAGGAGCCGAGGCTAGACTTCGGGAGTGGAGATGCTCGTCAGCTTGGGCTGGAGCGGACAAGGCCCTGGTGTTCGTGCTGTCCTGGTATGAGGATGTTGAGATCCACACTGTTACCTCCCTGCGCAGGGGCTCTCCTTGGAACTCCACCCCGGATGGCATTGCGAAACGCCAAGCAGCAGCCGACCGCTTTGCTAGTTACGCAAACACCCGGACCTTTGATGACGGGCGCCTCTACTCTGAGGACGAAGAGAGCTCGGACGAGGAAGCGGGTCCGGTGAAGAAAGTTCTGAAGGCGAGGACATTGACTTTGACGAGCCTGAGAGCTCCAAGGGTAAGGCCGGCAAAACAACCGAGGTGGCTGAAGGCTCTGATGATGACTTCAGCTTCGACGAACCTCCGAACTCCAAGGGCAAGTCCGACAAAGCCGTAGCCACCGAGGTGATTTCCTCCGACGTGACGAACACCCCGGCAACCACTCCCACAACCGAGGTTGCTTCCGCGACTGAGGTTGTTCCTGCGCCCGAGGTTGCTGCGCCCGAGGCTCCCACTGCCACCACTTCTGCGACCGAGGTCTCTGGTTCCGAGGCCTGAATTTATCTTAAGCAAAACATTAAATCCCCGGTATGCCGGGTGCAGATATAACAGACCTTAAGTAGTTTGCTTTGCTACCATTACTATTAACTTGCTATCCGAACCAAGCTTTTCTAAGAACTTATGCCGAACCCTTTTGGAACGAGTCCCCGAGTTCACTTTCGTGTTTACTATATCTGGCATTGTTTGCTCTTGTCTACCATTTAGGCGTTCGACAGTCGAGTCACAAGATTGTTATTTTTGGCCTCTGGACACCTCCAGCTCCGGGCTGATCCGGGTTCACCGCTGCAACTTGGTTCGAGGTGTATGGATAGTCCGGCTCCCTCCTCTTCTGTCCGAACTCCTGACGGTCATTACACCTTGGTCCGAGCCGGTTGTTTATTGGCTCCCTTCTTCTGTTACGTGCCACTGCCTCTGCTGCTGGCTGCATCGGATCACCCAGAGCATAAGAATCTGCGATCCGGATTGTCTCTGCTAGGGACTTCGGCATATCTCTCTGGAGCTTCTGCCACAGCATGCTGCCATGTTGACAACCATCTGCAAACCAGGAAATGGCCTGTGCCTCTACCACTCCTTCACAGGAATTCCGAACATTGCTCCACCGAGTTAAGAATTCTCGGTCAGTTTCATGATCATCTTGCTTACATGCTGCCAGGAGCTGAGGTCGGTTTGGCCTCTTGTATGTACTGGCAAAGTTGCTGTTAAACGCCAGCTCCAAGTCTATCCAGGAGTTGATACTATACTCCGGCAAATTATTCAGCCAGATCCGAGCTGGACCTTCCAACATGTGCGGGAGATACCGGACCGCCCATCGGCGATTGCCCCCCGCTATGTGCACCGAGGATACATAATCTGTCAGCCAATCTTGTGGCTTGGTGCTCCCATTGTATGGCTTGGTGTTCCGACCTAACTGGAACTGAGATACTGGTGGTGGTGGTTCCTTCATGATCCGAGGTCCAAAACACGCCGGACCAGGAGGGCCTTCCTCCTCCAGTTGCTCAGACAAGTAGATTCTATCCAGCTTGTTACGAACATCGCCTGGAGCTAACATCCGACCTCCTATCCGAGGTCCCAACGCCCCATCCACTCTGTGGTATCCAGCTCGCGCCATGGCCGAGTCTCCATCATCGTATCGGTCATCGCCTTGACCGACGTTCTGAGGTTGCTGAACATACTCCGGCTCTCGCTGATATTGCCCCTGCTGCCGAGGTTGTTGCTGATACCTCGGGGGCGGAGGTGGTTTACCTCGGCCAGCCGACGCTGCTTGCCCGCCATTCTGATTTCCCTGACCGGAGTTACCCTTGGCTCGGCTTGCATTGACTGGGCCGGGGTTTCCCTTAGCTCGGCTAGCATTGCCCTGGCCCACCTTCTGCTTTGCTGCTAAGACTGGATCATACATCTGTAACTGCTTGTTCTGCCCCGAGGTGACACTCCGGGCTCGATCGGCTCCTCCGACGAGTGGAGATGAGGCTTGCCCCTTGGACACCTGACTAACCGGCCTAGCTGAATAAACCATCTCTGAATCACCAGCCCCGGCATATGCTCTGCGGAGAGCCTCATTCTGCTGGTTAGCCACATACACTAACTCATTGACTCGCTTCTGCTGCGCACGCCATGCATCTCCAGTTAACCCGGATAGCTCGGCCCTGCCTGCCTCGGCAGCTCTGAGGTTCTTAGCAGGGGAACTATACACCGGCCTTCCAGTCGACACGCGACTCTCACTCCTAGCCGAGGTGGTAGGTCGAGCCTCCCTGTTTATCTCATCATTGAGCCCCTTGCCTCTCTGCCACACCTCGGCTCCCCTATGTGTATCAACTGCTACCGGGGTGAAGCCATTCGCTGCATTGTACTCACGCAGATCTCTATTGAACTCATCTCTAGCTGTTATCATTGCCACAGCCTCCTTCTGCAACAGGACACGCTTTGCCTCTAGGTCGGCCACAGTCACCACTACATCCACTGCTGGATTTACTGGGTCTGCCAGTGTCACCTGTCATCATCACCTCCACGCAGCTCTCGGGGAGTGATACGCCGACCTAAAGCCGCGAGGAGAGGACTTTCGTCGTCCACGAGCACCCGCTCCGGGTACCCGCGAACAACCTCGACAGCAACGTATGTGACGAAGCTGCCGAGCATCATGGTGAAGCCGTGCTCGGGGAAGGGCTTGCCGGCGAAACACCCCGTGTTGTCGCTGATGAAGGTGAACTCTCCGATCTTGGCGACAAGCCCGGAAAGAACACGCTCGCCTGAGCCCGTCCGGATGAAAACTCCCTCCAACGCCTCAATCTGCCCCTCGGTGGGCGCCAACTGTCGTGGTGGGATCACGGCAGATGCCATAGGTATGGCTAAGATGGGGCCGAACGGTCGTTGGGGGAATCCGGGAGGGTTTATGCACTCAAGAAGTGCACACCAAGAACACGCAAGAACACGAACGAAGAACCAAGAAATCAAGAACACAAAGCACACCACGATGTACCCTGCTTCGGGGCCCTCTTGTGGAGGTAACACCCCTACTGCAGCACTATCCTACTCAGTGTATAGCTCAAAGTGACAAGTACAAGCTGCTCCTCGAGCTGTATGATGCTGCAATGGTGAGAACTTGAGGTACAAGATGAAGCTAGACGGGAGGAAGAAGGCACTCCGAGCTGAATCCGAGGTGTTTCCGGGGTGTTCCGAGGTCTCTCTCTCTCTTTCTTTCTTGATCAACTAGTTCCTCTCCCCGTTTTCCGATCCCTCAAGCAGGAGGGGGTGAAGCCCACTATATAGGCCAGCCGGGTTACCATTGTGCCCCTCGCCGAACACTGTTGCCATGCCTCTGCAACGGTCACCACTGTACCACCGTACCTCGGTCAGGGACAAGACGTGGCTTGCCCATCTCCTGTAGCCTAACGGCAGAACTAGCATGTCCCCTCTGACCGAGACAGGACGTGGCCTGGCAGAGCTACCTCGTAGCCTTTTCCCAGATCCCGCGTGGTCAGCGGTCAGAGACGTGCAGGCCCGCCGAACCCGGGGCACGCCTCTGCCAGGCTCCTTGACAGACGCTCCCGTGTCAGGCGCTCTTGTACCCGGCTGGAAGTGACAGGAGCATTGACTCCTGCCCGACCTACTGCCTACCACCTCGGTTAGCTCGGCACGGATGTGACGAGCTCCGTACGTCGGGTCTTGCGCTTAAGATCTTTACCAGGTCGGATTTTACTTCCTCCCCACAGCTTCTCCTGCTCTCACAACACAAACCACTGCACTGAGGTAGTTAGGTCGGCTGAACATAGCTCGGACAGTGAACCTCGGCTCTGGCCAACAGTATACCTCGGACCCCTCCGGCCAAGATAGGTCGGCCTTTAAACTCTCCAGGTCAAGATGAAGCTCGGACTCTCCCAGGCCCAAGCAGGTCGGCCCTTTCCGTACCTCGGCACACCTTCGAACTCCACTTATGCCAAGCCTTGACCCTACCCGGGGATACTCCCCCGACATGCGGTGAAGCGGAATAACATCCGTGTCCGAACTCCCCCCCCCCCCCCCCCCCCCTTGTCCTTATCGGGCTTAACCGACAGCTACACACCCGTGTACCCAACCCACCCCCTTATCCCCTACGGTGCCGCCGCCCGCGCCATTCTCGTGGTCGTGCCCTCTCAACCCGCGCCGTTGGTAGCCCTCTCTCGCAGACTCTCGCATCGCCACCGCCCAATAGCACACGTTGCCCAATTGCCATAGCATTCCTCTCACACCAGTCTATAGTTAGGGGCAAAAATCGACGAGATCGTTGTTCGGTATCTGGTCAACGTCGAGGATGGAGATGACGAACACACCACACCGGGCAAGCGAGCGCACTACACCAGAATCGCTTCGGTGACAATGATGGTGCGAAAGTTCGGATATTCCTGGAGATCGTTGTATTCGTTTTGAAATGATGGTGCGAAAGTTCGGTGATAATGAGTAAGCAGCGCGGAAAAGTTGGAGATCATGAAATGGAGAAATATTGTGTATTTAGATTTATTTCAATAAGCTGCTGTGGTGTAGTGGTTATGACGTCAGTCTTACACACTGAAGGTCTCCAGTTCGATCCTGGGCAGCAGCATGACGTTTTTTTCTTTTCTTTGCCGCTGCAGGGGAACGGATTAATATATTTTTTTCCTCTCTCTTCATTAACAAACTAACTTTACATTATAGCATGTGAAAGTAGTACTCCCTTCTAAAATAAGTGTCTCAAGTTTGCTCAAAAGTGGATGTATCTAGACATGTTTCTTGTATAGACACATTCACTTTTAGGCAAAGTTTAGACACTTATTTTTGAACGGAGTGAGTATTTTTTTTCTTCATCAACCAACTAACTTCACAGTAAATAATGTTACAAAGAAAATTGAAAGTATTCCCCCAACCGAAAAAATAAACTTTATTTAATGAACAGCTACTCTACCAGTTCACCAACCCTACAATGATGACAGAGATGACACTGAAATATCTCTTTAGATCCCTATTCTTTTTCTCGTTGATATGGATGATGTGGTCAATCCTGGCAACTGCTGAATGCTTTCTTCTTCTCTTTGTCCAGACATCGATTTGGCTGCAGACAATACGATGATGCCGGCAACTTTTTCTCTTCATTACCGAACTAAATTTGCACCAAGAAGAAAATGTCTCTTGACATCATCATTTCTCCATGGAGACGTGGTCAAAATCCTGGCAAATACAGTCCAAAAATATCCTGGCAAGTGCACAAGTTGACTAAACTTGCAGTCTTCCTGTTCCACAGAAGCCATGGAGGCCCCTGTCTTTAACCTTTCAACTGAAGGTCATTGATGTTACAGAAAAGTTTACTTTACATGCGTCATAGAAGCAGAAGACCATCAGCAGAAGATCAAGTCCTCTTCGACCCAACTCATCACCACGTCTTTTTCACTGCACTTGTAAGCTCAAATCTCCACAGTTCGAAACATCGCTTCCCTGCTGCCGCCACGAATGGGGGTCGTGAACATCATCAACCACCTTGTGATATCCTGAAATCCAAATCGTCCAGTAAGTATAGCTGCTCAAGGAGTTACACAGCTGGTGGAAACAAACTGTATATACATGGCTTAACTGTGCCAAAATTACAGCTAGTCATTCACTTCAACAACTCTAGAATGAGAGAGACGATACTGAAGCACTATGAGAATTATGTTTTTTTAGAGGTCTACGAGAACTATGTCTATTTACATATATTTTTCTCTCTCCATGTGGTCAATCCTGACAAGTACGTGTGGAAAAATCGATTTGACCACTATTAGATACGATGCTGAAAAATTGCAATTATTCAGACCGCTGCATCTAGACCGCAATTTTACCTGTCGCCGTCTCCGATGTGGACTGAACATGCAATTTGCTCCTGTATAGTCAATGAAAACAAAATTGACTATGAAGCATGAGCGGCCCCATAAATATCTGTACTTGCACTTGACTCAGAAAACAGGAGCTGGTTCAGACACCCCAAGCCACCATGCTTGCACTTGCAGTCTTCCTGCTCCTGCTCACAGAAACCACAACAGGTTGGTCCAAGCTTGACACACAAGATCGAGGAGGATGCATCGCCATGGAGAGGGAAGCCCTGCTGTCCATCAAAGCCGGCATCACGGCCGACCCGGAACGCCTCCTCTCGTCGTGGAGGGGCCAGGATTGCTGCCGATGGGAGGGCGTCCGGTGCAGCAACATGACCACCAGCCACGTCATCGTGCTCGACCTCCACGCACGGTACATCAGATCTTCCCTGGGAGGCGAGATAAGTTCTAGTCTAGAAGCCCTGGAGCATCTGCAGCACCTGGACCTTAGTGGGAACTACAATCTCACTGGACCTCGAGGCCACCTCCCGGATTTCGTAGGGTCTCTTCATGACCTGCAGTACCTCAACCTTTCTAGGCTGAAGTTTTTTCGGCATGGTGCCCCATCAGCTTGGTAACCTCTCAAGGCTGCAGTACCTCGATCTGACACCTTATGGTGATTTGCACTCTGATGATCTCTCATGGTTGCCACAGCTCTCTTTGCTCAAGTATCTTGACATGAGTTCTGTGGACCTTAGTGCGGTGATTGGTTGGGTTGACACGGTGAACACACTGGCCTCTCTTGAGGTGCTCAGGCTATCGATGTGCTCGCTTAACAACACAGGCCACTATGTGCCCCACTCGAACCTCACCCGGCTCAAGATCCTCGACATGTCTGATAATTCCATTGAGATGCAGTTCAACGCTGTTAACTGGGTTTGGGACGCAACCAGCCTCGAATATCTCAACCTTGAATACAACGGTATATATGGCCCATTTCCTACTCGGTTGGGAAATCTGAGCTCACTTCAAGTCCTTCAGCTGAGTGGCAACCATCTAAAGGAATGATACCGGATACACTGACAAGCCTTTGCAGCCTGAGAGTATTTGAGGTGGCACATAACGATGTTCAAGGGGACATGACAGAGTTCATCCAGAGGTTACCAAAATGTTCAAGGAGTCAGTTGCAGGTGCTGCGCCTAGGCCGCAATAACATCACTGGCTCCTTGTCGGATTGGATCAGCGACATGACTAGCTTGAGCACTCTTGATCTCAGTTTCAACAAGCTTACGGGAGCTCTGAGCACTAGCATCAATACTCTTTCAAACCTGATTTACCTGAACCTAGGATACAACCAGATGGATGGGCTCATCACTCAAGATCACTTTTCCAAGCTTACAGGGTTGCAGCAGCTGCATTTATCTGCAAATTCATTTACCGTGGACCTCAACTCTGACTGGACCCCTCCATTCAGATTGCAGTCACTAGGATTGGAATCATGCCATATTGGGCCAGGATTTCCTCGGTGGCTCAATTCACAGGGGAATATCTCCTCCCTTTCCATATCTGATGCCGGCATAGCTGATACTGTGCCTGATTGGTTTTGGGATATAGTTTCAAAGGCTGAACATTTGGACCTCTCAAGCAATAACATCAGTGGCACATTACCAGCTACTCTAGGGCAGATGGGCACATATTTCTTAGATCTAAGCTCAAATCGGTTCAATGGTTCGGTACCCCAGCTACCTCAGAATATAATGTTCTTGGATCTCTCAAGAAACTCCCTGTCAGGGACTCTACCATTAAATGTCAGAACGCCAATATTTGTAGATAGCGTGTTTCTTTTTGACAACAGCTTCACAGGCACTATCCCAGCATCGTTATGCCTAATGACGTCCCTGACATACCTTGACGTTGGAAACAATATGATAACAGGTGAGTTCCCTCGTGTTCAGAAAATGTGGCATCAAGTTCAACAATGGCCCCACTAACAGACCTTCAACGAATAGTGATTCAAGCTCTGACAAGCCACTGTCTATGTCAATTCGAACTCTGAGACTCGACAACAACAGCCTCTCGGGTGAATTCCCTTTGTTATTGCAGAATTGCCCGAAATTATCTTTTATTGATCTTGGGCAAAACAAGTTTTTCGGAATCATACCAGCATGGATTGCACAGAAACTACCAGAACTGAAATTTCTGGCCTCAGGTCCAACATGTTTTCTGGCTACATACCTACCCAGCTTAGAGGACTTCGTCATCTCCAATATTTGGACCTAGCACACAACAACTTCTCAGGCACTATACCTCAGTTCCTGCTAAACATGGATGGTGTGACCAAAACCACAGACTTAAAAACTCAAGATAACCCGCCCAACACTTCCAGCGGCATTGTTGCAGTTGATGCCGGCGAAGATCCTGGTTCATCTCAGTTTTATACAGTTAATAGCATATTTGTAGTCACAAAAGGGCAAGGGCGTGAATATATTGGTAGGTCCATATACATGGTGAGTCTTGATTTGTCCTGCAATCATTTAACTGGAGACATCCCTAGGAGCATAGGTCCCGCGGCGGGTTTAGTGAACATGAACCTGTCTCTGAACCAATTGACGGGAAACATTCCAGTGAGCATTGGTACGATGCGCTCACTGGAATCACTTGACCTCTCCAACAACCAGCTCTCCGGTGAAATCCCCTCAGGCCTATCTGATCTGACATCGCTAAGCTATCTGGACTTGTCCTACAACGACTTGTCAGGAAGGATACCGTCCGGGCACCAGCTCGAAACGCTCACCCCTGACGACCCAGCATCCATGTACACTGGCAACACTGGCCTCTGCGGTCCGCCTCTCCTGAAGAGCTGCCCAGGAAATAATACATCAGGAAGCCACTTCACATTAAGCGAAGAAGGATCCGAGACGGTGCCCTTCTGTTTCGGACTAGGCGTGGGTTTCGTGGTTGGCCTCTGGGTGGTGTTTTGTTCCCTTTTGTTCAGGAAAACATGGAGGGCCTCCTATTTCCGTCTTTTGGATGAGCTGTGTGATAAGATGTATGTGCTTGTAGTTGTAAATTGGGCAAGAATGACAGGGAAGGCAACCACCGCAGATTAAGCAAGTTCAACGGCAACCGATGGTGCTAGTATGCACTCCAGTACGATAAACAAGTGTTGGGTTTCTGATTTTTGAAGATTAATTCGACAAGCTATTACTACCTAAATAAATTACTTTGCGCAATTGGGTTCATGCATTTGTATCCTCTCATTTGGTTCATCAGACTCTTTTTTTAAGGGGATTCATCATACTCTTGTTCTGTTTCCAGTAAGCGAAAAGTCTTAACATTTCAACCTGGCGATAACCACCATTTTTCACTATTTTCTGGAACGTGTCAATTTATGATCTCTTTACCGATCTGTGATCGTATAAGTGGCAAACAAGAGCATAAATATGGGGATTGTTTCCTGTGATTTCAGAGTGGCAAAAAAAAGACCTGTTAAATATCACGAGCAGAGGCAGAGTGGAGGCTGGCTCGGGAACCCTAGCTCGGGGGCGAGTCGACGGAGACCAGTGGCAGTGATGGCGAGGGAGGCGGACCTTGGGGAGCCGGTGAGTCGCCGGCGGCGGCCCTCCTCGCCCCGCCCGCGCGCATCTTGTGGACGGCCTCCAGAGCTCCGCATAGCGTGCGGGGCTGCGGGCGCGTTGGCCCTCCGCGGACAACGGCGTCGTTGCCGTCGCCGGCGGCAGATGGCAGCCGGCTTGCCTGGGTCTCGGTGGCTAGCCACTAGCCAGTCTGTGGCGTGGGGACGCCATTGCCACGGCATGAGGTGCATAGTAAGGTCGAACTGAATTTTGTTTTCGTTGACATACAAGTCGTCTCAAGGACTTAGTCGATGACTCCAACCGGCCGACGCATCGAGTCCGCTGGAGCAAAAAACACAGCCCAACGAGGCGACGCAAACGGATCCGTGTCCGTTTTTCTGTCCGTTTTGTGTCCGGGCCGACGCATTTCTGGCCCAAATTTGGGTCACGTTTGCGTCGAGACGGACAGAAAAACACGTCCGTCTGTGTCCTCTCGTCTCCTCCCTGTCCGCGTGATGGCCCATATGTCAGTCAAACAAATCCTCTCTCCCCTCTCCTCCCACCTACCGCACTACTCTCTCCAGAAATCCCCACTGCATTCGCTCCACTCGCCGGAGCCGCGCCGCCGTGGAGAGAGCTCGTGGTGCCGCCGTCTCCGTCGCTCTCTTGCCCTCTCACGGCGAGGATAGCATCGCATCTTCTCCTTCCCTGCACGTCGACAGCCAGGCGGAGGACGCCGGCAGGAGCTCCGCGCGCCATGGCTGCGAGCGCTCCTCCGCCGCGCGGGGAAGCGACGGCAGCGCCAGGAATCGAGCCGTCGCGGCAGCTCACGCAGCTGTAGACCACAGCTGCGAGGATGGATTCTTGGATGGCTTCTTAGATGGATTCTAGCTAGCTCGATCCGTATGCTTGGGCATAGGGGATCTTGCTCCTCCCTGCAAGCTCTGGCCGTGTCCTCCATCTAGTACTAGTTGGCCTCGAAGCAGCCATGGTTGTTTGATTTTGATTGCGTTCTTTTGCTGGTGCTGCTGCTTGCATTTTCTCTACAATTTCTTGGTGTAGTCGTGCTGCTGATTGCGTTCTTTTGATCTCTCTCTCTTTGCATCGCGTTTGAGCTATGTGCCCTGCTCTTTCCGGCGAACAGGAAGCTGAACTTGGCGCCGCCGGCGACCTCGTCCAGTACCAGTACTACTTTAGCCGCCGGTGTCCGTTTGCGTCGGTATCCACCGTTGGGTGCACCTGCCAAATGAGGTTGTCCGCTCTGTGTCCACCCGGCCGGACGGCGACGCAAACGGATAAATCCCGGACAAAATCGGTGTCCGTTTGCGTCGCTCCGTTGGAGACATCCTAAGATTTTCAAATTCAGACAGATTTAGAAAAGTGCGAATCTACTCAAGTTTAATGAAAATTAAAATTTGCACCTTTCTTGTCACACAGTTACATTTTTTTAGTAATTAAAGTTGTAATTTCTAAAATCCACGGACAACTCGCTTAAATGTTAAAAAAAGACAAATATATCCATGACAACTCAAAAATCTTATAGTAATATTATTTAAATTTTTTAAAAAGGCTCCCTAGAACTCAGTCTCCATTTGTCCGTACTCAACTAATACAGGAATGACTAAAACCATCCAATAAATAATTACATCAATGCGTGAGAAAATAAGTTAAAATATTGTGCCTCGACCATACCGAGGGTTCAATGACTTTAAAACTTACACCCCCTTGTCTAAAAAAACCTTACACACCTTCCCTAGTCCAGGAGGGAAAAGAGTATGATGAGGCTATAGTGTATTAGAATGGACTATTTCTCATACCAAAGAACTTTTTGTGTACTTAATATCTACTTTAATTGGTCAGAATACCTTTTGACACCCCCCCCCCCCCCCCCCCCCGAAAAAACAGGAAAATCCTACCTTGCAACCAATGGAACAAAAATCCAGATAATATCTTGGTCACTTTTGTTTCCAATAAGATCAAATTCAAGCGAGGACACATGACCAGCACCCTTTGAGTTGACAACCCGATCGAATGCGAACACACTTCAACTTCTTCTGAAATGATCAAAGGAGGGAATTAAAACATACCCAGAACAGGAAGTCACATCGATGTACGCCTCGCCGAGTCAAACCAAGTCAAAACACACGTGAGTTTTGCCAAAAATCATAGGTCTCATGGAAAACCCCCATTTTGCTTCCTTTAATAAGAAAAAAAAAATGATATTTCCTTTCTTAATAACCAACCAAAGCATGTACAAATACTTATTCAACAAAATATTAAAAGATTGTTTTTAATCTAGTAGTTTTGTTTTTGGCAAAGTCTGTTTGCCAAAGTAAGCTGGGCCATTTTGGGCAAGAAGGGGCCGAGAGGGAGAAACGGCCCAGTAAGAATGTAGAGGAGGACGCAGGCTAAAATCTCGCAAATTACAACTGAAAAAAAAAACACTAATCCCCGCGCTAAACCCAGTCGACGGCGGAGGGCCATGGTCGCCGCCGCCCCCGCTTCTCCGATGGAGCTCACCGCGGCGGATGGCCCCGGAGACGAAGACGAGGTGGAGGAGGGGAAGGACCAGTGTCGTATCTGCCGCCCCCTGCGCCACCCGTGCGGCTGCCGCGGCAGCATACGCTTCGTCCACGACGACTGCCAGCTCCGGTGGCTCGCCACCCGCGACGAAAAACGATGTGAGGTACGTCCCGTCGCCGCATAGGGTTTTTGTTTCCCCTGTCTCGGCGTCCGTATCCGACTGTCGATGTGGTTGTGCGTGCTCAATTTCTTAGATTCATCCCGTTCACTGCTAAATTTCGGTCCCATGTACCACGAGATGTCTCTGTGGATGTAATGTTGCGCGCTTAGTGCACGTTTACCAACGATTCCTCACTGAAAATGCCCTCTGTCGGCTTCTAGCTTAGCCCTGCATTTCTTCACTCAGGCAGAAGTAAAAACCAACCTTTCTCCTGTCAGGAAATGAGCAACTATATTTCCAGGAGGGCAAAGGCCAGTACTTATACATGTGTGATGAACAGTAAATATGAACAGTAACCTATACACATCTAACACCCCCCCCCCCCCCCAAACTCATGGTGGGTCAACAACACTGAGTTTGGACGGAAAGAACCCATGCTGCGCTCGAGTCTGTGCCTTCGTGAAGAAGTCCGCCAGCTGTAACTCAGAGGGCACATAGTGAAGAGCAAGAAGCTGGTCCTGCACAGCAGCACGCACAAAGGAGGCATCTACACCGATGTGCTTGGTGAGCTCATGCTTCACCGGGTCATGCGCAATGCTGATAGCACCTATACTGTCTGACAATAGAGGAGTCGGTGCAGCAGCAGTAACACCAAAATCCTCCAGTAACCATCGCAACCAAGTCACCTCAGTCGTCAACATAGCCATCGCTCTCAACTCAGCCTCTGCACTGGAGCGGGAGACGGCAGTCTGTTTCTTCGTCTTCCAGGCAATGAGAGATCCTCCAAGAAAAACACAATAGGCAGACAGCGAGCGGCGATCAGAGGGATCACTAGCCCAAGTAGCATCGAGTAGGTCTGGAGCTGGAGAGAGCTGGAGCGAGGAAAGAAAAGTCGGCGAGAGATCGTGCCACGAAGGTATCGTAGAACACGGAGAAGGTGACTATAGTGGACAGAGCTGGGAGCTGAGACGAACTGACTCAAGATGTGGACAGGATATGAAATATCTAGACGAGTGACAGCTAGATAGACAAGGCTCCCAACAAGATGGCGATAGCGTGTGGGGTCTGTGAGTGGATCACCATCAGTAGCACGAAGCTTAACATTGAGCTCCATAGGAGTCTCAGCAGTGCAGTCATCACCAAGAGCGGCGCGAGCAAGAAGCTCCTGAATATATTTCTCTTGGGAGATGAAGAAGCCATCAGAGGTCGAAGAAACCTCAATCCCAAGAAAATAGCGAAGTGGACCAAGATCAGACATCAGGAACTGCTCACGGAGGCGAGCCTTAACAAAGGCGATATACTCAGAGTCATCTCCAGTAATGATCATGTCATCAACATACAGGAGGAGAAGTATCCGTCCACGAGGGGAGGTGTGCACAAACAACGCGGGGTCATGATCGCTAGGCTTGAAGCCAGCGGCAGTCACAACAGAGGCGAAACGCTCGAACCAGGCGCGAGGGGCTTGTTTAAGGCCATAGAGAGAGCGCCGAAGACGGCAGACCATACCATCAGGAACAGAGTACCCCGGTGGTGGCTGCATATAGACCTCCTCACGCAACTCTCCATTGAGAAAGGCGTTCTGGACATCAAGCTGAGACACAGACCAATTACGAACAGAAGCCACAGCGAGAAGAGTACGGACAGTGGTCATGTGGGCTACGGGAGCGAACGTCTCATCATAATCGCGTCCCTGCTCCTGCTGAAAGCCACGAGCCACAAGACGAGCTTTGTAACGCTCAAGAGAACCATCGGAGCGAGTCTTGATCTTATAGACCCACTTGCATGTGATGGGACGAACACCGGGAGGAGGGGAAACAAGATCCCACGTGCCAGTGCGCTCAAGGGCAGCAATCTCCTCAGCCATCGCAAGGTGCCATTCAGACTGAGCCATGGCATCACGGTAGGAAGTGGGCTCAGCAACAGCAGAAAAACCGTACTGGGAAGGAGAATAGCGCTCAGGAGACCGTAATGAGGTTCGAGAACGAAGGTTATGAACCGGCGTACACGGGGAAGGTGGCGCTCCGGAAGTAGAGGGCATGCCAGATGGATCATCCTCAACACGAGGGCGACGAGTGTAGTGGAGAGGGAAGGGAGAAAGGGGAGGGCACACTGGAGGAGTAGGTGGAGAGGTAGGTGACGAGGGAGGAGAAGAGGGTGGTGTCGAAGGTGTATCAGAAACAGTGGGACTCGCCGGAGATGGAGGTGGAGAAGGAATATGGGGCACAAGAGATGTGTCAGGGAGTATAAGGAAGGAGATATCCTCAACTGAGAAGGTCGAGGCGGTAGGACGCGGATAGTAGGAACGAGACTCATCAAAAGTCATATCGTGGGAAATACGTAGCCGACGACTAACAGGATCCCAACATCGATAACCCTTGTGCTCATCACTGTAGCCAAGAAAAACACACTCAACCGACTGAGCGGTCAATTTGGTGTGTTCGCGTGGAGCAAGGAGAACATAGCACACGCACCTAAACATGCGAAGAGCAGAGTAGTCAGGAGAACGACCAGAGAGACGCTCCATAGGGATACCACCCTGCAAGGCAGCCGAAGGCTGGATGTTGATAAGATAGGTGGATGCGGAAACAGCCTCAGCCCAAAAGTGGGGAGGTAGAGAGGCAGCGATCATCATCGCACGAGCCGTCTCTAGGAGGTGGCGATGCTTGCGCTCGCAACGCCATTCTGAGCGTGGGCACCAGGACAAGAGAACAGGGGAAGAGTACCCTGCTCGGCAAGAAAACCACGCAACATCTGAGAGATATACTCACCAGCCGAGTCAGCACGAAAAACACGAATATGCGTGGAAAACTGGGTGTGGACCATGGCAGCAAATCGCTTGTATATAGAGAGAACCTCGCTGCGAGATTTCATAAAATAGAGCCAAGTGTAGCAAGAGAAATCATCAATAAAAAGAACATAGTAGCGATGACCACCTTTCGAAGCAAAGGGAGCAGGACCCCATACATCGGAGTGAACTAGATCGAAAGGATGCTGAGAGACTGACTCACTCGTAGGATAAGGTAACTGAATCTGTTTGCCAAGTCTACAACCATTACAATGTAAAGAAACATCACCAGAGACAGACCCTAAATCTCCTTGACGCACTAATGAAGACAAGCGAGAGCCACATATATGACCAAGTCGATGATGCCACTGTTGGAAGGACGCAGAAGTGGAGGCAGCAAGAGCATGTGAACTGGCGGGTGTGGTGGCAGCGGAAGGAACACGAAGCCAGTCAACCTCCCAAAGGCCCTGAGAATCACGGCGCCGAGGGCCAGCTCCAACTAGAGCCTGGGTGCGACGGTCCTGAACAGAGTAAGAGTCGGTATCAAGAATGACACGACAACCAGAATCAGTAAGTTGAGCAGCGGAGAAAAGATTCATAGTAAGACGGGGAATATGAGAAACACTAGGAACAGAGAAAGACGGGGTAGAAAGAGTGCCACGACTAGCAACAGGAAGAGGTGTGCCATCGGCAGTGAGAACATTGGCAGGATAATCAAGAGGTCGAATAGAAGACAGAACAGAAGAATCAGAAGACATGTGAAAGGAAGCTCCAGAATCCAGAACCCACAGAGATGTACCTGACTGTGTAGGCGACGGTGACGGAGCAGCAGTAGTGGAAGCAGTCAGCGAGGCAACGGTGCCTGTCGAGGAAGAGCCTGAGGAAGCCAGCAGACGCTTGAGCCGCACAATGTCCATATCAGTGAGTGACGAGCTCGGTGAAGGCGTACGACCCACTGTAGAGGAGCGACCCAAGTCACGCTCCTTCTTGAAACAGGTGGACACGAGGTGACCTGGCTTCTTGCAGTAGTCACAGAACATGCGAGGCCGGCCCGCTCCTGCAGGGCGCCCACCCATCCCCCGTGAAGGAGTGGGTAGGAGCGGTGGAGCAGACGACACAGGAGCTCGGGCAGCAAGCATAGTGGGAGTCACAAGCAAACCGGCAGAACGGAGGCGTGTCTCCTCAGCTCGAACCTCTGCCAGCACCTCTGATATAGGAACACGACCACGGGCAAGCACATGAGCACGCCGAGGCTCAAACTCGGGACAGAGGCGAGATAGGAACTCATGAACACGCTCAAACTCCAAGTCTGACCTCACTGTCTGACAGCATCGACAAGTACCACAAACAACTGTCCTCAGAGAGTCAAGCTGACGCCAGATGGCAAAGCACTGTGTGTAGAACTCATCAACAGTAGAGTCACCCTGCTGAAGCTCATGCTCCTGACGCACCACAGACAGGTAGAGAGCATCACCAGATGGCTGATAGCGCTGACAAAGATAAGTCCACATAGCAGCAGCAGTGCCTAATCCCATAAACTCAGAAGCAAACTGAGGCAAAACACTAGCAGTGAGAACAGCAGCAACACGAGCATCATCATTGCACCACTGAGTGTAAGCAGCCAACTCATCCCGATAGATGGAAAGAGCATCGGAATAAACTGATACCCACGATCATCGGCATCCTTGGCGGCATCACGATCAGCCTGAGAAGCATCGACAGCCAGAACAGGTGGCACCGGCGGAGAAGGAGCCACAGGAGCAACGGGGCCCGGCGGACAGGGGACCTCGCCGGACAGAACACCCCACAACAGGAGGCCGCGCATGTGGATACGCATAAAGCCCACAAACTCGGCATAGTTGGTGCCATCAAAGATAATCGAGCACCGGGGAACAGCAACATAGCCCGAAGAGGACATCGCGGGCTCTCTGCGATTTATTTTTTTTGAAGTCGAAGGAGAGAGAAACTGGATCGGGCTGAATTGCCACGACCTGTACACGCACGGCCGGATCCGCGAGGCGGCCTGAGGGCGGCCGGCTGGAGAGGCGGCCGGAGATCGGCCGGAGGGGGCCGGAGACGGGCCGGAGATGGCCGGAGACGGCTGCCCAGCGGCGGGGCAGGCCGCGGGATGGCCTGGCGGCGGCCGAAGATGGCCCGGCGGCGGCGGCAAAAGGCGGCCTGAATGGCGGCGACGACGGCCGGAGATGGCCCGGCGGCGGCGGCCGGATGGGCGGCGACGAAGGCGGCCGGAAGGGCGGCGACAGACAGGCCGAACAGGGCTCGATTTGACCTCCGAAAAAGGCCGATTTGAGCTCGATTTGAGCTCGAATTTGTGGAGAAGAAGCAGAAATTGAGAGAGCAGCGTCCGGACAGCTCGATTTCGAGCAAGGAGGAGGAAGAAACTGGCCGGAATCAACAACGGTGGTGGTGAGGAAAGCACGGAGCTGTAGCGTGCGGTAGAGACCCTAGCCTGGGCTCTGATACCATGTCAGGAAATGAGCAACTATATTTCCAGGGGGCCAAAGGCCAGTACTTATACATGTGTGATGAACAGTAAACATGAACAGTAACCTATACACATCTAACATCTCCATGTAGTCGATCATTCTTGGTTCACGGGCATTCCGGAACAACAGGAATTAGTGCATGTTTTTAAAGGAATTGAGCCTACCCTCAATCCATGTGCAGAAGTATTTTCAAAAGGAATAGCTTTTGCCATGGCCAACCATAGGCCATCAGGAAAGCAGGTTCTGACTCCCAGTCTTGCATATTTTGGCTATGTCTTGTACTTTTTCACCCTATCTTTTACCTTGTACACTGTAACAAAACCAAAATATTAAGTAGTATATTGTTTGCAGTAAAAAATGTCCCTTTGTTCGCTGCTAGTTACAGTCCCATGCACCACTATCTGTTTATGCCATGTGATTTTGTGTGCTTACTTCATGTTTACCACATCATCTAGCTTAGCCCTGCATTGCTTCACTGAGGCAGACACTACGGGAAACAGCCGAAACGCCGACGGCGAGCCGCCGTCGGCGTAGGCCTACGCCGACGGCCGCCGTCGGCGTATCGGCGTCGGCCTAGGACGCCGTCGGCGTACGAACACTACCGTCGGCGTATCCGTCGCCGTCGGCGACGCCGCAGTGGGACCCACAAAACGGACGTCGAACGTCTCCGTCTGCTCCACCTATACGCCGACGGCAGTGCCGTCGGCCTAGGCTGCCACGTGTGCTGATCTGGTGCGTCTGGGAGGAGTCTTACGCCGACGGCAATGCCGTCGGCGTAGGGATGACCATATGGTCCTCCATCGTCGACGTGGCGCCATCCTGTGCGTCCCCGCAGCATACTACGCCGACGGCAATACTTGACCATATTTTCAGTTTCTGAAATTTTTGCTGCTGGTTTCTGGCGCATTTTAAATACAATTAAAATTGCACAAATTATAAAACATCACAGAAACATCAAATAAAACATCACATACATATCCAAATGACACAAACATGATTCAAATTCATCCAAGCATTCATACAAACTCCAAACAAGTTCGAATTCACACACGCTACACCCGAACACATCCTACACCTCCCGAGAGCCCGAGGCCGATGATTCCTTGCCTTGGCTCATCTTGGTCAATCACCTGCATTGAGAAAGGATAAACTTTTAAGCATGTTGAAAAATGTAGTAAATAAGAATAAAGACGTAATGCAATTAAGAAGAAGCATGTTGAAAGACTAAGCATGTTGAAAAGTAAATAGTACGCAAAAGGACATAAAAGACCCTCACCCCTAATCATCACTCTCATAGTTAAGTCCTGGGTTGTCATCATCACTATCAACATCACTATCACGAGTGTTGTATATTGGAACCTCCTCGCACGTGGAGGCTCATCATCGTCATCACTATCACTCTGTAACTTGTTGAGCATATCTATATCCTTTAGATTCACCACTACGTCACCACCTGTTTGTGCATTGTCCTCGCGGTCCTCAAGACCTTGTATGCCAAAGTCCCCAAAGGTTTGTTCCTCTTGATAGAAAATCCCTCGTATGTTTTAGGGTCAATGTTGTTGTAATCGTCTTCGGAGGGCATGGGTAGCTTACCACGTGGCGATACATGGAACACGACTTCCCAACCAATGAGTCCCTCTTTCTTGCATGGGTAGGGCAAATAATAAACTTGAAAGGCTTGGTGAGCCACAACAAAGACATCGGATCCATTGTAGGTGGTTGAAGGCTTAACTTCAACTAACCCAATGGAAGGGGTACTTTTGGTTCCATGCTCAGGGTCGAACCAGTGGCATTTGAACACAACAAGCTTGAGTTATGTTCGTGTTATTGAACGTCAGCTCATATACGTTCTGTAACCTTCCGTAGTAATCATAATTACCGGCTCCTTTGGTGAAGACCCCGGTATTTATAGTCTTTGCATTAGGCCGACTGTTCTGGTGATGCTCTGTATGGAAGCGGTACCCATTCACATCATACTTCTCATACTTCTCGACTCTACGGTTACAACCTTGGGAGACACATCTCAACTCATCTGACATCACAACGTTGGCATCAGCTCCCTACAAGTACAAATTGTTTTGTGCATTAGTAAGAGGGATAAGACACGAATTGCAAGGTAGAAGGGACAGGTTTGAAATTACCTTTTCCCTGAACCAAACCGTGAATTTTTTCTTTCCGGGGGCAGGCTCTTTCAAAAGAGTGTCCAACGCGGCTTCATTGGGTCCATCTGATGTTCCCGACCACATTTCATCCGTGAATTGACTAAAAGGAGAAAATACGTATTAGAACGAAATCATGATAGTAGTTGCAAAGTAATTTGTTCCCCATTTTACCTAAGGAAACTGCCCTCTTCTCCCTGCTCGTCGTGGGTCACTTCCTTCATGTTCATAAGCACATAGAGCATTATGCACTCCAGCTCATCATTGGTCAAGTTATACCTTGTTGGGCCACCGCTCTTGCCACCGGGACACTGGAAGAGGACGAGCTTGGGGTCTCGCTTGGGCTCGTCGACATTGTACCGAGAGGCCTGGTTATGCATAGTGGGAACATCATCGGGGTAGTACGTTAGCCTGGCGTCTGCCATCTCCTGAAGGATAGTTGCCTCGGCTATGGATGACTCAATCTTATTTTTGTTTCCACATTTGGTTCGAATATACTTAAACTCTCTCTCAATACAAAACTGCCAACGAAACTGCACCGGTCCACCCAAGAGTACCTCATTCGCAAGATGCACAACAAGATGTGCCATCGGAGTAAAGAAGCCTGGCGGAAATATCGTCTCTAAGTTGCACAGCAACTCCGGCACTAGTTCATGCAGCTTCTGAATAATCAGGGGACATACTTGCTTAGCACAGAGCGTGCGGAAGAAATGGCTCAACTCCGCGAGCACTCGCCAGACACGGTCGGGGAGATACCCTCGAACCATCACCGGTAGCAGCCGCTCAATCCATATATGATAGTCGTGACTCTTGAGCCCGGTGACTTTTGCCGATTGTATATTGACTCCCTTACTTATATTCGAACAATAGCCATCAGGGAACATCACGACGAATTTGAGCCAATGGAATGCCTCAGACCTTTGCATACTATTAAGGCAGAAGTCAGCATGCGGCTTGAACCAGTTCTTTTGACGGCCTTCAGGAGGCTTCATGTGCATTCTCTCCCTATCACAGAGCTTCTTAACATCAACTCTAGCCTTAACATTATCCTTCGACTTCGGGGAATGTTCAGGATTGTGTGAAAGAGGGACTCTCCAACATTCTTTTCGGTGTGCATCACATCGATGCTATGGGGAAGTTCGAGGTCCTTGTAATATTCGAGTTGCGTCAAGCCTGCCACGTGAGTCCAGTTGTGCGCCACACCATATCCCACATATCGTGGGCCTTTTCCCTGGGCAGGCACGAGAGCACTTAGCTCGGCGTCAACAGCTGCACCATCGAAAGTTGGTATCGCTTTTTCTTCACGCTCAACTCTGCCCTTCTTGAAGTTCTTTTTGTCTTCTCTAAACGGATGCCCTCTTTTGAGGAACTTTCGATGTGTGTCAAACGCGGAATACTTCCGTCCCGCCGTTAGCCACATGAACTCAAGTCGGTTCCTGCACACTGGGCATGGCCACTTACCAGCTGTACACCATCCGCAGAATAGGGCGTACCCGGGCATGTCATGCATGGAATTGTGATACCAAACTTTCATCAAGAAGTTTGTCTTCGATGCACGATCATATGTCAACGTCCCGTGGTGCCAAGAGTGGTTCAGATCATCCACAATTGGCTGCATGTACATACTTAAATTCTTCCCCGGATATTCAGGACCTGGAATGATCAGCGAGAGGAATATGGTCTTCTTTTGCATTAGGGCTCCAGGAGGGAGATTGAGCGGAATAACAAACACGGGCCAGCAGCTGTACGAGGTAGTCGACAAACCATATGGATTGAATCCATCGGTTGCTATCGCGATTCTCACGTTTCGAGCATCTGCTGCCTCATCGGGGTGGTTCGCATCAAAGTTCTTCCATGCCGTACCATCAGATGGATGTCCCATCAATTCCCGGTCGTGCTCATCCTTGTATCTCTTCCCCGTTTTGTGCCATTGCATCTGTGTGGCAGACTCTTTGTTCATGTAAAGCCGCTTGATTCTTTGTATGAATGGGAGGTAACGAAGAATCTTAACGGCGACATTTGACTGCGTCTTCGTACCATCGGCTCCTTTTACCACATGATACCTAGAGGCCTTACACAAGATACAGTACTTGTCATTGGCAAACTGTTTCCAAAACAAAAGGCATCCTTTTGGACAACAATCTATCTTCTGATAATCCATGCTGAGATCTCGCAGGATTTTCTTCGTTTCGTACATGCTTTGAGGCAGACAATGCCCTTCAGGCAACAGGTTACCAGTTGTTTGCAGATGCGCTTCAAAGCATGAACGGGTGCTGCCATACTGGAGCTTGTTGGCTAGTGCTTGCGAGATGGCATCGAGCTGAGAAACATTTGCACCCTCGTACAGAGGCCTCTGAGACGAGGCCATCATAGCAAAGAAGGCCTTCGCGGTTGGCTCTGGGTCCTCTGGTTGACGCGGTTCCTCCGGTTCACGCGGTTCCTCCGGTTCTGGAGGTTCCTCCGGTTCCTCCTGTGATGGTGGCGAATCTGGCATGTCGCCAGCACGGAGATCATCTAGCCAGTTTCTAATCCCATCATCTTCATTGCCATTGATCCGCTGCCGCATCACCCTGCCACTCTCGCGCTCGTACTCATCAAAGTTGACTGTCGTCACGAAGTTCGGCATATACCCACGAGAGAAGAGGTGTTTAATCATATCATCCTTTCCCTGACGTGTACGAAACTTGCAACGAGGGCAAGGGCACTGTCCACGAGCGCCTGACTCTGAACCCTTACGCGCTAACTCCTTCACTAACAAATGCGTCTTCCATACCCACTCATCTGTTTTGTCAACCAAACTAGTTCGGCCACTGTACATCCACCCATTATCTGCCATCCTCTGCTGCTTTACTGTGAGCCAAATAATAATAACATGAAATTAAATGCATCATATTTTTATTTTCTTGCATGCAATGTCACCATTTTATTACGGCCAAATTTTATCTTTTACAACATGCAAGGGTTCACATACACTTCTAATAGGTAGGGGCCTATCCCGCCCGAGTACGTGTAGATCGAGTCGTGTCCCATGTTCTACCCCGACCCGAGACGGAATTTCGGCAGCACCTCCCCGCTGTTCTTCAGAATACACGTCTCGAGCTTGTCAAGCCGAGAGGGTGTGCATCCGAAGAACAACAGGGAGGTGCTGCCGAAATTCCGTCTCAGGAAGGGGTAGAACGTGGAACACGACCCGATCTACACGTACTCGGACTGTCCAACAGGACAACCCGGAAGTGTTACGGTTATAAATATGCAAAGATGGACAATCCTGCATATTTATAAATTTGTAACCCTTCCGGATGGGATCTGACTCGGGTTACGCGACTGACTTGGTGATCTAGACCAAAATAAACCTATGCAGCAAGAGAGGCGAAAGATTTATACCCTCGAAGCGTGATCGGTGGCCGGAGAAGGTCGAGGACGTGCTCCGGAAGAGAGCGACAAAACAAAGGGCACCGAGGCGGCCCCTCCTCAGCTGGAGAAGCCGCGACGACGCGCGGGACCGACGGTGCTGGCTGGCGGGAAGCTACGTCATCTAAAAAGTACAAACAATCGAAATATATAAGCAAATATCCCTCCATTTTACCTAATAATTAAACATAAAACAGAATAAACCATAGAACGATGTAACCATATTAGCTAAACATAACACATATAGACAAGTAGCACAATAATACATAGGTAGCATGTATGATAAGTCTAGCAGTACAACAGGTAGCAAGATAAGTCTAGTAGTACGACAGGTAGGATGATAGACATCCTAAACTCGACTCGCGCCGGTGTCAGTGACGTCGTCCAAGCGGCCCCAACAAGAGGACAGGCTGCTGCTAGAGTCCTCGCCCTGCTGCTGCGTGCCGGAGGGGCCGGCCTCGCCCTGCCCGCGCTGCTGCCGGCTCTCGCTGAAGACCTGGTACTGGACCGCCATCACCTGGGGATCAAGGAGGAGATCCTTGACCAAGGGGTCATCCTCCTCGCGCTGGTGGCGCGCCCTGAGCAGCCTCTCTGCCTGCCGGTGCTCCCTCTCCTCGGCCTTCGTCGCGATCCTCATGCCATCTGGCGCTAACATGTGCGCCACGCTCCGCTCATCCTCAAAGTTGAGGATCGCTCTCGCCCCAAAGTGCTGGACCGCCGCGCAGTCGTAGGCGCGGGCCGCCTGCCACGGGCACCTGAAAGTACCAAGCTGGATCTTCCTGTGATCCACTGTGATCTGAGCTGCCCAAGTCGGGATCTTCGTGGGTCTCCGGTGAACACCACGAAACTTTCGCTCCGGCTCCGACATGATACTTAGTTAAGTAAAAGCATTTGATACAGGGTTAGTCATATATGAAATGAATATATGAAAAATAATTGTCAACAACATTTTATTTGCTACATTATTTTGCATGTGTTGCGTTATTAATCATTATTATGGGAGCAATACTGGTTATTTCTTTGAAAATGTTCACAATTTAGTAAACCTAACACCAAACCATCCCGCATTAAGATAATAAGACCCATCCAACACTTCCCTAAATACAACATTCTTTTGTACTAAATGAACAATTATTATAACATGGATTTTGATGAACAAAATCTAATTTACAGTGGACAATACTACATTTACAGTGGATAATTTCTACTCCTAAAATCCCTAAAATCCTACTCCTAAAATCCTATAATTTCCAGTGGTTTCTACTCCTAAAATCCCTAAAATCCTACTCCTAAAATCCTATAATTTTTAGCACTAAACACCGACACAATCACTAACACAATCTTATATTCATGGTTGCTAGTAAATGCGGAAAACAAATCCATGGTACCACAAATCCCCGCACCACAAATCCGTCTCGAGCTACCTCGAATCGAACGGATTCGACTTGGATCGCCGGAATCGGGGGAGATGGGTCGAGGTGATCCGTGGTGAGCTCAAATCCGTGGTGAGGACAAGGAGAGAGGAGGGGAAGGGAGGGGATGAGGAGGAATAGGGTGTACCGGAGAGGGGAGGGGAGCGGCGGCAATGCGGGATGGCTGGGCCGACGGGGCGACGGCGCTGCTCGACCAGGGCGGCGCTGCTCGACGTGGGGGTGCGCGGTGGGAGATGCTGCTCGACCGGGGCGGCGCTGCTCGACGCGGGGGTGCGCGGTGGTGCTCGACCGGACCGGATGCGGCGCGGGTGGAGGAGAGGAGAGGCTGGGGTGTGGGTGCGGTCGACGTTGGGCTGGAGGAGAGGAGAGGACGAGGGCGGCGCCGCCGGTGGCCGGAGATCGAGCAGGGGGACGAGGGCGGCGGCGGCGAGCGTGTTGTGTGTGTGTGTGTGTGTGTGTGTGGGTGGGTTGGGGACGACCACGCGCGCGGGTCGCGCGTTTTGGTAAGTGGATAAGACTACGCCGACGGCAATGCCGTCGGCGTATCCTTTTTTTTAGTCAATATATTCCCTAATTTAGTCCATATTCCCTAATTTATTTAAGTTGTACTATACAATAATATTATAATTTTTTAGACCTTTATTATAATATATTGTATTATGTGGTAGGCCCACGCGCAAATTATTCCTGCGCTCCGCTATCCTTTTCCAGCGAAACCTTAGTCTGATGGGCCCCGCATATCTCAACCCGAGATTTCTCCGTACGACGGTTCACCAATGCCTCCCAACACACTTGTATACATGTGGTATGGCACAACGTAGGTTTGGGTGGGGTTCCGACTCTCCGGGGCCCTGCTTCGGCGAAACCCTGAATTCGCCCGAAAGGGGAGTTTTCACCTCTAAGTGCAGGAACTCACTAGAGAGAAACTGAAGCCGGTCACGCCTAGGAGTAGGATATTGCACATTTATAACACACAACACACTTGTATACATATGGTATGGCACAACCTAGGTTTGGGTGGGGTTCCGACGCTCCGGGGCCCTGCTTCGGCGAACCGGATGGAATCGTGTGTCGATTTGGGGTAGACTTTGGTTTCTCATGTTCCTATGGCCTAACATAACACAACCAAGCAAAAAAGTCCACTGGGCTACCCCGTTTCGACGCACGTCTATGGGGGTAGACGGAAACGTTAGGGTTTTTCCAGTGGATTCAGGGTTTCACCGAAGCGGGGCCCCGGAGCGTCGGAACCCCCACCCAAACCTAGCTTGTGACATACCATATGTATACAAGTGTGTTGTGTGTTGTAAATGTGCAAGAATCTACTCCTAGGTGTGACCGACATCACCGGCTTCACTTTCTCTCTAGTGAGTTTCTGCACTTAGAGGTGAAAACTCCCCTTTCGGGCGAACCGGATGGAATCGTGTGTCGATTTGGGGTAGACTTTGGTTTCTCATGTTCCTATGGCCTAACATAACACAACCAAGCAAAAAAGTCCACTGGGCTACCCCGTTTCGACGCACATCTATGGGGGTAGACGGAAACGTTAGGGTTTTTCCAGCGGATTCAGGGTTTCACCGAAGCGGGGCCCCGGAGCGTCGGAACCCCACCCAAACCTAGCTTGTGACATACCATATGTATACAAGTGTGTTGTGTGTTGTAAATGTGCAAGAATCTACTCCTAGGTGTGACCGACATCACCGGCTTCACTTTCTCTCTAGTGAGTTTCTGCACTTAGAGGTGACAACTCCCCTTTCGGGCGAACCGGATGGAATCGTGTGTCGATTTGGGGTAGACTTTGGTGTGAAATTGGAGGGCAATTATAGGTCCAATATATATATAAATTACAACTACATTAAATATTATATAGAGAAATAAAGAAATGAATATTATATACGAAAATAAATAAATAAAAACAACTAAACGCCGACGGCAGCCGTCGGTGTTTATGATCGCGTGTACGCCGACGGCAGTACCGTCGGCATATCAACGACGCTGGACGGTTCGCGTTATGCCGCCCTTTGTACGCCGACGGGATTTAGAACGCCGACGGCAGCCGTCGGGGACGTAATTCTACGCCGACGGCGCTTCGTACGCCGACGGCCTGTTCGTCGTCTGCCCAAGCCCGTGCTGTACGCCGACGGCCCCGACATTTGGCCGTCGGCGTACAGGACGGCCGTCGGCGTTTTGACGGTTTCCCGTAGTGAGAGGTTGAACAAAGCTTTCTCCATGGAGTCGGTCATTCTTGGTTCTTGGGCCCTCTGAAATTCCAGGAATGCATATAATTTTCAAGTAATTTAACCTAACCTCTATCAATGCGCAGAAGTATTTTTCAGTAGGAACTTGCCATGGTTGACAATATGGCCACCAGGAAAGCGTATTTTGACTTCCAGTCTTGGATAGCTAGTTTCATTTGGGCTCTGTATTGTACTTCTTCGCTCTCTTTTTTTCTCTTGTACATTTTTAACAAAAACAAGTACATGTAGCGGAATGATACAGTTTGCCGTAAAATAGTCACCTTTTACAACCCCAGTTACTAAAAGATGCCATGTAATTTTGTGTGCCGAACTTTTATGAATAGCAATGGCCATGATTCCTTGCTTAAAAAGTCTCATTTTGCAATGACACAAGTCTTTCTATATGTTTGCAGTGTAAATACGTTCAACATCATATGTGCCACTAGTGATCATTTTCATTATCTTGCTTTGTTTGGGGCACACTTAATTTATTTTCTTGCCAATCTTGTTTAGATTCATGTATTGTTTAAGTAACTTCAACCTCAGTTACTAAAAGATTTCATGTGATCATTTCAGCTCTGCAACTGCAGCATTTCCACCCAACCTCTCTATGCTGCAGATGCCCCTTTGAGGCTGCCTGTTTCTGAATTCATGGCGGGTTTCTTTGACAAGCTCATGGGTCTGCTGCTTCCCCTCATCTTCGCCATCCCAGAATTCGTCATTGATCTCACCACCTTCGTGGCATGGTGTTTCGCACTTGCCAGGTCATTTGCTCAACTGCGTTATCTGCTGTCCCTCTACCACTCTACTGTCTGTGTCCTTGCTTCAAGTCTGATCTTCGTTATAAGGGCGCCCGGTATATTCCTCAGAGGGGTTGTAGGCTTTATACCGTTTGCCAATGTCTTTCTTAATGTCCTCAACGCAACAATACTACACCCATTGTTCTTGGCATGGTCACTTGACATATGCAGTTCTAAAATGTTTGGTGCAACAATGTCCGAAAGCTTCAAAAGTTTGTTTGCTTCAACCGTTCTTCATTGGTTTATTGGATGCATGTTTGACCATCTGCGCCGTAGACTGTTCAGGTTTCTTTACAAGGTGCGTATCAATGTATCATAGCGTATCTGTGCCTCACCATTTCAACAGTGTATGTAGGATATTGAGGCCAGAAGCTGACATTCCCTTTGTCCGGTATAACGTCCGCGAACCATTCTACAAATTTTATTTCAAGAAGCTTTGTGGTCTTTTTGTTGGCATTATCTCTATGGCTATGGTTATTCTTCTGCCTATTCAAATTGCTAGCCTACTGGCACCAGAGTTGTTCCCATTAGATATCACGTAAGTATTCAGTTTTTGTTTCATCTGATGTACTGGCCAGTTCTTGATGACTCAACACTTCGTTTTAATGTTTTTATCTGTAGCTACTTCAGTTGTCCTGCAAGTGGCACATCATTTTGGCAAGCAACACGAAACTATGTGGATTCAGTTTCTTGTGGTCTTCTTCTGAGGTTTCTCATTGACAATACTAATACAGTCATATATCTCGAGTGGCTGTTGAAGACTTTGGCATTTGACACATGGTGCTTAAGGTACTCCTTGTATTTTCTGTTGTCTTTTTATGCTCTGCAGATCATATATGGTAAAGAGCAAATTGCACCATAGTTAAAATTTGAATATGTGCCGAGGTGGTTAAAGTAGGCCCCAAAACAGACAGATTTTATATTTAGAATATTCGATTCTTTAATTTGTGTAAGTGGATCAGGTGAGATCCAAAGAAACTTTTGTAGTCTCACATGACTTCTATATCAGCACTATGGATCATGTGAAAAGGCTCTTTAAGAAACAAATGATGCTTAGCGTTGTTGGATCCTTGGTACTTTGACAATCTTGCTCTGAAATGTAAATAGAAACTGTGGTGGCGAGAGCACTGTGTGACAGCAACTAACTATTAAAATTGGAATAACTAAGTTAATAATGCAATTTTTTCTAGTTAGGACTAGAAAGAGATATATTTATTTAGTTAGCCAAGAAATAGTAAGATGAGGATATGGTTTGTTAGGGATGCAAAAATCCTGTTCCTAGGGATCAAGTCAAGTCTGAATAATGCAGCAGATGCCCTATAACCTAATCTCCGGACCTTAAACAATAGCTCATATGTTATTTATTTTTCGATACTCGTCGTTGCTTGGCTATACTTGTCTGTTTATTTATTGTTTTACCATTCAATGAATTAAATGGGCTGCAAACAGAGAGGTGTCACTCGCACAAATTTTGAGTAGATACTCACCACCATGTACATTGTACCAGGAGATCAGTTGCAGTTCATACAATCCTAAGTGTGGTGATTGCATGGTTGACTGTTGTGATATTCAATTCGTCTGTGCTCATTTTTCCAATCTCAGTTGGGCGTGCCTTGTTGGTTGCCATCACTCGGCTGCCACTAGCAGATGGACTGAAATCCAATGGTAATGTTTGTTCAGATATGGTCATTTGGATTTTCAGGCTTCCTTTGGAACAAAGGATATATTTTAATCTTGGTTTGGCTTAATTGTCGATATTTTCTCTTAGATCTGCTTGCTTTGGCTGTTGGATATGGCATCGTATCAACTATTATTGCCGGCTCTAGAGATTCATTTGCCTACATGACCTCTGGCCGAACACACCTTGTAGCTTTGAGTCGCTCTCTGATTGTGTTCTTATGGGTGAGCAATTTACTTCAGGTGGTGTCCTTCATAAGTTTCTACTTTATGCTATATATAGTTGAATAACTTAACACTGTCTGCTCTCAGTTTGTCGTTGTTCCCTTCCTGATTGGGCTGCTGGTTGATTTATCACTAATATCACCATTCACTGGGCCTGATGATGGAGTTCCAGCTCTGGACCTTTTCTACTATTGGACCATGGGGAGTCTATTTCTGAGAATCTGGGTGAAGATGGTGAGTTGCAACTTTACTTGTCGCTTTCGACATCTTAATATATATACTGTTATCATGCATGTACCAAGCTTGACATATCTCAATGATAAAGTAGATACCAAAAGGAACACATTCATATTTTTATCTGTAGGCACATCTCATTCCCAAAGTAGAATCTGTATTTGCCACACCACACTCATAGGGTAGCATGCAGCTGCTTCCCAAACCATCCTCATTAGGTTATAGTTGGGTCGAAGTAGGAAAATATTTAACTTTCCACATTTTTGTCTTCAAGGCTCAGCGGACAAGGGTCACACCTTTCTTGGTCTATTTCATTGACGAAAGGTGGGGTCCGAAGCTTATGCGGGCAAAGGTGGACTGGATTTCAGGGCTCACACCAATGTGGTGGTTCTTTCCAGATGTATGCATCCCTATCGCCATGAAGCTACTTGCTGCTCTGGGTGTTCCCTATGTGCTTGCCAAGAGTGTCTTCCCAAGATTGGGCTACTCAATTGCCGTGAACTCTTCAGTGTACCGCTACGCATGGTTGGGCATCATCGGCTTCTGTGCACTCTGTTATCTTGCCAAGGTGCTCTGCGTCAAGCTCCACGATTCGATCAGGGATGACTGCTACATCATTGGCCAGAGGTTGGAAGACGTCGCTGACAGTAGCTGAAGACTCTTCGCTGACAACTCTTACCTCCAGTAGTTGACCTGGTGACATTAACCGCTAGCGCGCAAACGTGAAGGAACATATAGCTCACTTTTGCTGACTGAATGATTCGGATGATGCCAGACTGATAAATTTCTGGCCAAACTTGTAAATATGGGTGCAGTTTTCCATGGGGAGGTTTTGGGGAGTTGTGTCGGTCAGTTCGACATTAACGCTCGTTTGTGAGCCATCACTGAATTGATAGTTGTGCATTTCTGCCATTTTTTTGTATGGCATCCTTGGGATTGTTGTATGCTCAACCGCTGGCAAGGATAGTCTGGGGGAGAAACCAGATGCTCATTTGGGTTGCCTTTAACATGGTTCGCTTTTTCACTTCTGTAATGCTGCGATATTTTGTTGACTGAAAAGTAATGCCGCAATTTCTCTCAATACTTTTCGGTTCCAGATCGATACGATTTGTCAGTGGTTCACGGCGTATGCTTGTTTGTTTCGGTGCTTTAAGAAAATTTGTCTTTGAGCGATGCACCATGGGAGATAGGAGTAGTAAAAAATTCAGCATGGAGATTCTTTTTCGTGTTCTGTTGACACTGTACGATTACATGTCCCACTCCCCTTTAATAAATAGTCAAAATTTCTGAAAAGGAGTTGTACTCGCTCCATTCATGAAAAGAAGGTTTATTTTTTTATTAAAGTAAAAAATGTAAAGTTTGACCAAGTTTGGAGAAAATACTATATAGATATCATATGAAAATTAGCTCGTGATGCTGCTAATTGTACTGGTTCGGCATTTTAGATGTTTTTCTTACCTTAAAAAGGATCCAACTATTTTTACAATGTATTCGTCTAGTCCAAGACATGTTCATGTATATTAAATCAACATATCTGAACAATGTTTCTTATGCCACTCGGATAATCATTTTAATGCTAATATGGATGAAAAATGTCCATGTATTCCGGAAAATTATTGGTGTTTCAGTAAAAAAAAAGAGGTCCACATGACAGACAAGTAGGTTAGATATGTTGGTGCTAATACTTTTACAAAAAATATAATGTATAAGAATACCTATTATCAATGACTGACAGATCGCATGAAAAATCAAACTAAGAAAAATACGTACATAGTGAGAATAAAAATAAAAATAATTAAAACCATAAGTAAAACTGGAAAGTAGAGAAGACATGACCAAAATAAATAAATGAAAAAAGAAAAGGCATAAGAAACAGAGGAAAGCATAACGTGGAGCCTTCTTGGGCCGGACCAAGCTGGTTGGGCGTAGCTCCTCCTAGTGGTCCAATCTCGTGCTGCTTCGAACTGCTTCTCCTAAACCCACGGTGTTTCTCTCGCTCGCCGATGGCCGCCGTCGACGTCTCCGACGAGGCGATGTTATCCGCGGAGGAAGGCTTCGGAGACGCAGATGACGTGGAGGAGGAGTGCCGCATCTGCCGCCTGCCCGCCGAGCCGGCACGCCCGCTGCGCCGCCCGTGCGCCTGCCGCGGCAGCATCCGGTTCGTCCACGACGACTGCCAGCTCCAGTGGATCGCAACCCGACACCAGAAACGATGCGAGGTATATATCTCTCATCGTCCCCCGCCTTGTCCGCGACTCATGCCCGGGAGTCTGCTGTGAACGATGAGATCCCATTCAGTCCCATTTACCTCTCGATCATGCTGTGCTTCTTACGTGTTTGCACTAATTACTCAGTGAAAGAAACTCCCCTTATGCAATATATTTAATTTCTCAGTGAATGATATCCGCTCATGTTACTGATCTTGTGATCTGGGTCACATTTGCCACTAGACCACTAGATCATGTGATGACATGCCATATGTGTTTGAAGCACGCTTAGTTTCTCTTTTCCATTCTAGTTTAAACCCATCTTGTTTACTAATTTCAATCCCAATTGACATTTTCGTGCTTAGCGTCATCAATTATCATGGGCATGCTTTGCAATGTGGCACATTCTCGTCGTATTTTTATGTGGTTGCGCTTAATTCCTTTTTTCTGTTCCATTTTGATGCGATGCTGGTGTGCATGATCGTTTTCGAATCATTTCAGGTGTGCAAGCGCGACATCTCCATCAGACTTATCTACGCCGCGGATGCCCCATCAAGGCTGCCCCTTTATGAGTTCATGGTGGGCTTGCCCGACAAGCTCATCGGTCTGGTGCTCGCCCTCGTCTTCCTTGTCTGCGTCGTGCCAGAATTTGTTGTCCACCTCATCCATCTCTGGGCATGGCGCCTCGCGTTCGCCAGGTCCTTTGGTCAATTGCATTATCTGCTCTCCCTCCGTGTCTCTACTGGATCGGTCTTCGCTTTATTTTCCATCTTTGTTGGATTTGAGCATTGGATCAAGCTTTTTGATGTAGCTCCATTTGCGCGCTGGGTTGCACGCATACAAACTCGGTTTGAAGGATTTGAAGTCATTGCGCTATATGCTGTTGAAGTGTTCATGATGGTATGGTCGGTGCTTCTGAACCAATTTAATTTTCTTTGTCTGCTACTTTTTTTATGCTACGGTGAATGGTACTATCATCATAGGTTCTTATCTGTAGTAAACCACTATTTATGCAGCTCTGTTCTGGGATTGGAGCAGCATTTAGCACATCTTGTCATGGTTTTGTTAATTCTTCAGAGTTGGTGACAGTTTAGTATGGCTCCTGTTTAAAGTGTATCACCCTTGATTTGACAACATAATAACCAGAAATAGTGCCAAAACTAAAATATTGATTTCCTTATGCTTGTTAAGGGTTTCGGGAAAAAATTATAACAATATGCTTGTCTAATCAGGTGATAATATTTGACGTGGGCCTTGCTTGTATTTTGGGTTTTCTCCCGTTCTCACTCAGAAGGATAATCCTATGGTGCTGGTGCATATCATGTTCCAGTCTTTGCAATGGGGATGAAGTCAACTCCTATACATCAACAGTTTCTATCCTTCTTGTTGAATATGGGTTTATCTTTTCTGTCGGTGCATTTTCTGCTGTGTTGAAATCTTTTGGCCAATACTTGAGAGGGGAGCGCCTTACAATTGCAATTTTCATTAGAAGGTTTCCTGGTGGAATCCTCCCAGGGATCATAGTGTTTATCAATCTTGCCAATTTTTGTCTTAAACTCTTGACCGCGGCTACGTACCCGTTGTTGTTTGGCTGGTCACTTGATATATGGGCTTCAAAAATGGTTAGTGCAACAATGTATCAAAGGTTCAAACTCCTGTTTGTTTCGCCTTTTGCTTCAACCACTCTTCATTGGCTTGTTGGACACACATTTTCGTATCTACACGGCAGATTGTTCGTACTTCATCACAAGGTATTCATCATATTATATATGTGTCCTCATCATGGATAATACATGTAATATCTCAGCTCAGGGATATAACGGGTATTTTATTTTATTCTGAGTAGATATTGAGACCCGGAGTTGCCATCCCCCCTGACTATACCATTGCTGAACCATTCTACAAAATATATTTCAAGAATTGTGTTCTGGTTGAGATTGCCTTTGTGCCTGCGGTCATTTTTGTTTCCATCCAAATTGTTGACCGATTGGCACCAGAGTTGTTCCCATTAGATATCAGGTAAGTATTCAGATTTGTTTTCTCTGATATATTGGCCAGATTTTCATGGACTCAACACTTTTAGTTTAATGTCTGTGAATCATAGCTACTTCGGTCATCCAGCTAAGGGCTTATATTTTTGGCAAGCACCACGAACCTATGCCGATTCACTTTGCCGTGCTCTTCTTCTGAGATTTCTCATGGCCGAAACTGATATGCTCATATACATTGGGTGGCTAGCGAAGAAGGTAACTAGGTATTCATTTGGCACTAATGTAGTGCTGGCGTGGTTGGCTCTTGTGATATTCAATTCAGTTGTGCTTATTTTTCCAATCTCAATGGGGCGTTCCTTGTTGCTAGCCATCACCCGGCTGCTGCCAATAGCATGTGGATTAAAATCCAACGGTAAGGCTTATTCAGAGATTGTTATTGACCGGTTGACTTCCTTCGCAAACAAAGCATGCATTTTTTTAAAAATAAATTTGGCTTGTTGATTTTTTTTCTTCTCTTAGATCTGCTTGCTTTTCTCGTTGGATTTAGCATCATATCAACTATTATTGCCGCGTCTAGAGATTCATTTGCCTATATGACTTGTGGGAGAGCACAACTTGTAGCTTTGAATCGATGTCTGGTTCATTTCTTATCGGTGAGCAACTTTTACTTGGGAGTGGGTTCTTTTGTATTGTCCCTATTCTATGGTAGTATTAAATAACTTAAAAGTTTTCTACTCTCAGAATATCGTCGTTGCTTTCCTGATGGGGTTGCTGGCTGATTTATTACTAATACCGTTACTCCCAGCTGGGCCTGATGACGACACTCCAGTTTTCTACATTTGGTGCATGGGGTATGTAATTCTGAGAGTCTGGGTGAAGCTGGTGAGTTGTAACTTTTCTTGTTGCTTTATATTCCCTTAACTTACATACTGCTCATGTACTTAATATAATTAGACTAAGAATAATTTACTACATGGAACTCAGATTGTAGATGATTCTTAAACTACCAGCGCTTGGTTATAATAGTTTGGTCGAAAATAGGAAAGACAATTAACTTTCCAATTTTTTTTTGTCTCAAAGGTTCATCAGACAAGGCCCACACCTTTCTTTGCCTATTTCATTGATGAAAGGTGGCGCCCGAAGATTGTTCGATGCAGTGTGGATTATCATTCAGGGGAGATATCACTGTGCTGGTTCGTTCAAGATATGTTTATGCCTATGGCCACAAAACTACTCGCTGCTATCGGTATTCCTTATGTGCTTGCCAAGGACATATTCCCAAGATTTGGCCACTCCGATGCTGTGAACTCGGTGGCGTACAACTTCGCATGGTTGGGCATCCTTGGCTTGTGTGCACTCTGCTATCTTTCCAGGGCGCTCTTCGTCGAACTCCATGCTGCGATCAGGGATGATCGCTACGTTATCGGTAGGAGCGTTGTTGACAAATTTGACGAATCTGTGGTATTAACAGTTAGCGCACAAACATGAACGAATATATAGGTGCAAGGTATGCACATGAGATAATGCCTGGCAGATAAACATGGATGTCGTCTTGCATAGAATTGTGTCATCTCTATGGCATTGTTGAACTAGCATTTGTGATTGTTTTGTGCGTTAATCTCATGCATTGTTCCTCTCTTTTCTCATGCTACAAGGAAGAACAGATTTTTTTTTCGAACCAGCTAGTGAAACCAAAGATCAAGCAAGGACTTTGCCACTTTTTTTTTCTGCAAAAATACCAACACTGCTGGAAGGAGAAATAACTCTGGACCTGGACATATATACCTATAATTACCTCCATTTGCGAGTCGAGTGAGTGAGTGAGCGCGCGCATTGTTCCTCTCTTTTCTCATGCTACAAGGAAGAACAGATTTTTTTTTTTAAGTTCTCCGTGCCCCTTTATAGATCAGGGTTGAAATAACTGGTACAAACACCATCAGTGGATGATCAAACCACACATGTCTAAGAATCAGAGAAAATCGAGCTCCGACATTGGATCTCCTGGGTTCATGAACAAATCGACAGAGCTAAACCCAGTCGCCCTCGCTTTGATCTCCTTGACGCGATATGGCCATACCGAACCATACCATCGTCCTCCAGGCTCTCTTTAAGAAACTCTAGAATCATCTGATAGAGTATAACTATAACAAGTCCAGGTATAAGTAGTTCGTGATTCAAAAAGTGTGCGTGTTCTCAACAAGCAGTCTGTTTACGACCCCTAGCTAGCTAATGGGTGGGCGAAGTTGCTATTTTTGTCCGATGAGATCATATAACATACAGCGGAAAATTCTGCCGGTGTTTCATAGCGATGTCTCAGTTAGATAATAACGCTATCCGCAGAGCATAAAGCACTGAACACAAATGAGCAAGCTAGTTAGGGCAGCAACAGATACTAATTCAGCAGCATTCAAGGTACTACTCCACGGGTACCTTGTAGAGTTCAGCACAGCACAGGTGCTAAGAACCACTGTTAAAGTCAAGCAAATCAACTCAAGGTCAAGTCCACCGGTCAAAAGTGAAAATTACATGTGCACATGCGTCGGAAGCAGCTGGGTGCTATCATTCGAGTTTTGACTATATAGTTTTAAAACCACTGTCCACTGGGGCAGGTCAATATGCTAGTGATGTGTTCTTTTTTCTGCTGCCACAGATCCAGGTATCATCCTCTCTGTTTTGCTACCTGAGCCACCACCGCTGGACCGCGGAGATGGGGGTCTCGAGGAACGGGGCGTAGCGCTGGATGTACGGGTTGACGGCCCGCCCGATTTTCGCCCACGCGCTCTGATGATAGCTCGATGTTGCAGGAGCACGGTACATCATCTTCAACACCTGAGTAACAGACAAGCAGGACCAGTAAGCAAACAATGCAGTAAAAGAAATTATTACTAACATAACAAAGTTGCAACTGTCGATTGAACTGGCTAGCAAGAGATTGATGGTCATAAGGGTACACCAAAATTATGGTCTTGATAGCATGCAGCCAAAAGATCAAACTGAATGTCTAAATGCACAGAAGCAACGAGAGAAAATATATAAGAAAAGATGTGCAGAAGATAACTTACATTCCAGTACATGAATGTCTGAACTATGTTGCGTCGCCACCTGCAAGATAACAAAGGGGTAACCCATAAGATGTACTACTCAGAAGAAATAAAGTCTTCATAGGTTCAGAGGAAAGTTCGAGCAACGTACGAGAACAAAGATATGATCAGAAGAACCCCCAAGGCAAGTTCGGCATTTGAGCTAAGGAGGCTGAGTGTGGTGTTATTTGTCTCCACCCAAAGACAAGGCTCTTCCAAGTATCCCCTTAACAAGATAACATGAAGACAATATTAAATGGGCAGTGAAGACTGGCTGCGCAACAAACTACAAAAATGAACCTCTCAGAGATAATTCAATTACCTATAGAAAGACGAGTGAGCAAAATTACGCCTTAGGAATCTGGCAACATGATCAAGTGCCCAGCAGAACACAGGTAGTGCAGCAACTGTGAAAAAGGAAGACCAGAGCTTGTAAGCATAATGTAAAAGAAGCGGAATGCAGAGATAAGAATCAAGATCATGTAAGAGAAAAGCTGTATCTCACTCTTTAAATGCAGCTGAGATGTGACAAGCAACACAGAAAACATCAAATGGATAAAGTCCTTGGCTCCAAGTACCGACTGCAACCAACCCTGAATTGCAGGCATGTTCAACGCTCTTGGTCTCTTCAAGCAGAGAAAAACATAATTAGATCAACAGAGTCGTCAGGGCAAGAAACACAAACAAAATAAGATGAACGATTCAAGGTTCAGGTAGGCAGGTATTTACCCCATAAGTACTGTATAAAGCATATCCTGAGGAGAAGACTGTTCCCAGCAACGAAAGCTTGCAAGCTCTGTCAGCAAGATGTTTTGGCAAAATAGGAAGCATTCCCAGACCAGCAACAACAAGTACCTGGGATAGAGAAGTTCGAGTATGTCATGCTCAAGTATACACTACAAAGTACCAACAAGCAAGAGATGATGGTCAGAACAAGGGTAGCATGAGCAGGTTATCTAACAGAAACCATTGTGATGGCATTTACATGACACGATTTTTCAATGCACAATGAAGTTATAGATAAAGAAAAGATCATGTCATGTTAAGATGTTCACAAGGTTCGCCATGATTATAGGAGCAAATGGAATAAACTTACTCCTCTCAGTGAACATTACACAATTACGCGTTCATACAGTTCAGAAAAAAAGGTGACTTGATCCTTACCCAGGCATTTATGGAGAAATGTATAGTCCGTGCATCAAAACGTAATGGGCTTGCAGCCCTGTCTGTCTGTGGTGGTGGTGGTGTCGGGGCAGCTGATCTGGAACTAGAACCTAAACATGGCACAAACTCAGCTGTCAGACACAGTCCAAGAAGCTGGTGGATCTTAATGGCTAGAAAAACCATAGTATATCATACCTGAACTGCGAGCCCTAACACTCTCACTGGATGCTGAAGGTGAAGACCTTACGTCTGGCCTGCTCGGCGGAGTGGAACCAGTGGATGACATCGGCTCGACCACCAAATCACGATCCTATCAAGCCAAGAAAGCAAACCAAACAGCTTTAGACATCGTCATGCTCTGCAAGATATCATTGTCTAAAATTTGCGGCACAGAGTACAACTTCCTCTCCCCGAAGAGTGACAGGAAAATAACATTTTTCTACCAACTAAACAGATGGTTTGTTCGAGCAAAGTAACTAAGGCTCCACGTTCACAACATAATACAGGTTAGAATGAACGGGAGCACAAGATGAATTAACCGGGAGAACACCAGAGGGCCCTAGGCCGACAGCACTCCCCTCTAGCTAATCAGTTAGTAAGTAGCAGTCGAAAAGGAAGTATTCTGATTGTAATACTGCAATAAGCACCAAACCGAGTAGCACAGCACGATGCTCCAATACCATATAGTCTCTGCCAGCCATCATGAACAAACACCGCCAGTCAACCCAGCGCGCACGCACCTAAGCTCTGTTGCAGCTAGCAAGGCAGGCTCCGTCGCGTCCGAGCCTAGCAATGAAACGGAGGACAGACGATCCGGGGAGCAATTAAGCAGCGGGGCAAGCAAAGCAGGAACGAGTGAAGGGAGAAGTAATTTCCACTTTCCATACAGTCGCATGAACAGATCGCGATCGGCTGCAGCCCTGCCCTGCTGTGAAGCACTCCAACTCTGTCTGCTGCCGCAATCAGCAGCAAGGGCGAAACGAGTCCGCGGCGTTCTCCAGGCGAAGAATTGGGCTGCAGCAGGTTCAGATGCGGGTCACTGATGACGACAGCCTTCAACGCGCCAGTCAGTGGGATCCTAGCTACGGCGACAGATGAATCGGGGAGTGCGGGAAGGGGGCGGGATGAGGGTGACTCACGACGTAGCGCTGGTAGAACTTGCGCTTGAAGTGGCCTAGGACGTCGGGGTTGGCGGCGAGGTGGGGCGGGACGAGGACGTTGGACCAGTAGTCCGCCCAGCGCGCGTCCCCCTCGTAGTCGTACGCCGCCGCCGCCGCCCGCTTCTGCTCCTGGTCCTCCTCCGGCGCGCCGGCGCCGCTCGCGTCCCCGCCTCCCATCGCGCCCCGCTTGCTCCTGCTACTGCTGGTGGCGACGACGACGACGGCGACGGTGACTTCGGGGGAGTGGTGGTGGTTGGGGTTGGGAATTTTAGGAGGAGATGGCGATTTGGTGCGACCGCCGCATCGGAAGTCTCGCTTGTCGCTGCCGCTGCTTTGGCTTTTCCCCTTGGTGGTCTGTCCTGTGGTGGCGGGTCCGTGGGCCGGGGAATCGATCCTGTTGGGCCTGACGACGCGATTCGGGCCACCGGGCAAAAAAATAAACAGCTTTATTGGCGCAATCCGAACAGGTGGGTGCTCTCACGGCGGACAACCAGGATTTCCGCAAGGCCGCCATCAACCATTACTGGCAGGAGCTCACGTCGGAGCAGCGCGGCGACCCCGAGTGGAATCCGACAAACGTCAGGCGCTACGAGGACGAGTTTCGCCGCCTCCACCACGAAGAAATGACGCACTGGGACGGGCCGGGGCCGACGCCTAGGGAGTAGGGACAAGAACGTCCTCGGGTGGGAGGTGTTCTGGGCGTGCTTGGCTTGGGCGCATGCTCCCGACCGTCATGGCGCAATCCATGACGGCGGCGAGCCCCTACACGTGCCCACGACTCAGCTCCCGCCGCCGCCGCCACCTCCTGCGAGCCGCTGGGCACCAAGGAGGACTGGATTTGCGTCGGCATCCTCCTCCCGCTTGCTGCGCATACCACCGGCGCTCCTGCTCAGGGTCAAGGCCAAGAATGACGCGGTGTCGCACCAGGAGCAGCGGCGACATCTCCATCCGCGACCCGCGTGCTCCTGCACCGGCGCTGAAGAAGGTGAAGATGGAGTCAAAGCTGAAGATGACCAGTGGCGGATCCAGGGGGGCGAGCGGGGGCCTGGCCCCCGCCATGGTCCGGCCACCCCCAACAGGTTTCAACGGGGACTAGTACAAAGCGTAGTAGATTTCGTTAATTGTAATTAGTACACGGCCATTAGCACATATCCAGCACAAGCATTTCTCCAAGAGGCCAACAACTAAATGGGCTAGCTAGCCAAGCCCAGCAATAACTCTGCGATCCTCGTCTGAGATGGCCAGCCGTGAGGAGAATATTTAGGGCGTGCAAGCCCAGCAATATCTACCACGGGGAGAGATCGTTTCAGCTTTATGCAGAAGGTAACTTCCCAAGCACCCTTTCGGCTTGATTGTGGCAGTCCGCTCGGCAGCCTAGGGCATACCAGCAGCCGCCGCCGGGATTCACTGGACACATCGTCGACTCTGGCCGTAATCTTCACGACTGTCAGACAGTGTGAGTGCCACGATGCCTTGATTATCCGAGTCCCAAACCCGGTGGAATGCCCATGTGACTGACCTAGGTATGTTACCCTAAAATCGATTGTTCAACAATTTTGTTTGATCGATTATGGAGTACATACTAGTTAAATACAGTAGTATTTTGCATATCGATCCAAAGTTCAAACTAATAGGCAGGGACTTTCAGTCAAGTTGTTAATTAGTCAACGTATAACTGCAAATTACAGAAGTGAAGATTGATTGAAGGAAAGGTGTATTTGTTATGAAGTCTGCTATAACAGAGATAATTAAGCACCACCATAGTATTGCAAATATAAATCTAATTAGAGGAGCACCGCTATAATAATTCGGTGCGCATGCTCATGATTTAAATATTGTGTACTAAATCCACAATAATTAAAAGTAAAAGCATAAAGCCCTGTTTGGTTCACTACTTAGTTTTCCCCTCCGTGAAAAAAACGACGGATTGTATCGAAAATTTATCGACCATAGACTATTTACAGCCGTTTTCGACGAATACCCATAATTCAAGCGCACCATAAAAGATGATATAATGTTGTATTTAGCTATATTTTATTTTACTTGTACGGTTATTGTCGGCCTCGCCCCCCCCCCCCCCCCCCTATGCTCAAATCCTGGATCCGCCCCTGAAGATGACGCCACTCCACCTCGCCATTATGCTGCAGCAGGAGAGCCTGCATGACTCGCAGGTCGATCTGGAGGAGTTCTCGGGGCTCCACGCCACCATGAAGGAGTCTAGGAACACCGTCCCCTCGCTCTCCGTGGAGGAGCATGCGCGACCATGTCACGGCACCGGGACTCCTTCGACCTCACCGGCGATGATAACGGTGTAGGGCCCAGCGGGGTGAGGGGGGGATCAAGGAGGAGGACGGTTGGGAGGACTACAGCCTGTTCTCTCCTGGACACGGTATCTAAATTTCGTTCAATCTCATAAAATTTCCGAAAATGTTTGAATGCAATCTATTGAATTCCGTGTTTGAACGTCGTTTAAAAAAAATACTATTGCCACCGCGGCATGTATGGACGGCGTCAATAACGCCCATCAGACGGTGCTGCCGGACGAGTGGAGATGCTCGCCCGCCCATCTCCCCATTAGATTTTGTCTTCCATTTGTATTTCTACTTGAATCAGAGAGAAGAAGCATTTCTCGGTTTATCGAATGATGATACATAGTGTTCGGGACTCTCATTGTTCTGTTCAGAAAGTAGTCGGCCGGAGTAAGGACATCAGCTGAGAAGGGGAAAAAAAGTGCCTACCTCCGATCCAAGAGTGCCCGCCCTTTCTGTCAAGGGAGGGTACAGAGGAAGAACGAAACGAAGAGAGCACAAACCCATTTTAACCTGTAAAACTCTGGAAAACCGCAAAGTCCTAGAATATTTTACTTGCATGCCATGCACATGGAGCCTATATTGCGAGTGGATTAAAAATATCAGCAACTTATTATAAAACGTGTTGTTCTACTCTTCCTTGTAGCATGAGAAAAGAGAGGAACGATGGGCATGCTCACTCACTCACTCACTCACTCACTCGACTCGACTCGCAAATGAAGGTATCTTTACTATTAATTGGCAGTTCGTACGTTGTTACGTCGCTGGCAGAAATTCTGCCGGACCATCGCTTCCTCCATCGCCTGACTATCGGTAAAACTGGGCCGGCCCAGTAAAAAACCCACCTGCATGCCCCCTTGCTCACAGGAACTCCTCCCCTATCTTCATCACGCTGCCGCCTCCCCAAATCGTCTGTGCGCCGCCGCCCTGGAGTCGCTCTCTCGTGACTTCCCGTGCGCCGCCGCCCTGTGAAACTCCTCGCGCCGTCACCCAATCCAAATCTGCCACGTCGCTATGGGTTACCCTGGCCATAGCCGGAGCCGGTTCAGCCGGCCTTGACTGCCGTCCGTCGTCCTCCTCGAAGGTGACCAGCCCTGTCCTCTACTATCCAAGTCTGCTGGTCGACACCACGAGGTGCATGAGAAAGAGTTCCTCGAGGAAATACCCGTACCATCTGCTCCACTACCTAGCTCTCGATTTTAATGAGATCTATTTTTCTTCCACAATTATTGAAGCATACGTAATTTGCAAATTATTGAAGCATATGTAATTTGCAAATTGCAGGGATTGGCAGTGAAGGAGATGGAACAGCTAAACGATGATATGAAATGTCATCTTGATCTGGGCAGAGAAAGCCAAGTGAATGTAATGTACTGGGAGGTAGATGTCCATCTCACACGAATGTTACTGAAGAGCTACCAAAACTGTAGTCCTCAATAGTAGTGCAACGCTCTCAGTTGACATTATTGGGATACTCTATCTGTCAGTTTCTATTTGGCTCAGAACATGTTCTTTATCTTGTTAGATAGGAGTAGAATTTAACCCTGAATTCCTTACTGAAACTAAACCAAGATTCGAAAGAGGTTGTCATGCTGCTAGGATATCTCAATAATATGTTGCAGCAAGATGCGACCCCGATCACCAATCATCAGTTTTAAATTATACTTTAATTCATAATATCTTTTTTTTTGTTATGGTCGAGATGCGCTTGCAAGTTTAGATATCGCTGACTGTAATGTGGTGATTAATCAATCTTGTCAAATGTTGTAGGGTGCACGATGTAATGAGATTGCTGCTGCTTCAAGGATGGAAGACAGAGTCGATCAACTTCTACCAGACCACCAGCCCTGCTGTGGCCAAGCTTTTGCAAATTGATCCTGAAGTCAGGCACGCCTCTGTAGTCTTGCTGAACAAAGAAGATGAGAAGTTGACCGTATAAGGTAATTTTATCACTAACTTGCTTCACCTTCTATCAGCTGAATTTTCGTGTATAAGATGAGGCGATAGTTGTTTCTTATTGCGTGCTGGTATGTGTTGCCTTGTCTCTTCTTGTGGTATATTCCTTTCTTCTTGTGATGGAAACTGATTCATATGAAGTACATTTCCCATGCCTTTCTTGCCATTTCTTGATTCATCCTGAAGGATGATACTTTATAGCCATGTGTTTTACTTTTCTCTTTGGTGGTTAGGCTTCTCCTTCCTGACATGAGAATGCGTGGTACTTTATTACTAACACGGCAATATTCTTATTCTTAGAATTGCACATATGGAGTAGCTTTTGGAGTGGTCAAAGAGACTGATTTTTTTGGAAGAGGAACCCCAAAGGGGATGTCGCCTAGAGTGATCCACATGATTACAGACAATGAGAAATGACATCAAAACAGGAAGCAAAACTTTGCTCTTGCTAAAACCTTACAAAGTACAACTAAGTGGCAAGTTTAACTACCATTATAATTTATCCACTGCGATTTTTCTGCTTCTCCAGTTAAAGGAGAGTTGTACAACACGAAGCTTTTATATTACTCCCTTACCTCTACTCTAGATGATATACTGCTAACGGATCACATGGAGTGAGCTAGGTTAATCAGTTGCTGACTATTTCAGTTCTTACAAGCAAATTAGGTCTCTCAATTGGATTATTTTGTTAGCAAGGCTACAAGTCTTGAGAAAAATATAACAAATGGATGCTGGCTATCTCACACGATTATAGAGAAACATACTATAGCGACCCCACCTTTTCCGATGTTTGTCCTACTATAGATAACCAAATTAGTATCATTGATAGACAGGTTTTTAGGCAATGTACATGTCCTGGTTTTATTCCACTTTAGACTGGTGCATTGTGTCATACATTTATAATTCTATTTTGGGTGCTCCAGTATATGTTTATACCGATGTTGTGTATGACTCAAGCTCCAGTACCTGGTGCATCTCCGGGTGGTAATTATTGAGCTCCGACAACCGGAACTGCTCCAGTAGGCGGCTGATGAGCTTGTGATGCTGCGCAGACCGACGGATGAGCTTGACATAAAAATTGAAACGAGAGTATATTGCTCACGAGGTTTTTAACATTGATATGGTCTTACAATCTGGGGAAGATTGAGTGAGATGATGTTCATAATGTAACCCCAACAACTTAAGTGCAATCATGCATGGCCTGCTGATATAGAGAGCGCAAGACATGGACTTCAGTTCCTGAAACTGGTGAGGAAATCTTGCCACCTTTTAATCATTCCCATCTACTGTTACATTAAGATCCAAATTATGAATTTTTACAAGTAATGATGGGTTACCCAAGTGGACATGATGTCCATGGGTTTGTGTTGGCGCGACCGCGCGAGATGGTGTGGTTCCATTGTGGCCATGTTGATAGGGAGGTAGGGTGGAGGCCGCAGACGACATCGTGAAAAAATGTGGAGCAAGGCAATAGGTTTGCCCTCCGGAATGGCCGTGTTTGTTGTACAGATCTGATCGTCTTCGTCAGATTTGAAACAATCCTTCAGTTTACTGTCATTTTTCGGTCGTAGCCAGCTGGATGTAATCTTGTATTTACCTTTTTATACTGTTGTAAAACACCATATTTTTGTGTGAGAACAATCGTTAGCATGTTATTTTCTTGTGAACTAATAAATGGAAGCATGTTATTTTCTTGTATTTGATGTACATGGTGCACATAAACCATACAGTACAACCTTTTTGATGGATGGAATCATCAAATATTTTTATTCCGTAGCAACGCACGGGCATTCAGCTAGTACTTATATAGTTATACACTTATACAGGTGCTGAAAAGACATCAAGACTTATTTCACCTTTCAACAATTCTGCTATTTTTACGGAAACAGAAGTGGCAAATTCATTGCTTGATCTTTGGTTTCACTGGTTGGTTCGAATTACTGAATAATACTCCACTTATCCTGACAGCGACTGACCATACAGTCATGAGATTACTGCACAAAACAATCACAAATGCTAATCCAACAATGCCATAAAGATGACACAATTGTACGCAAAACGGCATCCATGTTTATCTGCCAGGCATTATCATCTCATTTGCATACCTTGCTGTCAGTTACATGACCTATATAACCATTCATGTTTGTGGCTAACTGTTAATACTATCGGATTTGTCAAGTTTGTCAACAACGTTTTCCACTTTCTTACCAATAACGTAGCGATCATCCCTGATCGAAGCATGGAGTTCGACGCAGATCGCCTTGGAAAGATAGCAGAGTGCATAGAAGCCAAGGATGCCCAACCATGCGAAGTTGTACGCCACCGAGTTCACGGCATCAGAGTGGCCAAATCTTGGGAATATGTCCTTGGCAAGCACATAAGGAATACCGATAGCAGCGAGTAGTTGTGTGGCCATAGGCATGAACATATCTTGAAAGAACCAGCACAATGACATCTCCCCTGACTGATAATCCACACTGTATCGAACAAGCTTCGGGCGCCACCTTTCATCAATGAAATTGGCAAGGAAAGGTGTGGGCCTTGTCTGATGAACCTTTGAGACAAAAAACTGGAAAGTTAATCGTCTTTCCTATTTTCGACCTAACTATTATAACCCAGCGATAGTAGCTTGGGAATCATCTACGATCTGAGTTCCATGTAGTAAATTATTCCTAGTCTAATTATATTAAGTTCTGTATATACATGAACAGTGTGTAAATTAAGAGAACAGAAAGCAACAAGGAAAGTTACAACTCACCAGCTTCACCCAGTTTTTCATAATTACATACCCCATGCACCAAATGTAGAAAACTGGAGTATCGTCATCAGGCCCAGCTGGGAGTAACGGTATTAGTAATAGATCAGCCAGCAACCCCATCAGGAAAGCAACGATGACCACCTGAGAGTAGAAAACTTTTAAGTTATTTAAAAGTACCATAGAATAGGGACAATACAAAAGAACCAATCTCCAAGTAAAGTTGCTCACCGATAAGAAATTAACCAGACATCGATTCAAAGCCACAAGGTGTGCTCGTCCACAAGTCATATAGGCAAATAAATCTCTAGACGCGGCAATAATAGTTGATATGATGCTAAATCCAACGAGAAAAGCAAACAGATCTAAGAGAGAAAAAAAATCGACAAGTAAGCTCATTTCTTTTTAAAAAATGCATGCTTTGTTTGGGAAGCCGGTCAACTAGACAATAACAATCACCGAGTAATCCTTACCGTTGGATTTTAATCCAAATGCTATTTGCAGCAGCCGGGCGGTGGGTAGCAACAAGGCACGCCCGATCGAGATTGGAAAAATAAGCACAACTGAATTGAATATCACAAGAGCCAACCACGCCAGCATCACATTAGTGGCAAATGAATACCGAGTTACCTTCTTCGCTAGCCACCCAATGTATATCAGGATATCAGTTTCGGCCATGAGAAACCTCAGAAGAAGAGCACGGCAAAGTGAATCGGCATAGTTTCGTGGCGCTTGCCAAAAAGATAAGCCCTTATCTGGATGACTGAAGTAGCTATGAGTCACAGACATTAAACTATAAGTGTTGAGTCCGTGAAACTGGCCAATATATCAGAGAAAACAAAAATGAATACTTACCTAATATCTAATGGGAACAACTCTGGTGCCAATCGGTCAACAATTTGGATGGAAACAAAAATGACCGCAGGCACAAAGGCAGTGCGAACCAGAACGCGCTTCTTGAAATACATTTTGTAGAATGGTTCAGCACTGGTATTGTCACGGGGGATGGCAACCCCGGGTCTCAATATCTACTCAGAACAAAATAAAATACCCATTATACCCCTCAGCTGAAATATTACATGTATTATTGACATGATGAGGGCACATATACAATATGATGAATACCTTGTGATGAAGTACGAACAATCTGCGTGTAGGTACCAAAAGGTGTGTCCAACAAGCCAATGAAAAGCGGTCGAAGCAAAAGGGGAAACAGACAGAAGTTTGAACCTCTGATACATTGTTGCACCAACCATTTTTGAAGCCCATATATCAAGTGACCAGCCAAACAACAACACGTATATAGCCGCGGTCAGGACTTTAAGACAAAAATGGGCAAAATTGATAAACACTATGATCCCTGGGAGGATTATACCAGGAAACCTTCTAATGAAAATTGCAATTGTAAGGCGCTCCCCTCTCATGTATTGGCCAAAAGATTTCAACACGGCAGAAATTGCACCAACAGAAAAGATAAACCCATATCCAATTAGAAGGACAGAAACTGTTGATGTATTGGAGTTGACTTCATCCCCACTGCAATGATCGGAACATGATATGCACCATAAGATTATCCTTCCGAGTGAGAACGGGAGAAAACCCAAAATACAAGCAAGGCCCATGTCAGATATTATGACCTGATTAGACAAAAGCATATTGTTATAGTTTTCCCAAAACCCGTAACAAGCATAAGGAAATCACTATTTTACTTTTGGCACTATTTCTGGTTATTATGTTGTCAAATCAAGGGTGATACAATTTAAACAGGAGCCATACTAAACTGTCACCAACTCTGAAAAATTAACAAAACCATGACAAGATGTGCTAAATGCTGCTCCAATCCCAGAACAGAGCTGCATAAATACTTGCTTACTACAGATATACCATTCACCGTACCATACTAGAGACAAAGAAAATTAAATTGGTTCAGAAGCACCGACCGTACCATCATGAACACTTCAACAGCATATAGCGCAATGACTTCAAATCCTTCAAACCGAGTTTCTATGCGTGCAACCCAGCGCGCAAATGGAGCTACATCAAAAAGCTCGATCCAATGCTCAACCCCAACAAAGATAGAAAACAAAGCGAGGACGGAGGCAGCAGAGAGACGGAGGGCGAGCAGATATTGCACTTGACCCAAAGACATGGCGAACGCGAGGCGCCATGACCAGAGATTGGTGAGGTGGACGACAAATTCTGGCACGACGCAGACAAGGAAGACGAGGGCGAGCACCAGACCGATGAGCTTGTCGGGCAAGCCCACCATGAACTCATAAAGGGGCAGCCTCGATGGGGCATCTGCGGCGTAGAGAAGTCTGATGGAGATGTCGCGCTTGCACACCTGAAATGATTCGAAAATGATCATGCGCATCAGCATCGCATCAAAATAGAACAGAAAAAAAGGAATTAAGCGCAACCACATTAAAAATATGAAATTTGGCGACGCTAAGCACAGCAATGTCGTTGGGATTGAATTAGTAAAAAAGATGGGTCTAAACCTGGCTGGTAAAACGAAATTAGGCGCGCTTCAGACACACATTAACAGGATGACAAGAACATCTTAAATACAATGCAAATGCTCTATCAACATGGCGTCCCATGATCTAGTGTTCTAATGGCAATGTGACCCAGATCAGTAAGATGAGGGATCATCATTCACTGAGGAATTAAGCAAAGGGGGATTTCTTTCACTGAGTAATTAATGCAAACACGTAAAGCACACCGTGATCGAGTTAAATGGGATCTCATCTTTCACAGCGGACACGAGTAACCCTAGGCCGCGTGCGGACAGGGCGGGAGACGATGAGAGATATATACCTCGCATCGTTGCTGGTGTCGGGTGGAGAGCCACTGGAGCTGGCAGTCGTCGTGGACGAACCTGATGCTGCCGCGGCAGGCGCACGGGCGGCGCAGCGGGCGGCCCGGATCGGCGGGCAGGCGGCAGATGCGGCACTCCTCCTCCTCCTCGTCTCCGAAGTCTTCCTCCGCGGAGAACATCGCCTCGTCGGCGGCGGCCATTTGCGTCGTATGGAGTGCGGCGAGCGAGAGAGACACCGTGGGTTTAGGGGAAGCCGTTCGAGATATTCTCAGCGAGGAAACTCATATTCAACCACTAAGAGCCAGGCCCAGCCCGCTTGGTCCGGCCCAAGAAGGCTCCACGTTATTGCTTTGTTCTGTTTCTGTTTCTTTTCCCTTTTCCTTTTCCATTTATTTATTTTAGTGTTGTCTTCTCTATTTTCCAGTTTTATTTGTTGGTTGAATTATTTTAATTCTCACTATTTTCTTTTTTACCTAGTTTTTGTTTTTTCATGTGATTCTTCGGTCATCAGCAATAGGTATTCTTATATATTACTCCCTCTGTATCAAAATATAAGACGTTTTAGATATTTAGCATTTTTCTTTTACGGAGGTACCTAGACGGGTATTAATGTGTAGATTCACTTATGTAGTCCATATTAAAATATCTAAAACATGTTATATTTTGATACAGAGGGAGTGTAATTTTGCAAAAATATTAGCACCAATAAATCTAACCTACTCGTCTAAGTTATGTGAACCTTTTTTCTTTACTAAAACACAAATAATTTTCTGAAATACATGGACTTTTGTTAAACATATGAACAATTTTTCATCCATATTAGCATAAAATGATTCTAAGCATAGCTAAAAATACTATTCAGTTGTTGTACAGATATTTTTATTTAGCACACTGCATACATGATCATGCCTCAAATTAGATGAATACATTGTAAAAACTGATGGACGCTTTTTAATGTAAGAAAAACATCTACAATACCGAACCAATACCATTAGCTACATCATGAAATATATTTACATATGATATCGAAAAGTATTATACTTGTTGATACTTTTTCTCTGAACATGTTTCAAACTTTAGATTGTTTAACTTTGACAAAATTCCTTTGCATCCAAAATGGAGGGGAATATAATTCATTTTCAGGAATTGCTGACTATTTATTAAAGAGGAGGGGGAATTAATTGTACATTGTCGATAGAACTGCAAAAAAAAATCATGTTAAATTTGTGACTACTCGTCGTATATCCCCTGGAGATTAACTTTGATGCATAGCTCAAAGAAAAAAAGTCCTTAAAAGCAGTTAGCCTGCCGAAAAAACAAGTACGTAATACAGTGACAAACCAGATCTGGAACTGAAAAGTCTCAGAGAAATCGCGGCATTACTATTCAGTTAAGAGAATATTACAGAACTACAAAAGTGCAAGTGAACCATATTCGAGGCAACCCAAATAAGTTTCTGACTTCTCTCCGGGCCTATCCTTGCCAGCGGTTGAGCATACAACATCCAGGGACGCCGTACAAAAAGAGCAGAAATTTACAACCATCGGGAGTAATACTGTCGATCTGAACGAAACATCACACGGTACCTAAATGGTGTCGAAATTAAGACTAAACGAGATGAATCTAAGCGGAATACAGCGCCGCGTGATCACAGCAGCAGCAACACAACGGGGCCATTCAGGGAGTTTGGATGCCGAGAAGGGGGAAACCCTAGGCGGCGGAGGAAGAGGAGGAGGCGAGAGATGGTACCTCGCACTGGTTCTTGTGCCGGGAGGCGAGCCACCGGAGCTGGCAGTGGTCGTGGATGAACCGTATGCTACCGCGGCAGGTGCAGGGGGCGACCCGCCTCGGCGGGGAGGCGGCAGATGCGGCACTGGTCCTCGTCATCGTCGTCTTCGTCTCCTTCCTCGCAGGGGCGGAGCCAGGAATTGAGCATAGGGGGGCGAGTTGACAATGTAAAATTTCTCATAGCATGTAAGCCATATGTAGTTAACTGTCCTTTCCCAGAAAATTTCAGTATTTTAACATGAGAGATACCCATTTCTCCATGTCTTGAGTAGTACAGTCTTAACTAAACCAAAAATAATGTACAAGATAATGTTGTGTTAATTACCCAATTAGTTCTTCAATAGTATACAAAGTATAGATTGAACTAACAACAAAGAAGTGTAGGGTAGAAGGCTAGCATTTAGCAACAATGTTTACTTTGTTAATCTTTTGCGTCACAGTGCCACACGGGGGTCAGATTCTGCGATGAAAAAAATTCAGACATTATATCTAAGTACAGTCATAGATTAATCTATAATGCCAAGTCCATTGATTAACTAGACTACTAGGTCGCAGGTCACAAAAAATACTAGCTACTACAGAATATAGATAGCATATGTATGTCGATGATGATGTACCTTTAAAGTCCTTGATCAGACAACGTTGCTCGACGGACGGCTAACACGGGCTGACGGGCGTGCATCATGCTTCGATGTCCATGGCGCCGCAGGTCGGCGGCGGCGGCTAGCGAGCGGCAGCAAACGCCCTAGCAGTAGCAGATCGATCTGATCTTAATACCAACCGTCGAGCAGGACAAAGAACCCATGGTCAACAAAGAGATCAAATCACCAGACCTATGGCCTCTCGTGATATGGTCAGATGGGCCTTGTTCTGTGCCAGATGGCCTTGAGTGTGTAAACTTCATAGACTAGTACGTATTATATATGGGCTTAATCACTAGTTACGAATCATTAGGTACGGCCATTAGTACTAAGTATGTGTTAAAAACATTGAGGGGGGCCGATCGTTGAGGGGGTCTAGCCCCTGCTAGCACCCCCTGTCTCCGCCCCTGCTTCCTCGTGTTCGGAGCCGGCCACCGCTGGGAGCGCCGTGTCCGGCGGCGGCGCGGCGGCCATTAGAATTTCTTCTCGAAGCTTCTATTCGCCTCTCCAGTCCTCTCCGTGTACCGAGACAGCTTCCCGTGCATTTCTCTCTGGTGGGGTTTTGGAGTTGGGCGGTGAAGGGTTTATGTTGACCGTTGGATGGAGATCCAATGGCTGATCAAGCCTACTGATTTTTCTTCTCCATCTAAATTTAATTTATTATTAACTGCGTGACGGTCATCATGTAGGGTTGATTTATACTTTTGTAAAAGGTTGATTTATATAGCATCAAATTTCCAGAAGATTGTATAAATCGTCAAGTCGTGCGATCGTCGGGCTCATTCTTGATCTTGGGCATGAGAGAATTGACAAAATATCATTAGTGGAAATCAAAAGTTCCAAAATACCGCTCACAACGAGGCTCCCAGGAAAAAGGCGATCGAGGGTTCCTGCCTCCTGCCGGCATCGGTCTACCTCGGCTCCGTGGCCTTAGTGTCATGGGGGCGCGGTGGATCTCGGTCCTTGCCGGCGGGAGGGCTCCGTTCTCATATGTATTCTTGTGTTTGGTTAGGTTTTGTGTCCTACTTAGGGAGATGAAGCGGCGGCTGCTCTCTGAAGATGGAATAAGGTCCTCCTCGCCTAGCCTCCGTTCTGGCGGTGCTTCTAGCGTCGCCGGAGGGCGTGTGGAGGTGTGTCTCTGGCAGATCTCTCGAGATTCGGTCGGTGGTTGTCTTCGGTGGATCCGTTTGGATCCGATCTTCGTTCGTGTGTCTACAGATTGGTTCTTTCTGATCTATGCTTCTCTTCATCGGCGACGGTTGTTGTTCTGATGTGCTGGTCCTATGAGGCCTTAGCACGATGACTTCCCGACTGTCTACTACAACAAGTTTTGCCCTGCTCTGGTGATGAAGGGGTGATGACAGCGGCGCGCCTTCGGCTCGCTCTAGTGCTTGTAGTCATCGCTAGGTGGTCTACGGATCTAGATGTAATTTTTGTTGTTCCTAGTGTTCTTTGTACCGCCTTGACAGTTGATGAATAGATCGGAAGTTTCTCGGAAAAAAATACCACTCACAAAACCAATGTAGCTATATAGCACCAAACAAATTTCGGCTCTGGCATGGGATGTTTCAGCTGGACTCATATTTCTTACATGTTACCTCGTTGGCATCGTTCTTGGTCCTCGCTATATGTTGGCAGGATCGGCGCTCCACGGCCTGGAGCGAGAGGGCAGGCGACCCTCTCCAACAATGGCTTGGTGTGTCCGGTGCGACGTTGTCCGATGGTTTTCTCGGGCGACGCAGCTTCGTTTCGGCTCGGTAGTCTAGGTTGTGTTTGCTAGGTTTGGCTCGGTTTTCTTGCTCAACTTGGAGTTGGGGCGTCGGTCCCATCTTGTTTGTCATTTATTTTGTCTTGCTTTGTACTCCCTCCGTTCTGAATTACTTGACTTGGATTTGTCCAAATACGGATGTATCTAGACACTAAACAAGTATAGATACATCTATATTTGAACAAACCCAAGTCAACTAATTTGGAACGGAGGGAGTAAGAGGGTTTTCTCAACACCATGTATCTGTTTGGCTGTTGTGGCTTTATTTACAAAGCGGTGCTATGGCCTGTTTCGAGGATGAATACAAGGCGGAAATAGTATCGCCTCAAGGGCGTTATTCCTAACAGTATGGTTATGGTATTGCTCTACCCCCTCTATACCCTACCCATTGTCATCCTTATCCATTGTCATCCTTATGACCAGCTGCTCATAGAAAAACAGTAATGGGCCGGGAATTTGCTGCATGTTGAGTTGACTGGGCTAGCCTTATTTAATTCTAAGAGTCGGTGATTGCAATTTACAGACAATCAAAATATTTGTTATTTGTTGAGGTGGCAAAATAGATGAGGCGGCTTAGCTGCTGCATATGTGGAGAGAAATATAATTAGTATGGGTTATCTATTTATTTAGTTGTATAGGATAATGCGTTGAAGGGACAATTCATGTATAATTTAAGGTGCGACTCCCTCCAAAGCGGCCATGTTTTACTTTCATCCCATGCATAATGCATGGCTGGTGTCATGCTGCCTAGCTAGATATATTGGGATTCTCCTACTGTCCTACATATAGGTTGACAGAGACATCTCTTCGTCATCATCCCATGCGTAATGCATGGTTGGGTTATGCTGTCACACTTAGCTATCTTATCCCATCATATATATGCATGGCTGATGCTACATTCATTTTGTGAACAAGAAGGGCTTGGAGGGTCCAGGGCCACTGAACTATTGATCTTATCCCTTGCACTTGGCTATCTCATCCCATCATGCCGTGTAAAGCATAACGCGCTATCTATCCCATACCATCCTGTTGAAGCAAGTGACTGGTTAATTAATTTAGACTACAAGATCGATCTCCAAAAGGGATTAGACTTCAGGTGCGGTCGTCTAAACTACATTTCTTATAAGATACAGGCATGTCATATTCTCCAAGCTAAAACTGATATATTGGATTAAAAATATACACATTTTGGATTTGGTGGTAGTACGTAACGCGTGCTATGTAACCACTCATCGCAAAATAAACTTCTATAGTGTCAAATTATTTTATATTAGGCAATATGTTCACATAAATATTTAGAGTAGGGCAATATGTTCTCCCGTAGTGAAAATACGACTGATCAGATTGACAGACCACATTATAATATGCAAAGATGAAACTTCTGAATTCGTCCGCTTTAATTATAAGACATTTTGCTGATTGCCTATTCAGTTGCAGCTAGCCCTTACGTTGAAGGAGAAATTAAGACACCTACGGATAGTCACATACGAAGATATAGATTTAATTAGCGTAGATCGTCGCACTGAAAATTATATTGTAGCTACAAAATCTTTGAAAACTGTAATCTTGTTTATACGATCCATGAGCTGTAATCTTGTTTAAATAAACAGTCAGTAAGGCAATAAAATGGTCATATATGTCAATCGACGAGGAGGCCGAGGCTTCCCTTTTCAACAAATAAATAAAATAGAGTGGCATTGATACATATCGATCCACATCTTGCATGGGTGAGTAGTAGTTGGCCGATATGCACTGCACAAGGTGAAAGCACATAGCTGCCACTATATAAAATGAAGCCAAAGGCATGTCATGCATCTCAGCAGTTTGCATATCCACCCCAAACAGTTCTGGTAACAATGTCAATTTGCTTGTCGCAAGAGGTGCTTATCTCCACACTACTACTCGTGCTTCTTGTTTCCATGTACTTGTACTACTTCAGATCTAGTACTAGATCAAAGAACAAATCAGTTCTTCCGATTGACTGGCCAATAGTGCACATGTTGCCTGCATTCATTGCAAACCTCCTTAACATGCATGACTATGCTACAGCAGGCCTCGCCGAATCAGGCCACAACTTCAGGATACATCTTCCACAGGGGCACATGTTCCTCACTTGTGACCCTGCGAATGTCCGGCACATCTTCACGGCGAACCACGGTCCACGGGAACTTCCCCAAGGGCCCGGAGTTCGCGGCCATCTTCGACATCATGGATGGAGGCTTCTTCACCGTCGATGGGAAAACTTTTGCCCGGTCAAGGTCAGGGTCTTCGTGTGGATTCTGCGGCATCGGCGAACCAGGACGCGTGCTCGCCTGCATCGCCTGGGTATTTTGAGGGCCCCTGACTGTCCGTTCTGCCCCGGCGTCGCGGAAGATATACGACACCTCTTCGTCGCGTGTCCGTGGATGCAGGAGATCTGGCGTGTGTGTGCGCCCGGTGCCGCCGCCCCCGTTTTGGAGAGCGTGGTCGACGCTTTCTCTGCTGAGCACCCCGCCTGGGCCCTCCCCCTCCGCATGACTGCGACTGCTTTGCTGCTCTGGATCGGCTGGAAGATCAGGAACCGTCGTGTGTTCGATGGCCTTGCTACGTCTGTCCCCGAGTTTTTCGATGCCGTCCGCGACCACCTTCGTCTCTGGGTTGTTAGGGCGCCCCGCCGTCTGGATTGTGGGCCGCTTTTGGCGTGGTGTGCGTCGCTTCCCTCCTAAACCTCTATGTAAAAACCTGCTCGTCCTAGCTTGTTTTGAGGATTAGTATGTAAAACGGTTTTTTGAAGTACTAATATAAATAAATAAATAAATTCAGGTGGGCTTTTCGCCCTCCGTTGCTTGCTTCAAAAAACCGTCGATGGAGAGCCGTATCAGCGGCAGCGTACGAAAATCCAAAGCTTGCTCAACGACCCACGACTGGTTGCCAGTATGTTGGCTTGCTGCCGTGACAAGGTGGTGAATGGCCTCCTCCCATGGTTCACCCACATGTCGAGCAGCAACACTCCCTTCGACATGCAACAACTGGTATCCAGGTTCATGTTTGACGTGGCCGCCACACCTCTCTTCGGCGTGGACCCTGGCCTCCTATCCTCGGCCATGCCCTCCATGGACGTCGCGGTTGCCATGGACACCGTCATGGAGGTAGCCATTTTCCGGCATGTCTTGCCGGCCTCTTGCTGGAAGGCTATGCGGTGGCTAAACATCGGCCTCGAGAGAAAACTTGGTGTGGCACACACGGTGATACGACGGTTCATCATGGAGATGATCGAGAGGAAGAAGAAGATCAATATGGAACGTCTTGGTAATGACGAGAAAGAGGATGTGGATATTTCGTCTTCCTACATCAATGACCCAAGCTTCGCCGAGGATGACTTGCTCCCTGGGATGCTCCTTAGCTTCTTGCTCGCTGGGAGGGACACGATTGGCACAACCCTGCCATGGATCTTCTACAACCTCGCCCAAAATCCTAACATAGTGTCAGTCATCCGCAATGAGCTCTCATCCATTGTATGGCGCAAAGTAGTCATGGGTACGACTGGGGCAGTGATCTTTGAGCCAGAGGAGACCAAACCTCTGGTCTATCTGAGAGCTGTCTTGTACGAGACTCTCAGGTTGCACCCACCCGCACCTTTCGAGCGCAAGACAGTGGCCGCAGATGATACCATGCCAAGTGGCCATGAGGTACACGCCGACGAGGCCATCATTATTTCTCTCTACTCCATGGGGAGAATGGAGGGCTTGTGGGGTAAAGACTGCCGTGACTATGATCCATGTAGGTGGCTCTCGGAGGATGGAAAAACGCTGAGGCACATACCGTCACACAAGTTCTTGTCCTTCAACTCGGGCCAAAGGATGTGCCCTGGAAAGGAGATCGCTGTTATGCAGATGAAAACTGTGGTGGCCACAGTTGTGTGGAACTTCAACATGGAGCTGGTGGAAGGGCAAAACATTCAACCCAAGTTGTCTGGTACACTGCAGATGAAAGATGGGCTCACAATGAAGCTGAAGAAGAGAGAAATGTGATACTATTAGGAATAGACTCCCCATATAGTTGGTGGGTACAAAGATAACAAAAGGAAGATGCACGCGACACGCGACAGCATGAAGACCAAGATCAGAAGATGTTCAATCCATGCATTACATTATACTCGTATATGGAACTAGACAAACATGCGCGCTTCGCCGCGCCGCATTCATGGCGTTGTCGCACGGCGTGACTGGCACGGTGTACTCGTGCGTGTTTTCATCTACTCCATCCGTTCCAAATTAATTGACTTTTATTTACCAACATGTGGATATATCTAGACATGTTACAAGTATAGATACGTCCACATTTGGATAAATGGAAGTCAATTAATTTGGAACGGAGAGAGTAGGACCCATCAGGGTGTAACATGTTTTGTATAACAGTAGCATGACGTGCCTGAAAACAAAGTTGTAATAACTAATAAGCACATCAGGGAGGTTACACTTTTTTTAATTCAAACAGTGAGGAAGAGTTGACTTGTGAATAATTTTGGAAAGCCTGCTAGGTGTGCTGTCATCTGGGAAATATGATCAGTTTTCCATACATTCTGAACATAGTTTGCTAATGAATAGTATGCCTTAAGCTTAACAACACGTCTCCAACAAAAAAAAGATATCTGATTATCACAACTTGGGGTTTATAATAGTTATAGTTTTTTTTAGATGTATAATAGTTACAGTTAGATTAGAATCCAGCAGAAGTAAAAGAGAATGTAATACCTTGGGAATAAGATAATATGCTAAATTATGTATTCCTCTCTAGACTTGTCATCTGAATATTGCTTAACAAAAGGCTGCCGACATAAGTAGATTGGACCAGATATGCTAGACTGAACAGCGATAGGAGTATAACCTAATGTACATACAGGGGTGTCCTTGCCTCCAACCTCAACAGCAGAAACCGCCATTCCCCTCTCCATTGTCTCCCATAAATTCTGAATCAAGCACAAAGGTAAATCTGCACATAACTGAACAAAAGTGCTTGCCGGGACTGGCGTCGAGAAAGGAGCAGACCTGGGGCCGGCGTCGGGAATCTACATCGTCACTGGAAGACGACCTCGAAAGCGACCATGCTGAAGAGCTGGACGGTAATGGGGCCCAGGCGCCAGCGCGGTGGACCACTTCGCTCGAGTGTGCCGCAGCGCCTCTTGAGGCCGTCTCCTGAACATCGGCGTCCTTCTCGTCGCCCCAGTGGGGACTGCTTCACCAGGGCGCCGCGAAGTGCGCCTGCAGGCCGCGGTCCTGGAAGGGGATGTCGGCCACGAGCGCCCAGATGAAGAGCACCGCACCCATGCCCTGCAGGTGATGCATGTAAAATGCATACATGAACTTTGCATTATTTTTACTTATATTCCAGTCATATTTGCATCATATAAGGGTTATATCACTGTTTTATAATGATTTTGGGAATATTTGACATGTTTCCTATTTATATGGAATTAACCCTGCGCAGGCAGAAAACCCTATTTATTTCCTTTAATGTTTCAGGGACCCAAACGACGTCCAAATCACCTGCAAATTTACGAGCGTCAATATTTGGAAGGAAAAAGACTTGGGGGCGAAGGAAGCGAACAAACGGAGCCCCGAGGGCCAAAAGAGGTGGGCCCATGCGGCCCCTGTACCTGGCCGCGTGGGACCCCCCAATTGGGCCTCGGGGCTCCGTTGCCGTCGATCTTTCCTCCACCGACTCCGTTTTGACCTAAAAACGCCTATAAAAATAGTCCCCCGACGTTCTCTAGAAGGAGCGCCGCAGAAACACAGAAACACCGAAACAGAGACCTAGAGTTGCAGATTGGAGGGGGAAAACTCCGGCGGGGCGCTGCCGGCGTGGTCTCCATCTTCTCCAACGACTTCTCCACCGTTTCCATGATGAAGAGGGAGTAGTCCACCTCTGGACTATGGGTTTGTGGAAGTAACTTATGTATCTCTCTCTCTCGAGTTCACTAATTAGTACCGTATGAGCTGCTGAACATGATTACGGTCATCTATGTAATACCTTTGTGGTGGATCTTTTTATGAGTTAATATATGTTTGAGATTGCAATGGTTTTGTTTCAGTTATGAAAGTAGATGCATATTATGTACCCCGTTCTTATTTAGTTGTTATGATCAAGCATGTTTATGAGAGCGTGTGAGGGGGAACGTGTGCATTAGTTGGAGTAACGGGGGGTGGCTAGTGCAGTGAACGTGAGAGAAAGTTCTGCGATCCACTTGGGTGTTTTACCTTACTTTGTTGCCTCACTAGGGATAAAAAGAAATACCATGCTACCGGAGATGTGGGTGTGACCATTGCCACTACTCCATGACTAGATCTAGCATGTTCTTATTTTAACTTCATGTCATGATACTTATTGCTATACTCTGAGTTATCTTAATTACTGAGGTGTTATTATTTAGTTCGCATCTTGGTGGAGTATAAGAGAGACTAATAACCAAAAGGTCTCTATGTTAGGACGTGATGCCCATATAATTATAACTTGTCATTAAACTGTTGTGTTGCAATCTCATATGTCAACTCTAGTGTTCCATTGTCTACCACAGTGCATTTGTGAAACCATGAACCCCGGTCCATTTTTAATCATAAGAAACACCTTTCCAACAACTTTTACCACTTTTCCATTTTCTGCCATTTAAAAATCCGAAAATATAAAAACACTTTTACATCTTGCATTCATTATAAAACCCAAAAATATCATTTATCATTGCTACCACCATCCTTGCATATTTATTTACCACCATTGCATGTTTATTTCTTGTTTGCATTGCATATTATCTTGATATCATTCTCACACCTTGTGCTTGACAACCACTAGGTGAGGTTGAGGACCAAAACATTTACTTTGTTTTGTAGGTAACCAAAAGAAGGATAGGAAAGATAAATCTTCACTACTGATTCCCCGAGAGTTCGATATTAAACCCTCGAGTCACCCTCGTGGGGAAAACACGTCTTCCACTTACTACACACTCTGCACTTGGAGTCTCAACCTAACCCATTTATTTTTCACGCAGGTAACTACGTGAAGGGCCATCAAGAGTGCTTTCTGGCGCTGTTGCAGGGGAAGATACGAAGCTTCCTGCAGAATATTTTTCCGTCAACTACACGCCATCAAGACTGTTTTCTGGCGCCGTTGCCGGGGAATCATTGCTGAAAGGTTTATCCAAGGATATCTCACCAAGTCAACTTCATCACCAACTTGTGCTAACACCTAAGCTTGGGGAGGTTGCACCTACGTGAGCATCATCTTATCCATCTTTACCTTCAAAGCAATTTATTTGTTTTGTCATTGTCTTGCATATTTATTTTCAGTTTTGCATAAAAAATTAAAAAACACATAAAAACTTTATTAAAATGGCTTCTAGTGTTGAAATGAACAATTTGGTCAATACTATGGGAGTCGTTAATGGATGCTTGGTTTAGAATTAAGGGCATTAGTAAAAATGGTGCCAACAAATATACCCCTGCTACTTTGATAAGAAACTTTTATAATGGTCTAGATGGGTGGTCAAAATGTTTTCTAGACTCATTGACTAGTGGAAGATTTGCCTCTGGAAATCCCTCACATGCTAATAATTTAATGGAAAATCTATTTGGGAATTCTATAGAATCAAAAGATGAAATTATGATCAAACAACTAAAAGTTTCTATGGATAGGTCAATATTATGTCTACAAACTTATATGGAAGATTATCCTACTAAAAATGAGATGCATTCATTTATCCTTCATACAAAATCTAGTATGAAGAAGACAAACAACACTATTTCGGGAATTTCTTTGAAAATGGAAACTATATTGAATTATGCCAAGTCTAAAAAGAAGTTGACTAGGGAATTAAATGAAAGAATATCTTCTATGTTGGGACCTTTAGACAAGGATATTAAGAATTATGTTGAAAAAGAGGATGATCTCCAAATAGCCTTGAATGCTGCTTTAAAGAGAGAAATGAGAATTTTGTTTGGATTGAGGAAGTTAAAATGCTTAGTGAAGTAAAGGATCCATTGCTTGACTTAGAGAATTGTAGCTTGCATGAATTAATATCTATCTTACAAAAATTTGCAAGTGATCCTTCTATTAATGTTAACCAAGCTGGTTTTGGTTCTTATATTGCTAATCATGTGTTAAAAGAAAAGATTGCTAGGTACAACCAAGAGGCTATGATACCACCTAAGCTTGGGGATGTATGGATTCCCAAAGTCCTAGTAACCATTGGAAAAGAGACACACCATGCTATACTTGATCTAGGATCTAGTGTCTCTGTTTTATCTAAAGAACTATATGAAGTACTTGAATTGAAAAATCTTGAAAAATGCTCTATTGAACTTGCACTTGCTGATGATTCCATTAAACATGCTTTAGGAAAAGTAAGTGATGTTTTGGTAGAGTTACATATGACATTTGTGCCTGTTGATTTTCTAATCATGGATATGGGGAATAAAACCTCTAGTCCAATTATTCTTGGAAGACCTTTTCTTCGTACTACAGGTGCTATCATTGATTCAAAAGAAGGGAATGTGAAGTTTCAGTTTCCACACAAGAAATGCATGGAACACTTCCCAAGGAAGAGGGCACATCATTCAAGCTCCCTCATGAGCTTCGTCCACAATAAACATCAAGTAAGAAGCCTAGCTATATGGCTATAAAGAAAGCGCTTTACGGGAGGCAACCCGGTTGTTTTTATTTGTGATTTTCTTTGTGTCCTCTTGCTGTAACAAGAGACTTAGTGTTTAGTTTAGTTTCTGGAATTTTTAATAAAGTGCCAAGTTTTACTCATTTTGGTATGAAAAGTTGCTTATAGCGTTCGGAGATTTTATTCCTGCACGAATCTGTGCACGGTATGATTTTTAATTCTTATTCTGTAACTCCGAATGAGCTCATATTTAAACTGTAGTAGCAACTTTTCATCCTCTGTATGCATGAATTTTTCGGAATTTTCGACAAAGTTAAGTAGGGTAGAAAAATACGTTTAGCTGCTGCTGTTTTTTGGACAGATTCTGTCCCATTTTGTTTGATGCATGCTTAGAACTTTTAACATGAATCTTTTTGATCCAATTGAGTTTATGAGTAGGCATACAACATTATACATTTCTGGACATTCATATGAATTTTTGTCTAAGGATTATATGCAGCAAGAAATCTATTTGTTTATCACTACTAATGTGCCCCACAGAAAAAGAAATGGGAGAAACGGTGTTTTGAAGTTTTTTCACAGGGATTAGAGGAGATGCACCAAGAGCTATCCAAGGATGGTGAAGACCATAAGCTTGGGGATGTGAAGACAACCCCACTGGACCTACACACTCTCGGTTTGCACACGTCTAACTTCTGTTTTTCGATCGAAACACTTTATCGCATAAACTTGGAGCGTCTTTTTGTTTGTTTAGTTAGATTTTTATTTTGTGAGACCACCACACTATCATTTATATATGAGAGAGCTACTGGAAATTTGGGTTGAATTATGTTGGATGCTATTATAAGATTGGGAAAAGGGATGTTGAAGTTAATTTTAAAAGATACATATAATTGCATGATTCATGAGCTTGTTAATGAGTAATAATTTGCAATATTTTATCAAGAGCTATCTTTTATTCATGTTTTGATGCTAAATGTTATTCTACCTTTTTTAACATGGATTAGTTAGTTCTATGGACACTCATGCATGCATTTAGATGGTCAACTTTCTCCCTCTTGCTAGCCCAAAAATTCCAACAAGCAAAAACTTGTTTCCAACACCTTCAACCAAAGTTTTTCCAGTGAGTCCACCATATCTACCTATTAGCTTTATGCTATTCCGAGTATGTTTATCATGATATTTGTGTTATCTATACCTCTGAATGAAAATGCTTATGTTGTTAATTGTTGTGGGAAAAGTTGGTTATATAGCTCTCTCGAACTTGATGCACACTTTACTTTCATTGCATAAATAAAATATGACCCATTGTGATTAAAATTATGAAGTTGTGGACTTGACAAATGTCTTTGGTTGAGAGTTAGCTCATATGTGCTGTCACATGGCAAGCTTTCAACATTGCACATCATCTCATTTAGTTGATATCATGTACTTTTGTTTATGGATGCTTACCATGGGTGAAATAAATGGGAAATGAAGTGAGTTTAAATGAGTTTGTATAAATGGTTAGAGAGACGCCTGGGCCGCTAATCTAAGCCATGCATCATTCATGGTGGAAATTTACTTACATGCTATGGTGAACCTTCTGTGATACACCTTACAATAAAAAGCTATCCAATGGTAAATAAAAAGGGTGTTGAGATTGTTCATTATGTTTGTTTGTCTTGTCATTTTGATATGGGCTTGTTCCATATCCTGGGACAAGAGGTACCCCAGTTGACGCTCTTAATGATACTATTATTACTTACAATGATATTTAACTTGAACTTGCTTTGTTTTCCAAGTTGAGTAACACATGGAGTAGGTACTTGTATTCAAGGGGCATGAGACTTTCAACCTGTACTTTGTCAAGCACACTACTCGTATTTGCTTTCACTTTAAACTTAATCATTCAAGATGCTATGATAGGGGAATGAGAGCTTGACACCAAGGATTACCATATTACAATCATTGACTTAAGTAGAGAAGTTCAGAAGTTAGATGAAATTTATTCATGCTTTACCTCTACTCATATATATCTTTCCAAAGTGTCCACCTTTTATATTCAGATTTTCACCAATACTCTATGACCATTATAGGATGTTCTTACTTATTATTATGCATACATGTGGTCCATAGTACTTCTTCTCTTATGTTACACTTTGTGAATTATCATTGAACATCCTTGCATTGAATACTTGATATCACTTCATAAACTATCTTGCATATTGCTACTCCTTTTAAGAATGAATCATTTTACTCTATGTAGCAATAGTAATCATCTTTGATATCCATTGATAGTATTAAATTGCAAAGTCCATGTTAGTTTTATCACCTTCATACTCGAGGACGAGTATAGGTTAAGCTTGGGGATGTTGATGCATGTAAAATGCATACATGAACTTTGCATTATTTTACTTATATTCCAGTCATATTTGCATCATATAAGGGTTATATCACTGTTTTATAATGATTTTGGAATATTTGACATGTTTCCTATTTTTATGGAATTAACCCTGCGCAGGCAGAAAACCCTATTTCTTTCCTTTAATGTTTCAGGGACCCAAACGACGTCCAAATCACCTGCAAATTTACGAGCGTCAATATTTGGAAGGAAGAAGACTTGGGGGCGAAGGAAGCGAACAAACGGAGCCCGAGGGCCAAAAGAGGCGCGTGGGACCCCCCCCCCCCAATTGGGCCTCGACGCTCCGTTGCCGTCGATCTTTCCTCCACCGACTCCGTTTTGACCTAAAAACGCCTATAAAAATAGTCCCCGACGTTCTCTGGAAGGAGCGCCGCAGAAACACAGAAACACCGAAACAGAGACCTGAAGTTGCAGATTGGAGGGGGAAAACTCCGGCGGGGCGCTGCCGGCGTGGTCTCCATCTTCTCCAACGACTTCTCCACCGTCTCCATGATGAAGAGGGAGTAGTCCACCTTGGACTATGGGTTTGTGGAAGTAACTTATGTATCTCTCTCTCTCGAGCTTCACTAATTAATACTTGATACGTCTCCAACGTATCCATAATTTCTGCTGTTCCATGCTTATATTATACCATTTGCTACATGTTTTATATACACTTCGTATCACTTTTATGCATTTTCTGGGACTAACCTATTAACAAGATGCCACAGTGCCAGTTCCCTGTTTTCTGCTGTTTTTGGTTTCAGAAAGTTACTTCTGGAAATATTCTCGGAATTGCACGAAACAAAAGGCCAGTCCCTATTTTTCCAGCACGTACACGGAGTCCGAAGGAGAGACGAAGAGAGCCACGAGGTGGCCAAACCACCTGGCGGCGCGGCAGTGGGCCCAGCCGCGCCTGCCTGTGGTTTGGGCCCCTCGGGGGTCCGCCGACATCGCCCCTTCGCCTATTTATTCCCCGAGACGAAAACCCTAAAACACCGAGCCTTTCATCCAGAACATATTCGCTGCCGCCGCCGTCGTCAACCCTAACTCGGGGGGTTTCTGAAGCTCTTCCCGGCACCCTGCCGGAGAGGGGAATCATCACCGGAGGGCTCTACATCGCCATGCCCGCCTCCGGAGTGATGCGTGAGTAGTTCATCCTTGGACTATGGGTCCATAGCAGTAGCTAGATGGTTGTCTTCTCCACTTGTGCCATCATGTTTAGATCTTGTGAGCTGCCTATCATGATCAAGATCATCTTATTGTAATGCTACATGTTGTGTTTGCTGGGATCTGACTTATATTGATACCTATGTGGAGCTGAATATTATATTATCATGTCTATGTCATTTGTGATCTTGCATGCTCTCCGTTACTTGTTGAAGCCTTGGCCACGTGAATACTTGTAACTCCAAGAGGGGGTATTTATGCATGATAGTTGGGTTCAACCTCTATTTAACCTGGGATAGTGACAGCAAGTTCTAAGGTTGTAGATGTGTTGTTGCCACTAGGGGTAAAACAGCAATGCTTTATTCAAGGATGAATGTATTGTTTACATTACGCACATTACTTAATGCAATTGTCTGTTGCTTGCAACTTAATACTGGAAGGGGTACGGATGTTAACCGGAAAGTGGACTATTTAGGCATAGATGCATGCTGGATAGCGGTCTATGTACTTTGTCGTAATGCCCAAATGAATCTCATAGTAGACACCACAGCTCACACATGCATGTTATATGCACTTATCAATTGTCAATTGCCCAGCTGTAATTTGTTTACCCAGCATGTTAGTTATCTTATTGGAGAGACACCACTAGTGAACTGTGGACCCCGGTCCATTCTTTTACATCTGAAATACAATCTACTGCAATCATTGTTCTCTACTGTTTTATGCAAACAAACATCATTTTCCATTCGATACGTTTAACCCTTTGTTTTCAGCAAGCCGGTGAGATTGACAACCTCACTGTTAAGTTGGGGCAAAGTAATTTGATTGTGTTGTGCAGGTTCCACGTTGGCACCGGAATCCCTGGTGTTGCGCCGCACTACACTCCTTCACCAACACCTTCGAAGCAAACCTCGTTTTCCTACTGGTTCGATTAAACCTTGGTTTCATACTGAGGGAAAACTTACTGCTGCACTCATCATACCTTCCTCTTGGGGTTCCCAACTGACGTGTGACGTACAAGCATTGTTTCTGGCACTGTTGCCGGGGATATATTCCTCGTCAACTAGAGCCACCAACACGTTTTCTGGCGCCGTTGCCGGGGAAAACCGAATTGCTTCTGCAAGGGGAGTCTCTCACACCCAATCTCTTTACTTTGTTATTTGTCTTGCTTAGTTTATTTTTATTTAGTCTTGTTTGCTCTCTTTATCAAAAACACAAAAAAATTAGTTCCTTTTTATTTCGAATTACTATTATGACTAGTTGTTTTCAATGTCTTATCTCTATGAAACTGGGTCTCGTTATAAGAATTACCGCTTCTCTCCAAAAGGAAAACATCTATGGGAACAAATAAGAAGATTGAATGGTTTTGCTAAGAACTTGTGTTCTACATATGATGAATCCTACTGCTTTAATGAATCTCTTTGCTATAGAAGGCACAAACATCTCCCTTTCCAATGTGAGTATACTGATAATGAAACCTTGGCTGCCTATGCTAAAGGAAACTATGATTTTGGTAATCTTGAACAAATTGAAGAGTTTATTGTTTTTAAGGGTGCCCTTGAAATTAGTTCTTATCTTGAACATAAAACTGATGCCCCTTATAAATCTGAATGTATTGCCATACTTAAATATTGTTGTGATACCTACAAGGATAATAATTCTTACATTACTGAACATCTTGAGAGGATGTTTCCTCAAAAAGATGAAACTTGTGCCTTGCAGGAACCTGAGGAAGAGGAAATTGCTGAAACTGTGATCTCATTGGATGAAAAAGAGGAGGAGAGTGAAGAACAAAAGGAGGATCTACCTTCTAATGACAGTAACTCTTCAACTCTTACACTATTTAATTGCCCTCCATGCCTACCTAAGGAGGAAGAGTGTTATATTGTTGAATGCCATGATTCTTTTGAAATATCTCCTTTTGATAAATTTTACGTAACAAGCTCCTTGACTCAAGAAAACGAAATTTCAGAAATAAAACAATGGCTCCCTAATGCTATATATGATAATGCTCTTGATGATGGTCCTATATTGCCTAATGATATTTATTATACTACTATTGTCAAAAGTGGGTTTAATGACCCCACTGTTTTTGAACTTAATAAAAATTATGTGTTTGTAGATCATGAAAAGCATGCTTTATGTGATAGTTATATAGTTGAGTTTGTTCATGATGCTACTGAAAGTTATTATGAGAGAGGAAAATATGGTTATAAAAGTTTTCAAGTCACTAAAACACCTCTCTTTATGTTGAAAGTTTTGAAGTTGTACTTGTTTCATCTTTCTATGCTAGTTGCTTTATGCTTCAATAATTTATTTTGTTACAAGGTTCCCTTGCATAGAAAGTGGGTTAGACTTAAATGCGTTTGATATTTGCCTCTTGATGCTCTCTTTTGTTTTTCAAGTTCTATTCCTATGAGAGCATCATTAAAATCTTTTAGCCTAGCTAAAGGCATTAAAGAAAGCGCTTTAGGGAGGCAACCCTTTATCTTTTATTTTTAGTTTTTCTCAAGGAGTTTTGTTACTTCTGTAGCAACTCCTTTGTATCTTTATTTTATCGCAATGTTGTGCCAAGTAAAGTTCTATATTGAAAGTTGATGCAAGATTTGGATTTCTGCGCAGTGACAGATTTTTAGCTGTCACGGATTTGAGCTTATCTCCCTGTAGAAAATTCAAAAAATTCTGAGAAAAATCACGCATATTCCTGAGATATGTACGCAACTTTCATTATTTTAGGCCAGATCCATCTGAGCAACTTAAGTGCCTCGAAAAAATTCGTCATTCCAGACTGTTCTGTTTTTGACAGATTCTGCCTTTTGTTTTGCATTCGCTCTTTTACTGTGTTTGTGTGGATTTCTTTGCTCCACAAAGCATTGGTGGCTGTAGCTAATGTCCAGAAGCTTTGGGATTGATTGTATCATTACAGAATATGAGAATTTTTGATTATGCACTAACCCTCTAATGAGAACTGTCTTGAGTTTGGTGTGAAGGAAGTTTTCAAGGATCAAGCGAGAAGGGTGATATTATGTGATCAAGAAGAGTGAAAAGCCTAAGCTTGGGGATGCCCCCGTGGTTCATCCCAACCATATTCAGAGAGACTCAAGCGTCTAAGCTTGGGGATGCCCAAGGCATCCCCTTCTTCATCAACAAACTTATCAGGTCATCTCTAGTGAAACTATATTTTAATTCTTTCACATCTTATGCGCTTTACTTGGAGCGTCTGTGTGTTTTATTTTTGTTTTTGTTTGAATAAATTCGGATCCTAGCAATCCTTGTGTGGGAGAGAGACACGCTCCGCTTTTTCATGTGAATACTCATGTTCTTCACTTATATTTGTTGAGTATTCTTAACTAGCTACTGCAGTGCTTTTAGCTCCTGTTTTTCATGCATCTCTTCGAGCTGTTAGCACTTGTTTATAAATACTCTCTTGCTGCATTATATTATCATTTGGAGAGTTTATGTTTAAATAAATTATTGGTGTTTGTTTGGAAGAAAGAAAATGCTACATGTAGTAGTTGGTATTGGAAAAGACATATGCATTCTTGTAGATCATTGTCTTGTTTTGATTTGATGCTTTGCAATTGTTTTGAGCTCTCAAGTAGATCATGTTTAAGCTCTTGCATCATGTAGTTAAAGCCTAGTAGTGGAGAACTACCGTAGAGCTTGTTGAGACTTGGGATGCATATTTGTTCTCTCTAAGGTCTAGATATTTTCTGGTAAAATGTTTGAGCAACAAGGAAGACAGTGTAGAGTCTTATAATACTTGCAATATGTTTTTATGTGATTCTTGCTGTACCGGTTTATACTTGTGTTTGCTTCAAACAACCTTGCTAGCCTAAACTCTGTACTGAGAGGGAATGCTTCTCGTGCATCCAAAACTTGAGCCAAAACCCATGCCATTTGTGTCCACCATACCTACCTACTATGTGGTATTTCCTGCCATTCCAAGTAAATATTTCATGTGCTACCTTTAAACTATTCAAAACTTTATTACTCCTTATTTGTGTCAATGTTTTATAGCTCATGAGGAAGTATGTGGTGTTTTATCTTTCAATCTTGTCATTTACTTCTGACAGACTTTCACCTGGACTAGTGGCATATACATCCGCTTATCCAATAATTTGCAAAAAGAGCTGGCAACGGGGTGCCCAGCCCCAATTAATTACAACTTTCATTAATAATTCTCTTCACATGTTTTGCCCTGATTTATCAGTAAGCAACTTAATTTTGCAAATAGACACTCCTCCATGGTATGTGAATGTTGGAAGGCACCCGAGGATTCGGTTAGCCATGGCTTGTGTAAGCAAAAGGTTGGGAGGAGTGTCATCTATAAAGAAACTAAAATACATGTGTAAACAAAAGAGAAGAGGGATGATCTACCTTGCTGGTAGAGATAACGTCCTTCATGGGAGCCGCTCTTTGAAAGTCTGGTTGACAAGGGGGTTAGAGTGCCCACTACCATTCGTTGACAACAACAAACACCTCTCAAATACTTATTTTGTGCTCTCTATATGCTTTCGAAAACTTAAAAAGCTCTAGCACATGATTTAATCCCTGCTTCCCTCTGCGAAGGGCCTATCTTTTACTTTATGTTGAGTCAGTTTACCTACTCCTTTCTATCTTAGAAGCAAACACTTGTGTCAACTTTGTGTGCATTGATTCTTACATATTTACTTATTGCACTTGTTATATTGCTTTATGTTGACAACTATCCATGAGATATACATGTTACAAGTTGAAAGCAAATGCTGAAACTTAATCATCCTTTGTGTTGCTTCAATGCCTTTTACTTTGAATCTATTGCTTTATGAGTTACCTCTTATGCAAAACTTTTTGATGCTTGTCTTGAAAGTACTATTCATGAAAAGTTTTTGCTTATATGATTCATTGTTTACTCTTTATCTATTTGTTAGCAAACTATAGATCATTGCTTTGAGTCACTTCATTCATGACATGAGCCTTGCAATATATTGATCAAGATTGTGTGAAAGCATGTCTCCTCAGAAATTATTTGTTGTTATCGTTTTACCTACTCGAGGACGAGTAGAACTAAGCTTGGGGATGCTTGATACGTCTCCAACGTATCCATAATTTCTGCTGTTCCATGCTTATATTATACCATTTGCTACATGTTTTATATACACTTCGTATCACTTTTATGCATTTTCTGGGACTAACCTATTAACAAGATGCCACAGTGCCAGTTCCCTGTTTTCTGCTGTTTTTGGTTTCAGAAAGTTACTTCTGGAAATATTCTCGGAATTGCACGAAACAAAAGGCCAGTCCCTATTTTTCCAGCACGTACACGGAGTCCGAAGGAGAGACGAAGAGAGCCACGAGGTGGCCAAACCACCTGGCGGCGCGGCAGTGGGCCCAGCCGCGCCGCCTGTGGTTTGGGCCCCTCGGGGGTCCGCCGACATCGCCCCTTCGCCTATTTATTCCCCGAGACGCGAAAACCCTAAAACACCGAGCCTTTCATCCAGAACATATTCGCTGCCGCCGCCGTCGTCAACCCTAACTCGGGGGGTTTCTGAAGCTCTTCCCGGCACCCTGCCGGAGAGGGGAATCATCACCGGAGGGCTCTACATCGCCATGCCCGCCTCCGGAGTGATGCGTGAGTAGTTCATCCTTGGACTATGGGTCCATAGCAGTAGCTAGATGGTTGTCTTCTCCACTTGTGCCATCATGTTTAGATCTTGTGAGCTGCCTATCATGATCAAGATCATCTTATTGTAATGCTCCATGTTGTGTTTGCTAGGATCCGACTTAATTGTGTAACAGCCCCAAGTTTGTGAACCTAAAATGTGAACCAAATTTTCACTTTTGCATCTCATTCATGCATCATGGCATTATTTGTTTAAGTGTTCAAGTTGAAACAAAGATTTGGAGAACAAATTAAACAAGAGAAACAAAAGCAACAATTGATTTCAAACAATGTGAATTCAAATGAGTTTGTTTGTGACAAAACCAACACAAATGCTAATCCATATTTGTCAAGGAAGTTCCAAGAGTTCAGAAATATTATTTTAAACTTGCTTTAAAATTCTAAAGTATTATAAATTGTTAATTAAGAAAAATGCCATATTCAAAACCAATGCACAAAAGTTGCTCAAAAGATTTTATTTTGAGACGCCATTTTTGTGGAGCCTCTACCTGATATGGGGAGGCTGCCCAAATATTCTCATAATTTTTGAATTAGTTAAGTGCCCCAAATAAATCCTTGTAGAGCTACTGGTTTTTAAAAGAAAAACAGAAAAAGGACTTTGTGTAAATGGGAAAAGAAACGCAGGGGGTTTTTGTAATTCGCGCATCGTCTCTCTCCTCCGCCCGACACGGACGCGCCGTTGCCGGCGAGCGCTGGAGGCCCCCCACGACGCCCTGCCGCCTCGCCAGGCCCTCCGCTCTGCCCTGCGAGGAGCATAAGAGCACCACGAGGCCGCCCTTATCCTCTCCCCCTCAGATATTTCGCTTGCTCCCTCTCTCTTTTCCCTCCACCACGGGCCCGAGCTCGCCGAGCTCGTCGCCGGCATTTGGAGCTTCCCCGAGCCAAGTGAAGCACGCCACCGCCTCCGCCTCGTCTCCCTCTCCCTCTCCGTGCACGGAATCGAGCCGGGGCGCTGCCATCGCGGAGATCGGCGCCGTCTTCTCCAACTCCGTCCGCCGAACTTCGAGCACGCTCGCCATCGCCTCCGACCACCGCAGCATCAACGGATCGCACCCACGCGTCGAGGGTGAGCAGTGCAACCTCCTGGACCTCCCCTTGCATCCTAGCTCGCCGTAGCTCGTCTTTTCGCCGTTAGGCCGTAGACCGCCGCCGCCGTAGTTCGTCGCCGGAGCAGTTCCGGCGACCATTTCGGTCCATAGCGATGCCGCTCGCCTCCCCGTAGCTCGACGAACCTGATGCGCTCGCTCCCGAGCACACGCACGAGCCAGAACGACGGATCCGTGCGCGCCGTCGCCGCGGTCACCGCGCGCGCGCGTCGCGGTCTGGCATCGACGCGGTCAAGCGCCGTGGACCGCCGCGTCGACGTGGATGCCCTCGTGGCCACGGGCCCCACCTGTCAGCGGCTGTGGCTAGAATAGCCCGTGGTGCAAAACGTTTCGCTGGAATGTTCTGAAAAATAAAACAGATAGACAGATTCGAATATAAACTTGAAAAATCAATAACTTTTGAAATACTTGTCCAAAATTTATAAATAATATACCAAAATGTTCAGAAAAATAAATGGAGTCTATTGGTATAACTCACACCTCCAAATAAATTAGTTTAGCTGCTGTTTTATGAAAATGAGGAAAATGGCAGAAAAGAAAAGGATTTTGAAAAATTCATAACTTATTAAATTTGATCCAAAATTTGCAAATAAGGTATCAAAATGATCAGTGGAATAAACCTTACACTCTAACATCATTTTCATGTTAAACTAAACACTGGAGATAGCTTTTACTTGCACTTTAGTAAAAGGGCAGATTATAGAAGGAATTTGGGAAATTCATAACCTTAAAATTAATGATCCAAAAATTATGTCTGACCTATCAAAATGTTCAGCACATAATATACCTCATGTTTCACCCTTTTTCCAAACATGGATAATTAGTTTTAATGTTGTTTAAAATGAATGCTGAAATGGCAGCATTAAATCGAATTCTGAAAATGCAATAACTTTTAATGGTTTATCAGAAAAATGTGTTTAATACATCAAAATGCTCAGACTAATATGAACCATCCTTAACATCATTTCCATGCATGTTTGAACACATTTGTAGTACTGCACTTTTAGGAAGTAAGGAAAACATTAAATTAAATATGGGGCTTTATCTCCTCTTGTTGTAATAATTATTTTGCACCCCATTTAACTTGTTAGTTAAATTTCAGTGCATTAAAATGTCATGCCATCATGTGTTTGTGCATTGCACCTGTTTTGCTTGTGTGATTATTGATTGTTGTCTTCCGGTGTTTTTATGCATCGATAGATCAATCAGTCGGGGTGCCACCGCAATACCCTGACGAACCGTATTACCAGCCCCCTGAACAAGGCAAGCGTAATCCCCCCTCTGAGCATGTCTCCTCCTATGTTTTCGCAATTATTTTCCCCACTATAATATTGCATTCGGTTCCAAATGTCTTTTGCTTGGATTAGAGTATCCTACTAGTTGCATTAGAAATCTGTTGCCATTACCTGTATCCTCCCTAATATCCATAGGATTGAAGTGTTGGCCCGAGATAATTATACTTGCTATGTAATTGCTTAGCCATGCTTAGTCTAGAGGATAGATGTCCGGTGGATGTTTCAATGTTGGAACAGTTGATGGAATGGCCGGATGTGATGGAAAATGTGGTGACGGATAATAAATTGCTAAAGGCGGGGATGAGAGGCCACGGGGAATGTGGTGGGTTGTCTCGTTCTCGCCGCCTAAGTGCGAGTTCTACCCTTCGAGCCAAGACTGAGCGTGCTTCCATCGGTGGGCCTATGGGATCCCTATCGACCGACTAACTTGGGCGGGGCTAGCCAGGGTCCTCTAGTTTGAGCTTCCATTTGCGTGTGCGTGAGATGGTGGCCAGACTGAGATGAGGATGGTGTGTTTAGGAAAATGAGTGGCCGTAGGGCGGGGTGATGTGATCCTGGCAGTCCTACCGCCACTGATGATCCTGGGTTAGTCTCAACAAGGTAAAGGTTGTAACCGCTCCCACTCAGCCGGCTTTCCCCGGAAGAGAGCTAATGTCAGGCAATGAGCCGGACGGTACCGTGGTTAAAAACAGTACACCCCTGCAGGGTAAATCTTTTCGAAAAGCCGTGTCCACGGTTAGGACGACTTGGGCCGGATTCAGAGACCATAGAAAACTTGAACGGAATGATTAAAACCTGAGTACTAAAGGTACTACCAAGAATGCAAGGTTGACTTCCTCGAGGGTGATTCGGGGAGGTGCCTTGTAGACAGGTGAAGTGATTGATGGTGGTTGTTGATGAAGATGATCAAAGAAAAGAGTTTACTTCTTACCCCCTTTCGAAAATATTCTGATTAGTCGATGCCAGATGTCTTTTAAAGAAAACCAGCTTTATGCAAAACAGCCATAAAACCTTTGAAAGCCAATCATCGAGCTAGTAGCTCTAATAATCTTGCAGAGTTCGTCGAACTCAACGTTGTTTTTATTTCAGTGGAGGACTTCACCGACTGAAGGTGGGTTCTATGTGGACGTCGACGAGTAGTCTGGGGTTCCCAGGTGGCAGCTTGGGACATCCGGAACAGCTGGCGCTGGAATGTTTATCTATAGGCCTCTTAGGCCATAATCTGGATCTTGTTGTTTAGAACAACTAATTTGCTTCCGCATGATGTACTGTTGGGTCTGTGACCTCTGGTTGTAATATTTGCTATCTTTCTCTATTATAAGAGTTGAACTATAATGCTTTGAGTCGTAGAGTCTGTGATGTGCCAGTTGTTCCACAAGTCTTGATCTCTCTATTATGCTTTGATAGTGTGTCTGGTGGTATCGGATAACCGGAGACACAGTATCACTGTATAGCAGTCGGGTCGGGGCGCTACAAGTTGGTATCAGAGCAGTACTGCCTGTAGGAAACCCTTCTACTGGTCGATGTTGAGTCTAGTGTTTGTGAAAATATTTTAACCTAAAAATGAGTTGTGAAAACCATCTTAGGATTCTTTTTACTCCTTACCTGGTTACACTCTAATCTCGGAGCTATCTTACCTCGATTTGAGTTAAAAGTTTTACTTCTCGTCTATCACCTCAAAACTTTAGGATAACGTGGGTGGGTTCGACCTTGAGTGTTATGTGTCCGGTTGCTCCCGCTGCGTTGAATCCCCAAGTCAACTCAGATGTTCCTACCGAGTCTAATCTTTGATCCTTCTTTGGGTTTTAACCCAAGGACTTGAACATAAGGTCCCGGATTGTGCCAACTAGAGGGTGTTGAATCACATGGTTTCTTAACTATTTGAAACCCACGCTAGTAGCACATGATGCTGATCTTCGACCCAAGTTCTATCCTGTTGACTCCTTGTTAATTGTTACACAATGTATTATCGTCCCTAGTCTGTGTACTTGAGTAGACGCTAATGCTATTGTTCGACCATTCGGAGAAAGATACTAACTGTGTCATTGTCAAATCTCCAGAATGGCTCGAGGAGGCCGCGGAGGCCGTGGAGGCCGCGGTAACCACGACGATGATGAGGATGATCTGCCGCCACCGCCCTCGATGGCTCAGGTCTTGATGGCCATTGAGGAGAACCGTGGGCGCAATGAGCGGTTGCTTGAGCAGTTGGTGCAGCAGAATGCACAGAGGAATGGCTGCAACACTCTCACTGAGTTCCTGCGCTCGCAGCCACCCACCTTCCTGATGCTAAGGAGCCACTGGACGCTGATGACTGGCTTCGCGCTCTGGAGCGCCAGTTCGGCGCGCTGCATGTCCCAGTGGCCGAGCAAGTCAACTTCGCCACCTACCTCCTGACTGGTGCGGCTGGCTGCTGGTGGGAGAGTCATGTGGCGCTATTCGCCGCAGACCATGTTTTCACTTGGGCAGAGTTCCGCGCAGCCTTTCGTGCGGCGTACATACCTCAGCCAATCATGGACCTGAAGAGGAGGGAGTTCCTGGATCTGCACCAGGGTAATATGGATCTTCGAGCTTATGGGTGCAAATTCAACCATCTCTCTCGTTACGCCCCTCGGGACGTGACCAATGATGCTGACAAGCAAGAGTTGTTCCGCAAGGGGCTTGCCGAGGCTCCGCTATGAGTTGCTGCCCTTCAAGTTCCAGAACTACCAGGAGCTGTTCAACCAGGCTCTTACTCTTGAGCAGGGAAGGAAGGAATTTGAGGCTTCCAAGAGGCCCGCACAAGGGGACCACCGAGTTCCTCGGCTTCTCAGAGCAAGAAGCGCAGGGTTTTCGTTCCCTACAGCGCTGTGCCGCGTGCTCCATTCATGCCGAGGGCCGCGGGATACAGGCCACCACCGCCGCGCCCCACTACTTCGACACCTGGGGCGAGCGGAAGTGGGTATCGCCCTCAGCTATCTGTCCCTCCTGGAAACACTTGCTACAGCTGTGGCCAGGCTGGCCACTACTCCAGGGAGTGCCCCCAGAAGGCACCTATCACGGGAACTCCTGCACGAGCCCCCGCCACTCCAGCTGGCAAGGCTGGACCTATTGTGCGTGGTCGCCTGAACCACGTCTCTGCTGAAGAAGCTGAAGAGGACCCCGGCGTCCTTATGGGTGAGCTACGAATCAACAACAATCTTGCTACAGTTTTGTTTGATTCTGGAGCATCGCATTCATTCATATCCATAGCATTTGCAAAAGACCACAAAATACCGTTGTGAAGTTGAGCCGTCCCTTGATGATCTCCACGCCTGGCTCCAAATGGCAAACCGATGGGGTTACCCCTGAGGTCTCTATTACTATAGGGTATCTGTCCTTCCCTTTCGCGTTGGTAGCTTTGAAGTCCAACGGCATTGATGTCATATTGGGCATGGACTGGTTAGTAAAATACCGGGCTAATCTCGACTGTGCGGCCAAGACCATCACCGTGACCACTTCGTCCGGCGACATTGTTGAGTATTGGTCTGCACTATCAAGACCTCCATCTTCAGTCATTCCCAACTCACCAGAGATCAGCCTCTACTTTATGGAAGGCTTGTCCCCGCCTGAAATTCATGAAATACACGTGGTGTGTGATTTCCCGGATGTGTTCCCGGAGGAATTGCCTGGCATGCCACCTGATCGAAGTGTGGAGTTTGTCATAGATTTGCTTCCCGGTACTGCTCCGATTTCCAAGAAGCCCTACCGTATGCCGGTGGAAGAGTTGGCTCTGTTAAAGGAGCAAATCGATCAGCTGCTAGCGAAGGAGTTCATTCAGCCAAGCAGTTCACCTTGGGGTTGTCCGGTACTCTTTGTCAAGAAAGGGATTCTACCGTTCCTCGTTTGGTTCTGATTATAGGCCGTTGAATGCGGTGACAATCAAGAACAAGTATCCTATTCCCCGGATCAATGATCTGTTAGATCAGTTAGCTGGTGCAACGTATTCTCCAAGATGGATCTGAGGTCAGGATACCATCAGATCAAGATCAGAAAGGAGGATATCCCAAAGACGGCATTTGTTACTCGTTATGGCTCATATGAGTATACCGTCATGTCCTTTGGTCTCACCAATGCTCCAGCTACTTTCATGAGGCTCATGAACTCCATCTTCATGGATTATCTCGACAAGTTTGTCGTCATTTACATCGATGACATCCTCGTTTATTCCAAAACCGATGAAGAGCATGCCGAACATCTTCGGTTGGTTCTGACACGACTTCGAGAACACCGCCTCTATGCCAAGTTCTCCAAGTGTGAGTTCTGGTTGGATAATCTGTCTTCCTTGGTCATGTGATATCCGCTAATGGTGTGGCTGTCATTCCCGACAAGATTCAATCCATTTTGGATTGGAAAACTCCAATGTCAGTCAAGGACATCCGTAGCTTTCTCGGATTGGCGGGTTATTACCGCCGATTCATTGAGGTTTCTCCAAGATAGCCAAGGCTCTGACTGACCTTCTCAAGAAGGACAGAAAGTTCGTATGGACGGACGCAGCTGAAAGAGCTTCCAACACTGAAAGCCAAACTCACATCTGCTCCTGTGCTTGTCCTGCCGGACACAGCAAGGATTTTGTCGTCTTCTGTGACGCCTCCTGCAAGGCTTGGGCTGTGTGCTAATGCAAGATGGCCATGTGGTGGCGTATGCTTCTCGCCAATTGAAGCCGCATGAGCACAACTACCCAACTCATGATCTAGAACTTGCCGCTGTGGTTTATGCTTTGAAGCAATGGAGACCATACCTGTTTGGTAACCGTTGTGAGATTTTCTCGGATCACAAGAGTCTGAAGTACCTCTTCACCCAGCCGGATCTAAATCTCAGGCAAAGGCGTTGGTTGGAGTTAATCACGGACTATAATGTGAGTCTGAACTATCAACCCGGCAAAGCAAACGTCGTGGCTGACGCGCTAAGTCGGAAGTCTTATTGCAACAATCTGATGATTGAAAAGGCTCAACCTGCTCTCATGAAGAGTTCGCCCGTTTGAACCTGGAAGTCGTTCCCTCTGGCTATTTGGCAAATTTAGAGATCAAATCCACTCTTGAGGAGGAGATCAAGGCTGCCCAGCAGCAGGATGCGGAAATTCTCGAGATTAAGGAGAAGATCGCTAGCGGCAAGGCTAAGTGTTTTTCCGTTGATGACACTGGCGTGGTCTATTTCGGTCGCCGTCTAGTGGTGCCAAAAAGTGGGAATGTGAAAGGGGTGATACTCCTAGAAGCCCATGAGTCCCCCATCTCTATCCATCCTGGTAGTACCAAGATGTACCAAGATCTTCGGCGCCAATTCTGGTGGTCCTGCATGAAACGAGAAATTGCGGAGTATGTTGCAGAATGCGACGTCTGTCGCCGTGTAAAGGCTGAACATCAAAGGCCAGCCGGCACTCTGCGCCCTATTGCAGTCCCTGAGTGGAAATGGGATGAAATCGGTATGGATTTCATTACTGGAATGCCGAAGTCCCCTAAGGGAAACGATGCAATCTGGGTAATCATTGATCGATTATCAAAAGTGGCCCACTTTCTCCCTGTTCGTGTTGACATCACAGCTGCTAAGTTGGCAGATCTGTATGCTTCCAGGATCGTCGTACTTCACGGCGTTCCCAAAAGGATAATCTCTGATCGTGGAAGTTTGTTCACCTCAAGGTTTTGGACTAGTTTCCAACAAGCCATGGGAACCCGTGTAAATTTTAGCACCGCTTTCCACCCTCAGACAGATGGTCAGACCGAAAGGGTTAACCAAGTGTTGGAGGACATGCTCAGGGCATGTGTCATCTCCTTTGGCAAGGATTGGGAGAAGTATCTTCCCTTCGCAGAGTTCTCCTATAACAATAGCTATCAAGCTAGTCTGGGTATGGCCCCATTCGAGGTTCTGTATGGAAGAAAATGCCGAACTCCGCTGAATTGGTCCGAGACCGGAGAGAGGGCCCTCTTTGGTCCAGATGTGATCAATGAAGCTGAGGAGAAGGTTAGAATCATAAGGGAGAATCTGAAGATTGCCCAGTCAAGGCAGAAGAGTTACTATGACAAGCATCATCAGGAGGTTCACTATGAAATTGGTGATAAAGCTTACCTCCGTGTCTCTCCCCTTCGAGGCGTTCGCCGCTTCGGAATCAAGGGAAAATTGGCCCCTCGCTACGTTGGCCCTTTCACGTTCTGGCCAAGCGAGGAGATCTTTCTTATCAACTGGAGTTACCAGCCAACTTCCCAGATGTGCATGATGTGTTTCATGTATCCCAACTTCGCCGTTGTTTCAAAGATCCTATCCATGGAGTCAATCATGAGAGCTAGATATCCAGGAAGATCTCACTTATCGCGAGCATCCTATCCGTGTCCTGGATGAAGCCGAAAGAAGACTCGTAAAAGACCACCAAGTTCCTAAAAATTCAGTGGTCTCATCATTCCGAAGAAGAAGCAACCTGGGAAAGGGAGTCTAGTCTTCGTGAGGAGTATCCCGACTTCTTTCCGCAATCTTAGAATCTCGGGACGAGATTCCTGTAAGGGGGGTAGAATTGTAACAGCCCCAAGTTTGTGAACCTAAAATGTGAACCAAATTTTCACTTTTGCATCTCATTCATGCATCATGGCATTATTTGTTTAAGTGTTCAAGTTGAAACAAAGATTTGGAGAACAAATTAAAACAAAGAGAAACAAAAGCAACAATTGATTTCAAACAATGTGAATTCAAATGAGTTTGTTTGTGACAAAACCAATACAAATGCTAATCCATATTTGTCAAGGAAGTTCCAAGAGTTCAGAAATATTATTTTAAACTTGCTTTAAAAATTCTAAAGTATTATAAATTGTTAATTAAGAAAAATGCCATATTCAAAACCAATGCACAAAAGTTGCTCAAAAGATTTTATTTTGAGACGCCATTTTTTGTGGAGCCTCTACCTGATATGGGGAGGCTGCCCAAATATTCTCATAATTTTTGAAATGAGTTAAGTGCCCCAAATAAATCCTTGTAGAGCTACTGGTTTTTAAAAGAAAAACAGAAAAAGGACTTATGTGTAAATGGGAAAAGAAACGCAGGGGGGGTTTTTGTAATTCGCGCATCGTCTCTCTCCTCTGCCCGACACGGACGCGCCGTTGCCGGCGAGCGCTGGAGGCCCCCCACGACGCCCTGCCGCGCCTCGCCAGGCCCCCCCCCCCCCCCGCTCCTCTGCCCTGCGAGGAGCATAAGAGCACCACGAGGCCGCCCTTATCCTCTCCCCCTCAGATATTTCGCTTGCTCCCTCTCTCTTTTCCCTCCACCACGGGCCCGAGCTCGCCGAGCTCGTCGCCGGCATTTGGAGCTTCCCCGAGCCAAGTGAAGCACGCCACCGCCTCCGCCTCGTCTCCCTCTCCCTCTCCGTGCACGGAATCGAGCCGGGGCGCTGCCATCGCGGAGATCGGCGCCGTCTTCTCCAACTCCGTCCGCCAAACTTCGAGCATGCTCGCCGTCGCCTCCGACCACCGCAGCATCAACGGATCGCACCCACGCGTCGAGGGTGAGCAGTGCAACCTCCTGGACCTCCCCTTGCATCCTAGCTCGCCGTAGCTCGTCTTTTCGCCGTTAGGCCGTAGACCGCCGCCGCCGTAGTTCGTCGCCAGAGCAGTTCCCGGCGACCATTTCGGTCCATAGCGATGCCGCTCGCCTCCCCGTAGCTCGACGAACCTGATGCGCTCGCTCCCGAGCACACGCACGAGCCAGAACGACGGATCCGTGCGCGCCGTCGCCGCGGTCACCGCGCGCGCGCGTCGCGGTCCTGGCATCGACGCGGTCAAGCGCCGTGGACCGCCGCGTCGACGTGGATGCCCTCGTGGCCACGGGCCCCACCTGTCAGCGGCTGTGGCTAGAATAGCCCGTGGTGCAAAACGTTTCGCTGGAATGTTCTGAAAAATAAAACAGATAGACAGATTCGAATATAAACTTGAAAAATCAATAACTTTTGAAATACTTGTCCAAAATTTATAAATAATATACCAAAATGTTCAGAAAAATAAATGGAGTCTATTGGTATAACTCACACCTCCAAATAAATTAGTTTAGCTGCTGTTTTATGAAAATGAGGAAAATGGCAGAAAAGAAAAGGATTTTGAAAAATTCATAACTTATTAAATTTTGATCCAAAATTTGCAAATAAGGTATCAAAATGATCAGTGGAATAAACCTTACACTCTAACATCATTTTCATGTTAAACTAAACACTGGAGATAGCTTTTACTTGCACTTTAGTAAAAGGGCAGATTATAGAAGGAATTTGGGAAATTCATAACTTAAAATAATGATCCAAAAATTATGTCTGACCTATCAAAATGTTCAGCACATATATACCTCATGTTTCACCCTTTTTCCAAACATGGATAATTAGTTTTGATGTTGTTTAAGTGAATTGTGAAATGGCAGCATTAAATCGAATTTGAAAATGCAATAACTTTTTAATGGTTTATCAGAAAAATGTGTTTAATACATCAAAATGCTCAGACTAATATGAACCATCCTTAACATCATTCCATGCATGTTTGAACACATTTGTAGTACTGCACCTTTTTAGGAAGTAAGGAAAACATTAAATTAAATATGGGGCTTTATCTCCTCTTGTTGTAATAATTATTTTGCACCCCATTTAACTTGTTAGTTAAATTTCAGTGCATTAAAATGTCATGCCATCATGTGTTTGTGCATTGCACCTGTTTTGCTTGTGTGATTATTGATTGTTGTCTTCCGGTGTTTTTATGCATCGATAGATCAATCAGTCGGGGTGCCACCGCAATACCCTGACGAACCGTATTACCAGCCCCCTGAACAAGGCAAGCGTAATCCCCCCTCTGAGCATGTCTCCTCCTATGTTTTCGCAATTATTTTCCCCACTATAATATTGCATTCGGTTCCAAATGTCTTTTGCTTGGATTAGAGTATCCTACTAGTTGCATTAGAAATCTGTTGCCATTACCTGTATCCTCCCTAATATCCATAGGATTGAAGTGTTGGCCCGAGATAATTATACTTGCTATGTAATTGCTTAGCCATGCTTAGTCTAGAGGATAGATGTCCGGTGGATGTTTCAATGTTGGAACAGTTGATGGAATGGCCGGATGTGATGGAAAATGTGGTGACGGATAATAAATTGCTAAAGGCGGGGATGAGAGGCCACGGGGAATGTGGTGGGTTGTCTCGTTCTCGCCGCCTAAGTGCGAGTTCTCCCTTCGAACCAAGACTGAGCGTGCTTCCATCGGTGGGCCTATGGGATCCCTATCGACCGACTAACTTGGGGGGCTAGCCAGGGTCCTCTAGTTTGAGCTTCCATTTGCGTGTGCGTGAGATGGTGGCCAGACTGAGATGAGGATGGGTGTTTAGGAAAATGAGTGGCCGTAGGGCGGGGTGATGTGATCCTGGCAGTCCTACCGCCACTGATGATCCTGGGTTAGTCTCAACAAGGTAAAGGTTGTAACCGCTCCCACTCAGCCGGCTTTCCCCGGAAGAGAGCTAATGTCAGGCAATGAGCCGGACGGTACCGATGGTTAAAAACAGTACACCCCTGCAGGGTAAATCTTTTCGAAAAGCCGTGTCCACGGTTAAGGACGACTTGGTGACGATTCAGAGACCATAGAAAACTTGAACGGAATGATTAAAACCTGAGTACTAAAGGTACTACCAAGAATGCAAGGTTGACTTCCTCGAGGGTGATTCGGGGAGGTGCCTTGGTAGACAGGTGAAGTGATTGATGGTGGTTGTGATGAAGATGATCAAAGAAAAGAGTTTACTTCTTACCCCCTTTCGAAAATATTCTGATTAGTCGATGCCAGATGTCTTTTCAAAGAAAACCAGCTTTATGCAAAACAGCCATAAAACCTTTGAAAGCCAATCATCGAGCTAGTAGCTCTAATAATCTTGCAGAGTTCGTCGAACTCAACGTTGTTTATTTCAGTGGAGGACTTCACCGACACTGAAGGTGGGTTCTATGTGGACGTCGACGAGTAGTCTGGGGTTCCCAGGTGGCAGCTTGGGACATCCGGAACAGCTGGCGCTGGAATGTTTATCTATAGGCCTCTTAGGCCATAATCTGGATCTTGTTGTTTAGAACAACTAATTTGCTTCCGCATGATGTACTGTTGGGTCTGTGACCTCTGGTTGTAATATTTGCTATCTTTCTCTATTATAAGAGTTGAACTATAATGCTTTGAGTCGTAGAGTCTGTGATGTGCCAGTTGTTCCACAAGTCTTGATCTCTCTATTATGCTTTGATAGTGTGTCTGGTGGTATCGGATAACCGGAGACACAGTATCACTGTATAGCAGTCGGGTCGGGGCGCTACAAGTTGGTATCAGAGCAGTACTGCCTGTAGGAAACCCTTCTACTGGTCGACGTTGAGTCTAGTGTTTGTGAAAATATTTTAACCTAAAAATGAGTTGTGAAAACCATCTTAGGATTCTTTTTACTCCTTACCTGGTTACACTCTAATCTCGGAGCTATCTTACCTCGATTTGAGTTAAAAGTTTTACTTCTCGTCTATCACCTCAAAACTTTAGGATAACGTGGGTGGGTTCGACCTTGAGTGTTATGTGTCCGGTTGCTCCCGCTGCGTTGAATCCCCAAGTCAACTCAGATGTTCCTACCGAGTCTAATCTTTTGATCCTTCTTTGGGTTTTAACCCAAGGACTTGAACATAAGGTCCCGGATTGTGCCAACTAGAGGGTGTTGAATCACATGGTTTCTTAACTATTTGAAACCCACGCTAGTAGCACATGATGCTGATCTTCGACCCAAGTTCTATCCTGTTGACTCCTTGTTAATTGTTACACAATGTATTATCGTCCCTAGTCTGTGTACTTGAGTAGACGTTAATGCTATTGTTCGACCATTCGGAGAAAGATACTAACTGTGTCATTGTCAAATCTCCAGAATGGCTCGAGGAGGCCGCGGAGGCCGTGGAGGCCGCGGTAACCACGACGATGATGAGGATGATCTGCCGCCACCGCCCTCGATGGCTCAGGTCTTGATGGCCATTGAGGAGAACCGTGGGCGCAATGAGCGGTTGCTTGAGCAGTTGGTGCAGCAGAATGCACAGAGGAATGGCTGCAACACTCTCACTGAGTTCCTGCGCTCGCAGCCACCCACCTTCTCTGATGCTAAGGAGCCACTGGACGCTGATGACTGGCTTCGCGCTCTGGAGCGCCAGTTCGGCGCGCTGCATGTCCCAGTGGCCGAGCAAGTCAACTTCGCCACCTACCTCCTGACTGGTGTGGCTGGCTGCTGGTGGGAGAGTCATGTGGCGCTATTCGCCGCAGACCATGTTTTCACTTGGGCAGAGTTCCGCGCAGCCTTTCGTGCGGCGTACATACCTCAGCCAATCATGGACCTGAAGAGGAGGGAGTTCCTGGATCTGCACCAGGGTAATATGGATCTTCGAGCTTATGGGTGCAAATTCAACCATCTCTCTCGTTACGCCCCTCGGGACGTGACCAATGATGCTGACAAGCAAGAGTTGTTCCGCAAGGGGCTTTCGCCGAGGCTCCGCTATGAGTTGCTGCCCTTCAAGTTCCAGAACTACCAGGAGCTGTTCAACCAGGCTCTTACTCTGAGCAGGGAAGGAAGGAATTTGAGGCTTCCAAGAGGCCCGCACAAGGGGACCACCTGAGTTCCTCGGCTTCTCAGAGCAAGAAGCGCAGGGTTTTCGTTCCCTACAGCGCTGTGCCGCGTGCTCCATTCATGCCGAGGGCCGCGGGATACAGGCCACCACCGCCGCGCCCCACTACTTCGACACCTGGGGCGAGCGGAAGTGGGTATCGCCCTCAGCTATCTGTCCCTCCTGGAAACACTTGCTACAGCTTTTACATCTGAAATACAATCTACTGCAATCATTGTTCTCTACTGTTTTATGCAAACAAACATCATTTTCCATTCGATACGTTTAACCCTTTGTTTTCAGCAAGCCGGTGAGATTGACAACCTCACTGTTAAGTTGGGGCAAAGTAATTTGATTGTGTTGTGCAGGTTCCACGCTGGCACCGGAATCCCTGGTGTTGCGCCGTACTACACTCCTTCACCAACACCTTCGAAGCAAACCTCGTTTTCCTACTGGTTCGATTAAACCTTGGTTTCATACTGAGGGAAAACTTGCTGCTGCACTCATCATACCTTCCTCTTGGGGTTCCCAACTGTCGTGTGACGTACAAGCATTGTTTCTGGCACTGTTGCTGGGGATATATTCTCTCGTCAACTAGAGCCACCAGTACCGTATGAGCTGCTGAACATGATTACGGTCATCTATGTAATACCTTTGTGGTGGATCTTTTTATGAGTTAATATATGTTTGAGATTGCAATGGTTTTGTTTTAGTTATGAAAGTAGATGCATATTATGTACCCGTTCTTATTTAGTTGTTATGATCAAGCATGTTTATGAGAGCGTGTGAGGGGGGACGTGTGCATTAGTTGGAGTAACGGGGGTGGCTAGTGCAATGAACGTGAGAGAAAGTTCTGCGATCCACTTGGGTGTTTTACCTTAGTTTGTTGCCTCACTAGGGATAAAAAGAAATACCATGCTACCGGAGATGCGGGTGTGACCATTGCCACTACTCCATGACTAGATCTAGCATGTTCTTATTTTAAATTCATGTCATGATACTTATTGTTATACTCTGAGTTATCTTAATTACTGAAGTGTTATGATTTAGTTCGCATCTTGGTGGAGTATAAGAGAGACTAATAACCAAAAGGTCTCTATGTTAGGACGTGATGCCCATATAATTATAACTTGTCATTAAACTGTTGTGTTGCAATCTCATATGTCAAATCTAGTGTTTCATTGTCTACCACTTTATAAAGAGAGAGTGCATTTGTGAAACCATGAACCCCGGTCCATTTTTAATCATAAGAAACACATTTCCAACAACTTTTACCACTTTTCCATTTTCTGCCATTTAAAAATCCGAAAATACAAAAACACTTTTACATCTTGCATTCATTATATAAAACCCAAAAAAATCATTTATCATTGCTACCACCATCCTTGCATATTTATTTACCACCATTGCATGTTTATTTCTTGTTTGCATTGCATATTATCTTGATATCATTCTCACATCTTGTGCTTGACAACCACTAGGTGAGGTTGAGGACCAAAACATTTACTTTGTTTTGTAGGTAACCAAAAGAAGGATAGGAAAGATAAATCTTCATTACTGATTCCCCGAGAGTTTGATATTAAACCCTCGAGTCACCCTCGTGGGGAAAACACGTCTTCCACTTACTACACACTCTGCACTTGGAGTCTCAACCTAACCCATTTACTTTTCACGCATGTAACTACGTGAAGGGCCATCAAGAGTGCTTTCTGGCGCCGTTGCAGGGGAAGATACGAAGCTTCCTGCAGAATATTTTTCCCGTCAACTACACGCCATCAGCAGGCTGCAGCTGGCGCGAGCGGACCAGGAGAGGGACCGGAAGTGGGAGCCCGTGGAGCCGGGGCCAGAGCCGGACCCCGAGCCGCTGCTGCTCCGGCGGTGGTGGCCGCGTGGCTGCTGCTGACGGTCTTTTGGTGGTGGCGCGGGGCCGTGGCCGAAGGAGCGGTTCCGCTGGCCGTTGTCCTTGTCATCGAACATCATGAGGATGGTGAGGTCCGTGAGCGACTTGCCGGCGTGGCGGATCTGGCCCTCTCGGTGGCGGAGGGGGATGGGGAGGGGCGAGCGCGGTGCGGGGATGGCGAGGTGCTTGCGCAAGTGGCGGAACAGGTCGAGGCCGTCGCGGAGCGCGTTGCAGAGGTCGAGCGCCTTGACGGCGCGGTCGAAGAAGTCAGCGAGGAGGCGGTCGAGTGGCGGGCGGGCGAGGGACGCGCTGTCGTCGATGGAGGCAGAGCAGAAGAGGAGGGAGCGGAACTTCTCGGTCGTCGGCGAGCTCCTCCCGCCCGCCCTTTCCGCCGGCCGCGGCCGTAGCCCAGGGCACCGCCACGCGGGCTACTCATCCCTGTCGGCCTCAAAACCACGAGGGGAGCTCTTCCTCCTCCCAGCCCTCGGCTCGCTCGCTGTGTCTGGGCCGGTCACCACGGTAGCCGGAAACCATAGGTACTCCATGTCCATGGAGAGGAAGAGGAAGAGGGAAAAAAAAGGAGAGAGGAGAAGACACGGGGCTGGGTCTGGGGGTGATTCTCTGGGTTGCGAGTTGATTTCGCAGTTTTTGAGGGGCTAAAAAAACCTAAACGGGCCCACAAGCAGTGACACATATTGTGGCAGATGGCCTGGTTGTGCTCGATGGCCATCGGCCTTAATTCTTGTAGTGATTACATAGTATTGGTGGCACGTTATTTTCCTTGCAATTAATTAAATTTGATGGATATATATATATATATATAGTATGATAAAGTATTATAAATATTTCCGTATGAGAGTATATGAGGCGTGGGTGTAACTACACCCAGGAGTAAGAAGCATTTAACCTTTATATATAGGACTGAAATACGATTATTTCCAACATAGGTAGCAGTTCTCATAGGCAAAAGGAAGGAAATGGTGAAAGAAAAAAATACGTAAGGCCCGCGTACATGCATGATGCATCCCCCGGCATACGCGTGCCTAGCTTGGAGATTTAATTGAACCCCACTGGTTCTACTAGATAGGTTCGGCTCGGCGACACGTCGCGTCCGTGGTCGTATTTTGCTTGCCAACTGGCTTAAAAATTAAATATACAAATTTTCTGTTGTAGTAAAAACGGGGCTGCATTGGTAAGATATTTGGTTTAATTTTCAGTGAGAATACTTAACTGCTTTGTAACATTTGATATGTACACATATTAGACGTGTTTAGGTTACTGGATAGTTGGGCCGCCGCGCCCGTGGTCATATGTACGATTATTTATATATCATTAGATTTCCCGAAGAGTGTATAAATCGTCAAATCGTGCGATCGTCGGGCTCATGCTTGATCTTGGGCATGAGAGAATTGCCACAATATCACTGGTGGAAACCGAAAGTTGCAAAATACCACTCACAAAACCAATGTAGCTAAAATAGCACTACCGTTTAGGTTTTTTATGCCACCGTCGTCGTGAGTGTCAAAGGACTCCCGTCAGTAAAACTGCATGATTCTTGTTAGATTTTTTGGATGCCAAACCTATCCTCATCTAAACCTACCCGTGATCCGGTCCCCGTTCCCATCCCTATATTTCTCCGAGATACAAGACCGCGCATGGCCTCAAGATAAGAATAACATATCAAATGTTAATCGTTGATGTGTAGCCTCCATCTTAGGATGGTGGTTGTAGTTATTGAATTCCATGTCTTTAGTTTAGTCGGTTTCAGCCCAATCAGATTGCGTGGGACATGGATTATGAATTTGGGCGTGTTTCAAGATCCGGGAGACTAATAGTTTTTGTTTTTGTCTGTAAAGGGATTCTTCTCTAGTTTGAAATTATGTACATAACACTCTTTTCTATCTAATCGGAAGGCAGAACAACTGCCATGGTACTAAAAAAAATTGGGCGTGTTTATCAAATCAAGCATGATTATCTTTATGAATAGTTCATAATGCATTATTCTCAACTTCATGAACATTTTTGTACCGCTGCATAGATGGTATTTATATGTTTTTATAAGTAGGTCTAGTAAGAAATCATATTAAAATAAAAGACGCGAGCTTGGACACGTCTCCTCTCCCCGCAAAGCAGAGGCGATTTCTGGAACCACCCCGCTTCCCCACCTCACCGCCGGCGTATCGCTGGTTCCCCTCTCCTCCGCCGGCCGCTCCGGCGGCGGGAGGTGGGGGGAACCCCGATCCCCAGTGTGTATATAGCGTAGGAGCTTGCAGGGTCCAAGACGGCGGCGCTTTGGCGATGGAGGCGCGGCCGGAGTTGGTTTTGCTGGAGATGCTCGTCCTCGTCGACGGTGGAGCTCGGTGGAGATCCATGGTGGAGCATCTCTTCTCTCGTGCTCGAAGCCTCGGGGCTTCTGTGTGCGAGCTACCCCACCCGGCGTCCGGTGCGGCGGAGCCGGTTCGAGTTCTTCGGAGATCTGGTGTCAGATCTGGGCTGGGTGGTTGCTGGCGGCGGCGGATGGAGGATCTTCGGATTTCGAGGCTCGACGACAACCCGCGCGCCTGGGGTCTTCTCCGTATCCAAGCTTTCGTGGAGAAGCGGCGGCGGCCACGCCATCGGCACGTCCTCATCGTCAGCGACGACCTAGGGTTGCAGAAGGTCTTATGTGTAATTTTTACTTTCAAGGAGGTCCTTTCTGTAATTGTTCAGATTTGATGTAACCAGGTTTCCCCGCAAAAAAAAAGAAAAGAAATCATATTAAAATAAAATTGGAATTAAATAGGGAAAGCCTCCAAAGCCCGTCTTTTCCTCCTTTCCGACGTGTCCTTTTTTCCCTCCCCTATCCGCGTTCACACCCCCGGCCCCACCCCTAATTATACCTTAGCTCACGCAATTAAGTAGACAATTAATTTGTACGTGACGTGAGTGGGTGTAGTACTAGTCCTAGCTAGCTGGAGTTAGAGAACCATACTCCACCCAAGCAAGGACAAGGATGCCCGTGTCATTGGCTTGCTTCGATTGATCACACTAAAACTAAAAAAATGTGGCTTTGATTTGCTGCTTATCTTTTTTTCGCAAATACAATTAACAGAAAAATGTTTCTACGAATTGCAATCACACTGGACTAGCCAATCACAATCCAAAGTTGCAACTGCAATATCAGTCCAGATACTCAATCCGTTTTTGCACCTTAAGTCACGCAATTAACTAGATTAGACAATCTTTTTTAAAAAAATTAGACAATTAATCTGTACATTAGTGGGTGTTGTACTAGTCCTAGCTAGAAACAATACTTCACCCGTGCAAGACAGGGATGCCCATCCTCGACTTGCTTCCATCACACCAAACCAAAAAATAAAATGCCTTTGATTTGCTTGCCTTTTTATTGCAATTACAGTTACAAAAAAATCGTTCTTCTAATTTCAGTTACAAAAGCTAGCCAATCATAACACGAGTTACTACAATTACAATCTACATATCTTCTAACGAAAGCCCCACTAACATATTGGTGATAGGTCAGCGGCGGAGCCATAATTTGAAGGTGAGCCGGGATGTACATGTTAAGTCCTAACGTTTTCAAGGCAAAAATGATAACTCTTTTCAACAAAAAAATTATCCACAAAAATTTTCTTTTTAGGATTTATGAAGTATGAGTGCATGACAACAAAGAGCATGAAAACCATAAAAAACTTTAAAACAAATATGGAGTCATGACATTTGGATTGCTTATTTGGCTGCGATGATATGTTCCCGATATTATAAGAGATACCTGCATGGCTGCAAAAAAAATATGAATCTAAAATCTTAGCATAATATAATAATTCTTTTTTTGTGGTCGCCGTTGCGATTTATTGAGACACTTAGGGCATCTCCAGCCGTCCCCCAGCGCCCCACAGGGCCCAAAATAGCGCCGTTTTGGGTCAAATAACGCCGTTTTTCTACTAGTCGCCCCCCAGGAGCCCAAATAGCGCCGCTTTGTGCCGTTTTGGCGCCGGCGCACCCAGGTGGAACCCAGCCCATTGGGTTGCGCCTGGGGGCAGAAATGGCGCGCAAATCAGGCGGGCCAGCGCTGTCAGCGACCAGGCGAAATGACGCGGAAACAGAACCGCCCGTGAGCGGCCGCGTCCTCATCCTCTCGGCTCCCGTGCCGGTCAAAGGCTGCCGGAATAATGGCGTGGCCAGCGCCCAGTGAGCGGTCGTGGCCGAGTCGTCCAATCACGGGGCACACGGCGCAGTAATGGCGCGCCACCGCCGCTCCGTCTGGCCTTCCAAACGCGCTATAAAATCCCCTCTCCTCGCCGTGCACAGCCACACCATTCTCTCGCCGTCTTCCTCCCTCTCGCACTCGCCTCCCTCGAGCTCTCCTCTCTCGCCCAGTTCTCCTCTTCGCGATGGCCGAGCGATTCCTCGGCGACGACGCCGCCGCAAACGGCTTCGGCCGCCGCCACCTCCGCAAGGACGAGGCGCACATGCTGTACAAGGCGGGCTACCCCACGCCGCCTGATATGCGCGTCCCTGGCGCGTCCGGCGGCTAGGCATCGTGGCATCTGAGCGCGGGCGGCGTGCCCGTGCCTCAACCGCCAGAAGGGGCGGAACGGGAGCACGCGATCGAAGAGGTGATCGCCGGCCTGACTCCAGCGCAGGCGGCGGATCCTCGCTGGCAGCCGGACAACGAGGCGTTCTGGATGCAGTACTTCGTCCGGCGCCACGAGCAGGAGCTCGCCGACACAGGCCGCAATGGCCCGGTGGAGGGTAGCTGCAACTCCAAGGGCCGCAAGCGGTGGTGGGGCAGGGAAGGGCGGACGCTCGAGTTCGTCCTCGACTACATCGCCGCCGGCAACGAGCCCCGGCTCACCATGCCGCCGCGCAGGTCGTCGTGGCTGCTGATACGTCCAAAACGTATCTCCTTTTCCGAACACTTTTGCTATTGTTTTTCCTCTAATTTGTGTGATTTGAATGCAACTAACACGGACTAACGCTGTTTTCAGCAGAATTGCCTTGGTGTCTCGTTTTTGTGCAGAAAGTCAAAGTTTTAGGAAAATTCCAGAAATTCTATTTTTCCAGAGGACCCACGGAGCCAGAAGACGAAGCGAGGAGGGTGCACAGGGGCACCACACGCACCCAGGGCGCGAGTGGGCCCTTGCCGCGCCCAGGGGTGGTGTGGCCACCCTGTGTGGCCCCCGACGCTCCCCTTTGGACTACTTAAAGCCTCTGACCTAAAAACTTCGGGGGAATCGACGCTTTTTCCAGAAACGTTCCAGAGCTCCGCCGCCATCGAAAACCCTATTCCGGGGATCAGAAACTCCGTTCTGGCACCCTGCCGGGACGGGGAATTGGAGGAGATCATCGCCATCATCATCACCGCCACCTCTCCATCGACCATCCATGACTCCCCCATCCATGTGTGAGTAATTCCCCGTTGTAGGCTGAGGGGATGGTAGGGATTGGATGAGATCATTCATGTAATAGTTGTGAGATTTGTTAGGGCATGGTGCCTAGTATCCATCGATAGTGCTTATTGTCATTGTTGCAACTTATTATCCTTAAGAGATAAACGCACCATTGGTCACTGAACTTTAATTAGATGAGCACATTGGTCACTGAACTCTCAACTTGTTACAAACTGGTCACTGAACTCTCACAAGATGAGCACATTGGTCACTGAACTCTCAACTTGTTACAAACTGGTCACTGAACTCTCACAAGATGAGTATATTGGTCACACTTTGTCCAGCGGAGCTAATTTTGTCCGACGTGGCATGCGGACTAGACAATTGAGATTTTTTTATCGGTCTCACAACTAGAGGCGGACGTCTTCTCCCTGCTGCCCCTCGTCGGCTCCATCCCGGCGTCTCTCGGCAACCTCACCGACCTCGACCTGTCCACGAACGCGCTCACTGTGCCGATACCGCCGGAGATTGCTGGCCTTACGAGCACCGTCCAGATCGAGCTGTACAACAACTCGCTCTCCGGCCCAATCCCGAAGGGATTCGGCAAGCTCGCGGGCGCCTACGCTGGTGCGGCTGTCCAACGCGGCGTCGGGCGGCATGCCACGTCGGACAAAATTAGCTCCGCTGGACAAAGTGTGACCAATATACTCATCTTGTGAGAGTTCAGTGACCAGTTTGTAACAAGTTGAGAGTTCAGTGACCAATGTGCTCATCTTGTGAGAGTTCAGTGACCAGTTTGTAACAAGTTGAGAGTTCAGTGACCAATGTGCTCATCTAATTAAAGTTCAGTGACCAATGGTGCGTTTATCTCTATCCTTAATGCTTGTCACTTAGGGCCCGAGTGCCATGATCTCAGATCTGAACATGTTATTGAATCATGAGAATAATTATTGTTTTGGATCATATCTATAAGTTGTATACACACGTCACTGTCCGGAACCCGAGGCCCCAAAGTGACAGAAATTGGGATAACGGAGGGGATGGTTGCGACATGAGGATCACATGTGTTCACGGAGTGTTAATGCTTTTCTCCGGTGCTTTATTAAAAGGAGCACCTTAATTACCAGTAGTTTCCCTTGAGGCCCCGCTGCAAACGGGCTGGTAGGACAAAAGATGTTGTGCAAGTTTCTCATTGCGAGCACGTACGACTAAATACGGAACACATGCCTATGATTGATTATTACTTGGATACCTTATTATTTATCTGCAATTGCCCTATGTATGACTATTTCATGAATTATCTTACCCATGCAACGCCCGTTCATCCATCCCTATGCCTACAGTATTTTAATCCTGCTGTCTACTGCAATAATTACTGCTTTCTTTATTTTACTACTGCTATTATTTCACTACTGCTACTGTCATAAAACTGTTGCCACTGATAAACTGTGTTGAGCAAGTTTACTTCCAGGTGCAGCTGAACTGACAAATCATCTGTCAAGGCTTATAAATATTCTTTGGCTCCCCTTGTGTCGAATCAACAAATTTGGGTTTTACTTCCCTCGAAGACTGTTGCGATCCCCTATACTTGTGAGTTATCAAGACTATTTTTTGGCGCCGTTGCCGGGGAGCATAGCTCTATTTATAAGCTCACCAGGGAGTCATACTGCTCGCTGCAATTCATTCATCATGGGTAAACCTCGTGATGATAAGGTTCGCATATTGCCATCCACTACAAGGAGAGGTACAATTCTGAACACTTCTGCTGCTCTTGATTCACCGTCTGTTATAAGTCAACTTGTCACTGATACGTCTCCAACGTATCCATAATTTCTGATGTTCCATGCTTATATTATACCATTTGCTACATGTTTTGTATACACTTCATATCACTTTTATGCATTTTCTGGGACTAACCTATTAACAAGATGCCACAGTGCTAGTTCCCTGTTTTCTGCTGTTTTTGGTTTCAGAAAGTTACTTCTGGAAATATTCTCGGAATTGCACGAAACAAAAAGCCAAGTCCCTATTTTTCCAGCACGTACACGGAGTCCGAAGGAGAGACGAAGGAGAGCCACGAGGTGGCCAAACCATAGGCTGGCGCGGCAGTGGGCCCAGTCGCGCCGCCAGGTGGTTTGGGCCCCTCGGGGGTCCGCCGACATCGCCCCTTCGCCTATTTATTCCCCGAGACGTGAAAACCCTAAAACACCGAACCTTTCATCCAGAACATATTCGCTGCCGCCGCCGTCGTCAACCCTAACTCGGGGGGTTTCTGAAGCTCTTCCCGGCACCCTGCCGGAGAGGGGAATCATCACCGGAGGGCTCTACATCGCCATGCCCGCCTCCGGAGTGATGCGTGAGTAGTTCATCCTTGGACTATGGGTCCATAGCAGTAGCTAGATGGTTGTCTTCTCCACTTGTGCCATCATGTTTAGATCTTGTGAGCTGCCTATCATGATCAAGATCATCTTATTGTAATGCTACATGTTGTGTTTGCTGGGATCTGACTTATATTGATACCTATGTGGAGCTGAATATTATATTATCATGTCTATGTCATTTGTGATCTTGCATGCTCTCCGTTACTTGTTGAAGCCTTGGCCAAGTGAATACTTGTAACTCCAAGAGGGGGTATTTATGCATGATAGTTGGGTTCAACCTCTATTTAACCTGGGATAGTGACAGCAAGTTCTAAGGTTGTAGATGTGTTGTTGCCACTAGGGGTAAAACAGCAATGCTTTATTCAAGGATGAATGTATTGTTTACATTACGCACATTACTTAATGCAATTGTCTGTTGCTTGCAACTTAATACTGGAAGGGGTACGGATGTTAACCGGAAAGTGGACTATTTAGACATAGATGCATGCTGGATAGCGGTCTATGTACTTTGTCGTAATGCCCAAATGAATCTCATAGTAGACACCACAACTCACACATGCATGTTATATGCACTTATCAATTGTCAATTGCCCAGCTGTAATTTGTTTACCCAGCATGTTAGTTATCTTATTGGAGAGACACCACTAGTGAACTGTGGACCCCGGTCCATTCTTTTACATCTGAAATACAATCTACTGCAATCATTGTTCTCTACTGTTTTATGCAAACAAACATCATCTTCCATACGATACGTTTAACCCTTTGTTTTCAGCAAGCCGGTGAGATTGACAACCTCACTGTTAAGTTGGGGCAAAGTAATTTGATTGTGTTGTGCAGGTTCCACGTTGGCACCGGAATCCCTGGTGTTGCGCTGCACTACACTACTTCACCAACACCTTCGAAGCAACCTCGTTTTCCTACTGGTTCGATTAAACCTTGGTTTCATACTGAGGGAAAACTTGCCGCTGCACTCATCATACCTTCCTCTTGGGGTTCCCAACTGACGTGTGACGTACAAGCAGAGTTTGTGGCACTGTTGCCGGGGAGATATTCCCTCGTCAACTTAGAGCTAGCAGTCACACCACCACATGCACATGCTTCACGTGCTGCTACTTCTGCTGAATCTGAGAATGTTTCTGATGAATTTGATGATGCTTCTACTGTGCTTGATGAAAGAGGTTCACTAGGTCCTTTTCTAGATGCTACAATTGCTAAATCTAAACAATTTGAAAATACTGAAACACCTAATGAAACTCCTGTTACACCTGCTTATTCACCTGAAACAAGAGAAACTACTAGTGATGATCTTGAGGAAACTTATGTTGAACTTGATGATGACTTTATTGATGAATGCATGAATTGTGATACCTCTAAAGATGTTAATGCTATTAAAAATCTTCTTCAAAGACGTGCTGTCAACTATAAACTTTCTCCTGATGCTAAATTCGCCACATCTCCCATAAATATAAAAGATAAAGATTATGATTTCTCTGTGGACTTGTCTTTTATAACTATTGCTGAGAAAGAACCTTTTCGAGGAACTGAAAATGAAAGTGTTGTAGAACATATGAACACTCTCTCTACTCTGAGTAGTTTGTTTTCTGATGATATTAAGAAACGCAGTTACTTTGTTACTAAAATTTTTCCTTTCTCATTGAAAGATGAAGCTAAAACTTGGTTTAATGATTTATCTCCTGGATCTATTGAGAGCCCGATGGGTTTAGTCAATGCTTTCTTTCAGAAATTTTTTCCTGCTAGTGCTCAACATGCTGCTTTACAGAAAATCTTTAACTTTAAGCAAAATGAGAGAGAGAAAATGCCTGAATCTTGGGCAAGGTTTTGTTCTTTACTTAGAGCTCGGTCTGGACATCAACTAGCTAAAAATGAACTTCTTGATATATTTTATAATGGACTAACTGTTGAATCTAGGACATACCTGGATAGTTGTGCTGGTGATGATCCGAAGAGCAAGTCTTGATGCCTGTACAAATAAACGGGATTAGGTTGAGACTCCAAGTGCAGAGTGTATAGTAAGTGGAAGACAGTTTTCCCCACGAGGGGTGACTCGAGGGTTTAATATCGAACTCTCGGGGAATCTGAAGTGGTAGATTTATCTTCTTATCCTTCTTTTGGTTACCTACAAAACAAGGTTAGATGTTTTGGTCCTCAACCTCACCTGTGGTTGTCAAGCACAAGGTGTAAGAATGATATCAGGATAGTTATGCAATGAAAACAAGAAATAAATATGCAATGATGGTGGATGCAATGGTAAATGATATTTTTGGGTTTTTGAATGATGTATGCAAGATGAAAAGAATTTTTGTATTTTCGGATTTAATGATGGCTGAAAATAGAAAAGTGGTATATGGTGTTGGAAATGTGTTTCTTATGATTAAAAATGGACTGGGGTTCATGGTTTCACAAATGCACTCTCTCTTTATAAAGTGGTAGACAATGGAACACACACAGTTAACATATGAGATTGCAACACAGGGTTTGATAACAAGTTACTTAGATATATGGGCATCACGTCCTAACATAGAGATCTTTTGGTTATTAACCTCTCTTATACTCCACCAAGATGCGAACTAAATCATAACACCTCAGTAATTAAGATAACTCAGAGTATAGCATTAAGTATCATGACATGAAGTGAAAATAAGAACATGCTAGATCTAGTCATGGAGTAGTGGCAATGGTCACGCCCACATCCCCGGTAGCATGGTATTTTAGTTTATCCCTAGTGAGGCAACAAAGTAAGGTAAAGATGCCAAAGTGGATCGCAGAACTTTCTCTCACGTTCACTGCACTAGCCACCCCCCGTTACTCCAACTAATGCACACGTTCCCCCACACACGCTCTCATAAACATGCTTGATCAAAACAGGTAAACAAGAACGGGGTACATAATATGCATCTATACTCATAACTGAAACAAACATTGCAATCTCAAACATATATTAACTCATAAAGATCCACCACAAAGGTATTACAACGGTGACCGTAATCATGTTCAGCAGCTCATACGGTGCTAATTAGTGAAGCTCAAGAGAGGAGAGATACATAAGTTACTTCCACAAACCCATAGTCCAGAGGTGGACTACTCCCTCTTCATCATGGAGACGGTGGAGAAGTCGATGGAGAAGATGGAGACCACGTCGGCAGCGCCCCGCCGGAGTTTTCCCCCTCCAATCTGCAGCTCCTGATCTCCGTTTCAGTGTTTCTGTGTTTGTGCGGCGCTCCTTCCAGAGAACGTCGGGGTACCTTTTTTATAGGCGTTTTTAGGTCAAGACAATGTCGGTGGAGCGAAGATCGACGGCAACGGAGCCACGAGGGCCAAACGGGTGGGCCCCACGCGGCCACAGTACCTGGCCGCGTGGGCCACCCCCGTTTGGGCCTCGGGCCTCCGCTTGTTCGCTTCCTTCGCCCACAGGTCTTCTTCCTTCCAAATATTGACGCCCGTAAATTTCCAAGTGATTTCGTTGACGTTTGGGTCCCTGAAACATTAAAATAAGAAAACGGGGTTTTCTGCCTGTGCAGGGTTAATTCCATAAAAATAGGAAATAAATGAATATTCCCAAAAATCATTATAAAACATTGATATAACCCTTATATGATGCAAATATGATTGGAATATAAGCAATTAAAGTGCAAAGTTCATGTATGCATTTTACATGCATCAGCTGGTTGTGTTTTCAGGAAAAGAACTCCAGATGAAGCCGATGAATTATTGGCTAAGATAAGCCAAAATCATGATGATTGGACCCTGCCTGAAGCAACTCCGGTACCTACGCCGAGGAAAAGAGGAGTAATTGAATTGAATGATGAAGAAATGAGAGAAGCCAAGAAATCTCTTAAGGAGAAAGGTATTAAATCTGAAGATGTGAAAATTTTCCTCCTATAGAAGAATTGTGTAAGCCAATTTCTCACTCATCTACAGTTGAGGTACACTCTCTCCAACGCTTTGATGATAGAGATATCCCTTATTTTAAACCTCCTGATCAATGCTTAGATGAGTTTGATAATTTCATTGTTAAGCACAACAATTTCAAAAGGAGAATAGAAAATAGCTTCATAAAGAATTCTCATGTCATTAATCATTTGCATGATGTTTTGGAAAGAACTTCTAATGATGTTAAAATACTCATTAAACATTTTCGTATGGTTCAAACTCAAATTGAGCAATTGACTAGAGTGCAAAAAGATTTGCTAGGTAATGCTTCTAGAGAAAATGATAAACATGCTTTTGGTATAGCAACTAGAGGTGGTGCTTCCACTCAGGATCCTTTATATCCTGAGGGACATCCTAAAAGAATTGAGCAAGATTCTCAACTAGTTAATGAAACTACTACCCCTTCTAAGAAAAAGAAGAAGAAGAAACATAAACATGTTGAGGAATCTCCTGAACCTATTAAAGACAATGAGCATGTTAATAATCCAAATAGTATATCTATCTCTGATGCAGAAACTGAGAGTGGTAATGAACATGCTAATGATAAAGATAAGAATGATGCTTCTGATAAAGAGGAAAGTGAAGAGGAACCTGAAAAGCATTCTAAAAACAAAAAGTACACTAAAGAAGATTTTCTTGCTAAGAAACATGGTAATGAAAGAGAACCTTGGGTGCAAAAACAAATGCCTTTTCCTACTAAGAAACTCAAATCCAAGGAAGAAGAACATTATAACAAATTTTGTGAATGGATGAAACCTTTGTTTTTGCAAATTCCTTTGACAGATGCTATTAAGTTACCTCCCTATTAAAAGTACATGAAAGATATTGTCTCTAATAAGAGAAAGATTCCTAATGAAGAGATTTCTACCATGCTTGCTAATTATTCTTTCAATGGTAAGGTTCCAAAGAAGCTTGGAGATCCAAGTATACCAACTATTCCTTGCTCAATCAAAAATAACTATGTTAGAACTGCCTTATGTGATTTAGGTGCAGGGGTGAATGTTATGCCTTTTTCTCTTTACAAGAGACTTTACTTGGAAAAATTGATACCAACTGATATATCTTTGCAAATGGCTGATAAATCTACTGTTGTTCCTGTTGGTATATGTGAAGATGTTCCTGTTCAAGTAGCTAATAATTGCTTGATATTAACTGATTTTGTTGTGCTTGAAATGCCTGAAGATGATAATATGTCTATTATTCTTGGAAGACCTTTCCTTAACACTGCAGGGGCTGTTATTGATTGCAACAAAGGAAAAGTGACTTTCCATGTTAATGACAAGGAGCATACTGTTTATTTTCCCAAGAAGCTGGACAAGATATTTGGAGTTAATACAATTACCAATCTTAAAAGTATCAAAGTGGGAAGTATTGATTGCCCTATATATGAACCTCATGAAGAACTTCAATATATTATGATTGGATCTATAGCTATACCATTTAAGGTAACATGATTGTTCAATGTGGTTTAATTCTTTTATGTCATATAAAATGTATTTGGTGGCAAGACTTGATCAACTTTGTTAACAAATATGTTTTACATGCATAAAATTGCTAAACAACATTTTCTTTCTCACTTTTGTTTTACCTGCTATTTTTCTGCTGTAATTTGCAAAGTTAAGAAATGCTTGGTCTTTACGTAAATTCATTTTGTCTAGTTTTCATTGTTTAAAACACCCAGAAAATGTCAGAAATAAAAGTGTTCAAAAAAAAATCTGAAAAGCATTCTACAAGTCCTAGTTATTAAAGAGGAACGTGGGAGCACCAGAGGATGACCAGGGGGAACCACCAGGCCACCACACGCCACCACGGCGCGGTGGAGGGCAGGCCGCGCCCTGCCCTGGTGTGGGGTCCACCTGTCCCTCCACTCACTCATCTCTCTCCCACTCCTTTCTCTCTCCCGACCATACACACCACCATTGCTCAAACTCGTGTTCTTGCTGCTCTTGCTTGAAATTTTTTGATCTACTTGCTCAGCCCATCTTTGCTGCTGAAATTTGGATCAATTGCTCTCCGGTATGTGACTCCTCCGATTATCCAAATAGAATTTTGTTTAGTTGCTTATATCTTTAGCATTTTGGTACTATAGGTGACATGTTATTAGAGCTTGCATGCTTGTTCTTGTTTAGATTAACTAGTTTTGATGCATGTTTAGTCCCCTGGTGGCTCTAGTTGACGAGAGAATATATCCCCAGCAACAGTGCCAGAAACAATGCTTGTACGTCACACGTCAGTTGGGAACCCCAAGAGGAAGGTATGATGAGTGCAGCAGCAAGTTTTCCCTCAGTATGAAACCAAGGTTTAATCGATCCAGTAGGAAAACGAGATTTGCTTCGAAGGTGTTGGTGAAGGAGTGTAGTGCGGCGCAACACCAGGGATTCCGGTGCCAACGTGGAACCTGCACAACACAATCAAATTACTTTGCCCAACTTAACAGTGAGGTTGTCAATCTCACCGGCTTGCTGAAAACAAAGGGTTAAACGTATCGAATGGAAAATGATGTTTGTTTGCATAAAACAGTAGAGAACAATGATTGCAGTAGATTGTATTTCAGATGTAAAAGAATGGACCGGGGTCCACAGTTCACTAGTGGTGTCTCTCCAATAAGATAACTAACATGCTGGGTAAACAAATTATAGCTGGGCAATTGACAATTGATAAGTGCATATAACATGCATGTGTGAGCTGTGGTGTCTACTATGAGATTCATTTGGGCATTACGACAAAGTACATAGACCGCTATCCAGCATGCATCTATGCCTAAATAGTCCACTTTCCGGTTAACATCCGTACCCCTTCCAGTATTAAGTTGCAAGCAACAGACAATTGCATTAAGTAATGTGCGTAATGTAAACAATACATTCATCCTTGAATAAAGCATTGCTGTTTTACCCCTAGTGGCAACAACACATCTACAACCTTAGAACTTGCTGTCACTATCCCAGGTTAAATAGAGGTTGAACCCAACTATCATGCATAAATACCCCCTCTTGGAGTTACAAGTATTCACGTGGCCAAGGCTTCAACAAGTAACGGAGAGCATGCAAGATCACAAATGACATAGACATGATAATATAATATTCAGCTCCACATAGGTATCAATATAAGTCAGATCCCAGGAAACACAACATGTAGCATTACAATAAGATGATCTTGATCATGATAGGCAGCTCACAAGATCTAAACATGATGGCACAAGTGGAGAAGACAACCATCTAGCTACTGCTATGGACCCATAGTCCAAGGATGAACTACTCACGCATCACTCCGGAGGCGGGCATGGCGATGTGGAGCCCTCCGGTGATGATTCCCCTCTCCGGCAGGGTGCCGGGAAGAGCTTCAGAAACCCCCGAGTTAGGGTTGACGACGGCGGCGGCAGCGAATATGTTCTGGATGAAAGGCTTGGTGTTTTGGGGTTTTCTCGTCTCGGGGAATAAATAGGCGAAGGGGCGATGTCGGCGGCCCCCGAGGGGCCCTAACCACAGGCAGGCGCGGCTGGGCCCACTGCCGCGCCGCCAGGTGGTTTGGCCACCTCGTGGCTCATCTTCGTCTCTCCTTCGGACTCCGTGTACGTGCTGGAAAAATAGGGACCTGGCCTTTTGTTTCGTGCAATTCCGAGAATATTTCCAGAAGTAACTTTCTGAAACCAAAAACAGCAGAAAACAGGGAACTGGCACTGTGGCATCTTGTTAATAGGTTAGTCCCAGAAAATGCATAAAAGTGATACGAAGTGTATATAAAATATGTAGCAAATGGTATAATATAAGCATGGAACAGCAGAAATTATGGATACGTTGGAGACGTATCATCCCCTAGTAAGTCTCCCTAGTGTTTCCCTTGATTTAACCACTCCAAAATCATTTTTTATGAGGTTTGTTTAAAATTTCAGAAAAGAAGATGGATAAACACACTTATGGAGAAATCTTTGAAAGGCAAACACCATCCTCCTCAAGGGAAACAAGGGCTTCAAGATCAAGAGGTGCACCTAGGCCATCATACAATGAGGATCTTTTGGCACCAAGAATCGGTGAAGAGGAAGATGATGGTGTTCCTCATCCATCTATTTTTCCATGCTTTAACTTTATGAGAGATGCAGGGATTTATGATGACTTCATAAGGATGATTAACAATGTTGGTTTGATGGAATTTATGCAGGATGAGAGGCCACAATATGCTAACCTCACTAAGATTTTTGTTGAAAGCTTTAAGTTTAATAACTCTACTTTTAACCCCACTGTTGAGTTTAAGATTTATGATCGTGCATGCAACATGGACTTGAAAAGATTTTGCAGGGTCATAGGTGTTGCTCCATCTGGGACAGCGAGAAAGATCAGAGCAGAGCCGCGCGAGTTGTGGATCTTTACCATGAGCTGAGCTATGATGATCTCCGTAGAGTGCAGCGCGGTAAGATAAGGAACATTCAATTTCCAGCCATCAGGTACTTCACATATTATCTTGCCACGAGTGTGCTTGCTAGAGAGAACACTAGTAATATTTCTTGCTATCATCTAGCTTTTCTTGCTCATGCACTTAAAAATGATAAAACCTACAACCTTGGTGCCTTGATTGCTCGCCGCCTTGCCGCCAAAGGTCCCATCTTTGGAGGCATTATTGCTGCACGTGTTTTAGCTGATCTTGGTCTTCCTGTCGATCCTTCTGATGAATTGTTGATTCCAGAAAGACTTGATCTTGCCGCCATGAAACTTCATGATTTTGTTACTAATAATCTACTGGACATTTGATGTATAGAGTTGTTTTTGCTAATGGACCTGAGCTAGAGGTCCGGCTTCCACAGCCTAGTTTGTTCAGTGTTTTCAGGGGTCCTCTATCATATTCGAGGGAGGATTTGGACAACCACCTCGGTGCACCGGATTTCCATTTACAGCACTACCCTGAGGACCGACAGGAGACCTTCGTGGCGCCCCCTGAGGACTACACCGTGTACTACGGTGGTGCATCCTCGAGCTTTTACTCGGACGAGGAACCCTCCTCGTCACACACTGAGGGGCGCCTAGCTGGCGGCCATGGGGATGATTGGTCTCCCACTTAGGCCAAAAGCCTAAGCTTGGGGGGAGGTATGCCGACAAGTTCACTCATTTTATCATATTCATATCATGTCGGTACTTTGTATATCCATGTTTTAGTTTGTTTCTTTTCTTTTGTTTCTTGTGTCCATTTCATTTTCGCAAAACACCAAAAGACCAAAAATATTTCCTTTATTTCTCTTGCTTTTGAATTTGTAGTGCTAGTTTACTTTATTTTTCGTTTCGGTTGTTATTCAAAAATCCAAAAAGATTTTGCTTTGTTTGCTTGTTTCTTTCTATGCTTGCTTTAATTCGAAAACCCAAAAATATTTGTTGTTCTTCTGCTGTTTTGTATAGTTGTTTCAGGAGTTCGAAAAATTTCCGTGGTTCCACTTGGGCTTGGTTATCATTTCACATCATTCAAGCCACACAAGTGAAAAGCAATAATGACGACTTACGACAATCGGATGTGGTAAAAGGCTGGTATGAACTCTATTTGTTTTTCATTTTTGTAAATATGCCTACTCATGTGAACATGCTTAGCTATCATGGTAGTGGTTATGTTATTTAATGATTGCTTAGTAGTTCATGTCTTCTTATGTCAGTACCAAATTGCTAATAGTAATAACATGTCATATAGATATTTACATGCATTGTTCTATTCGTAAAACGGTATGGCAGGATGGTATCCTCCTCTGAATAATTCACTTGATTCGACTTGGCACATGCTCACACATGTTATGACTGAAAAATAAAGTCAATTAAGCCTTGATGATCTATTTTGCCTCAGAGTTTTAGTATCATCTTTATGCCTCCGTTAATTTTATTTTGTCGCAAGCATGATTATGACCGTTATCGCTCTCGTGGTTGTCGCTTCCCAGTCTATTGCTAGCCTTCACTTGTACTGAGCGGGAATGCTGCTCGTGCATCCAAATCCTTTAAACCAAGTTATCCCAAAGAGTCCACCAAAAATTCCTATGCATGGTATTTCAAGCCATTCCAAGTAAATTTGCATGTGCTACCTTTAAAACTTTCAAAATATTTCCCTTTTTGTGTCAATGTTTACTAGCTCATGAGGAATTAGTGTGGTTATTCTTTATTCTATTTGTCAAATGGACTTTTACACCTGGACTAGCGGCATATACATCCGCTTATCCAATAATTTTGCAAAAAGAGCTGGCAACGGGGTGCCCAGTCCCAATTAATTACAACTTTAACCTTAATTCTCTTCACACTTTTGCCCTGATTCATCAGTAAGCAATGACAAACAGTGAAATACCTGAATGTGTGTAAACCAAAGAGAAAGAGGGATGATCTGCCTTGCTGGTAGAAATAACGTCCTTCATGGGAGCCGCTCTTAAAAGTCCGTTTGACAGGTAGAATACTGTTCTCACCCGCTACCATTCGTTGACAATTAACAAACACCTCTCAAAACATTTTTACCTCTGTTTTTAAAATAAAAAGCTCTAGCACGTGTTAATCCCTGCTTCCCTCTGCGAAGGGCCAATCTTTTATTTTTATGTTGAGTCACCATCCTTTCTTTGAGCACCTCTTCGAGAGCATAACTGTCGTTCTTAGTGTAATGTGCTTGTCCCAGGATACGATTAATTGAGGTATAACTATGATACTCTTATCTTTGATATTTTTATATCTAGTCTTCACTTGAACTTCAGAGGTGCCTTGGCATTTATGTTTTGCCCTTCAAACAAAGGCAAGCGAGATACCACTTTGTCATATCTTTTTACGAACATTGCAATTCTTGTGGATAGATGTATGCTATGTTATTCATTCTTAGTACTTTGGTATCTTTTCATGATTTGCATAACTACTAGGTGTCATTATTTGCATGGTTCCTATTATGAATTGCTAAGTAATTGATCATATAGTAGGTATGTATACATCATATGAAGCAAATGTGTTCGTAAAAGTTTCTTTTATCGCACTCAGTTGTTAACTGAATTGCTTGAGGACAAGCAATAAGCTAAGCTTGGGGGGAGTTGATACGTCCAAAACGTATCTACTTTTCCGAACACTTTTGCTATTGTTTTTCCTCTAATTTGTGTGATTTGAATGCAACTAACACGGACTAACGCTGTTTTCAGCAGAATTGCCTTGGTGTCTCGTTTTTGTGCAGAAAGTCAAAGTTTTAGGAAAATTCCAGAAAAATTCCAGAAATTCTATTTTTCCAGAAGACCCACGGAGCCAGAAGACGAAGCGAGGAGGGTGCACAGGGGCACCACACGCACCCAGGGCGCGGGTGGGCCCTTGCCGCGCCCAGGGGTGGTGTGGCCCCCTGTGTGGCCCCCGACGCTCCCCTTTGGACTACTTAAAGCCTCTGACCTAAAAACTTCGGGGGAATCGACGCTTTTTCCAGAAACCTTCCAGAGCTCCGCCGCCATCGAAAACCCTATTTCGGGGATCAGAAACTCCGTTCTGGCACCCTGCCGGGACGGGGAATTGGAGGAGATCATCGCCATCATCATCACCGCCACCTCTCCATCGACCATCCATGACTCCCCCATCCATGTGTGAGTAATTCCCCGCTGTAGGCTGAGGGGATGGTAGGGATTGGATGAGATCATTCATGTAATAGTTGTGAGATTTGTTAGGGCATGGTGCCTAGTATCCATCGGTAGTACTTATGTCATTGTTGCAACTTATTATGCTTAATGCTTGTCACTTAGGGCCCGAGTGCCATGATCTCAGATCTGAACATGTTATTGAATCATGAGAATAATTATTGTTTTGGATCATATCTATAAGTTGTATACACACGTCACTGTCCGGAACCCGAGGCCCCAAAGTGACAGAAATTGGGATAACCGGAGGGGATGGTTGCGACGTGAGGATCACATGTGTTCACGGAGTGTTAATGCTTTGCTCCGGTGCTTTATTAAAAGGAGCACCTTAATTACCAGTAGTTTCCCTTGAGGCCCCGCTGCAAACGGGCTGGTAGGACAAAAGATGTTGTGCAAGTTTCTCATTGCGAGCACGTACGACTAAATACGGAACACATGCCTATGATTGATTATTACTTGGATACCTTATTATTTATCTGCAATTGCCCTATGTATGACTATTTCATGAATTATCTTATCCATGCAACGCCCGTTCATCCATCCCTATGCCTACAGTATTTTAATCCTGCTGTCTACTGCAATTATTACTGCTGTCTTTATTTTACTGCTGCTATTATTTCACTACTGCTACTGTCATAAAACTGTTGCTACTGATAAACTGTGTCGAGCAAGTCTACTTCCAGGTGCAGCTGAACTGACAAATCATCTGTCAAGGCTTATAAATATTCTTTGGCTCCCCTTGTGTCGAATCAATAAATTTGGGTTTTACTTCCCTCGAAGACTGTTGCGATCCCCTATACTTGTGGGTTATCAGCTGCCGCGGCGGATGGGAGCCTCCACCTCCTCCTCTTCCTCCTCCGGCGCGCGCTCGGCGCCGCGCTCGGCGCCAACCTCTGTCACGCCGCCCTGCCTAAACTCCGGGCGGCGTGTTCCTACGCGCAGCGGCACGCTGCGCATCAATGAGCGCCGCCCCGCGTCGCCGCCCCGCGGACTCTTCCGCCGCCTCGTCAAGCCCAAGCCAGAGGGCAAGAAGAAGGCGCCGGAAGAGTGGCAGGCGCCGCCGAACTACCTCAGGGCGACGGCCAGGATGGGGGCGCCGCAGGAGGAGTTCCCCGGCGAGAGGCTCGCCCTCGAAGCCTCGTTCAACGAGATTCTCCCAGCGCCGGACGACGTTGCCGACGAATGGTCGGCGAGGATGTACGCGGAGGAGGAGGTGGAGCGCCAGCGGCGCATCCTCGAGGAGCTGGAGCGCGAGCGCGCGACGGCTACTGGCGGCCGTCGCATTCCGCCTCCGCCGCCGCCGCCGGAGTACTACATCCTCGACCCGAGCGACGAGGATGAGGACGCCCCCAGTGCGCCCGGGCCGAGCAGGTGGCACGGCGGAGACGTCGGCGAAGGCCCCAGCAACCCCGCTGGGAGCGGCTCCGACGGCGACTACACCGTGTTCTACAGACAGTTGGGCATGTAGAACGGCGTAGATCGCCAAGTTATCTTTTATTATGTTTTTATTTTAAGTTTGTAATATGTAATCGGTTAATTTTTGCCATATATGAATGAAATTCGCCTAGTTTGCCATATTTTCATCTTTTTGAATATTTGGGCCGAAGGCTTGGGTTTGGGCACGGCTGAGAATCGGGCCACCCCAGAAATCAGAATAACGCCATTGCCCCCCAGGCGGGCCAAAATAGCACCGTTTTTCGGCCTGGGGGGGCACAACGGCTGGAGATGCCCTTAGTATCCATTATCTGAGCCATCTATTTGTCCTTGTCATCCCACTAACATTTAGTATTGATACTCTATTTATACATGCAAGATATCCACATCACAATTCTTTCAGCGAGCCAATTGTCCACATCATCAACTTCTAGCTATCAAATTCATATTCTTGTCGATATAATATAGCATTTTGATGAATATTCGGTATCCACCTAGACAACTTACTATGTCATGCGTCTTATACTATTTCGTTTACATAACAAAGTTCTTAAAATGATTCTCGTTGCAACGGGTGAAGCATATTTCTAATATCAATCAACACATATCCCAGTCATGGAAAGAGGGTGTGTGGGAGTGTCGATTTCATCCTACGGGGGACAAATAAGGAATCAAATCGGCTAGCTAGGTATAGCTTTGATAAGTAAGTAATATTATGTATTTGGGTCGATGATCTCCCTATCTTCCGTGTGTGTGAATCCCACAGATGATGCAACCTACTCCCCATTTCTGAATATAATATGTTTTAGATGTTTCACGTGTTGACTAGGTGCGGAGAAAATGAGTTCGCATAGACACTAAAACGTGTCACGTGTCTAAATACATGTAGATACATATGAATATGGAAAAAAGGTAAAATATCTTATACTCTCTCCGTTTCACAATGTAATATATTTTAGGTGCACATGCATGTCTAGATTCATACTAAAAAGAATGGACACATGCACTTAAACGTGTCTAAATACATATGTGTGCATGTCCATGTGAAAAAAGACTAAAACATCTTATATTGTGGAACCGAGTGACTATTTAGGAACGTAGGGAGTACCTCTCTTCTCTTATCCATCTTATAAAAATATAACCCTTATAGCAATATTACCTCACCTTAGAGCATCTCCAAGCATGTCCCTCAAATCCGCCCCAAACGCCCGGGCGGACAGCCCGGATGGCATTTGGGCCAAAATCCTTGACCCAACCAGCTCCCTATAGTCAGCCCAAACGTCCGGGCTGTCCGGCACACCCCAAAGGCAGCCCATATGTAGGGCGGATTTGGGGCCGCCCGGACGCGTCCGCCACGTCGGATCTGTCAAGGCGGGCCTACCCAACTTTCCCCTCAAATCGGCCGGAATTCCCCTTCCACCACCGCTCCGTCCAGTTTTGCCCGCCCACTGTTCTCCGCCGCCGCCCCCGTCCGACCGCGCCGCCGCCCCCGAAGGCACAGACTCCGCGCCCAAGTCCGGGGCAACCGCCGGAGCCCTTTGGGAGCCGCCGGAGCCCGTTTTGACATAGTTTTCGGTACGTTTTGCATCGGCGGACATCCACCTCGCTCTCAAAGTGTTTGTTGAAACGCCGGAGCCGAATTTTGAGAAATTTTTCATGCATGTAGGCATGAATTCTTCGTCCGATGAGGACCATGATTACTCGGCCGTCGATGACTTCATTTACAAGGAGTTCGTCGAAGGGTCGAGTGATGAAGACAAGCTTGACGACGGAGACGAAGAGAACGCCATGTCCATGATGAGCATGCAAGAGGAATTGGAGAAGAAGGAGGAGCATGTTCTTAACTTCAAGGGATCAATTAAGGGGCGGATCACCGTGAAACGTGACAGGCTCAAAGGAGCTCGAGATCTCTATGACGATTACTTCAAGCGTCCGAATCCGGTGTTTCATGAGGGTTTTTTCCGACGCCGGTTCCGGATGAGCTCAGGGCTGTTTGAGCGCATACAGGAGGAAGTCACAAAATATGATGATTATTTCAAGTTGAGGTATGATTGTTGCCGGAAGTTATCCTTCTCCCCTATGCAGAAATGCACCGCTGCTTTGAGGATGCTCGCCTATGGGAAAGCTGCTGATGCCGTAGATGAGTATGTCCGAATGGGAGAGAGTACATGCATTGAGGCTATGGAGCACTTTGCATACGCTGTCGTGAAGGTTTTTGGGCCAAGATATCTGCGAGAACCTAATGCTGAGGATACCGCAAGGCTACTTGCACTAGGAGAAGCAAGAGGATTTCCTGGAATGCTAGGTTCAGTGAATTGCATGCATTGGCAATGGAAAAACTGTCCAACGGGATTGCGTGGGCAGTACCAAGGGCACAGCAAGGAGGCTACAATTGTACTTGAAGCTGTGGCATCCCAAGACTTGTGGATTTGGCATGCTTTTTTTGGCATGCCCGGTTCTCACAATGATATCAATGTGCTTCAGCGCTCTCCCTGTTCAAGAGGCTTTGTGATGGGGAAGCTCCACCATGCAACTACACCGTCAACGGACACGACTACACCATGGGTTACTATCTTGCAGATGGTATATATCCTCAGTGGGCGGCTTTTGTGAAAACTATAAGTAATCCCACTACTCCCAAAAGAAAAGCATTTGCAGCTGCGCAGGAATCAGTTAGGAAAGATGTGGAGAGGGCATTTGGTGTGTTGCAGGCTCGTTGGGGCATAGTTCGTGGAGCGGCTATGATGTGGGATCCGGAGGTTCTATGGCAGGTCATGACTTGTTGTGTAATTTTGCACAACATGATTGTGGAGGATGAGGGAGAAGGGGCTGCTCGCATTGACTTTGAGAAGCCCGGAGAACATGTCCACCTACCTGAACAAGAAGCAGAGTATGTCTTGCAATTCCTTGAGATGCATCGACAACTTCGTGATCAAGTTGTGCACACCCAACTACTCACAGATCTGGTGGAACACATGTATGTCTTCATGGGGAGGGACTGATTTGTCCGGCTACTTTTATTTGTTTAAGTACAATTATTAATTGTAATAACATGGTGTGAACTTTTTTAAAACATCAAAACTATCTCTATGATGGACGTTGCATGGCTTGCATGGATTTGGGCGTCAATTTTTGTGCATTGTGGTTGTAGGAGCCCAATTTTGGGGGTCGTCCGGTTGGTGTCCGCGGACGCGTCCGGGCGCAGTTTGGGGGGCGGATTTGAGGGCTCCGCTTGGAGATGCTCTTATTACATTTGATTTTAGTAGCAACCTAGATAGGTCAAATATGTTATCCTGCCTAATTGGTGGTTTTGCTACTCCTACTCTCTCTCTATCTCTATGTCATGTGGGCCATGGGATGTGGGTGGATGGATCCCCCTGTGCTGCGCATGTGTCTTGGGTAGGTTCTGCCATAAAGACGGGCCTGTCTGAGAAACAAGCAAACGGAGTTGGTGTTGAGATTTGGTTTTCTTCCTGTGGCTGTGGCCAATCAACACAACGCGGCAGCGAGCAAGCAAGCAAAGCAAAGAGAAAGAACAAAACTAACAAGTACTACTACTACTGCTACTGGTTTTTTGATTGCAACCGATCCCCTTGCTTCTTCTTGAACTTGGGGGAAATCATCATCATCATCGATCTGGTGGCAAAAAAACCCTAAGAAACCTGACCTGCTGGATGATGATTCCTGACACGAACAACGATTGAACTGGGGACGGGCCACCTTCGCTGGTAAATCCCCTCACCCTGCTCGATTTCCCTCCCTATCCATCACATCCGATGGATTGGGGATCTTCCCTCCCCTTTTGCTATGCATTTTATTTTCCTTAGATGGATGGATGGATGGAGGTTGTACGCGGTAGATCAGATCTGAGCGTAGAGCTATGTGTTGATGCAGATTCGTTGCTAGAACCGCCATGGAAAATCTCTCCGAGCTCGATCCGGTAGCTAGCTAGCTAGCTGCTCATGGTGTCCAAGTACACAGCCACATGTATTTTTTTTCTCTCGAGAAAACGCGGTAAAGCGAGGGCCGTCTCCCTGACCTGTCAACCACCGACCTCATCCCCTCTCCCTCTACACCCCACGCCACCTCGCCCAGCCGCCGCCCCCCGACGCCGGCCGCCCACAACTGCTCATCTGTCACACACGGGGCTAGGCTCCCTCTTGCACAGCCAGGTCGGGTTTGGTCTCCGAATCTGGATCGATCCGGGGGTGGGGATTGGGGTCATCTCAACCAACCAAATCGGCAGGTAAACTAGCAATTGCCACTTGTTCATCTCACCGTGCTTTCCACAAACCCTAGGCTGGAATGAGTCCAGGGTTTCTTATCTCTTCCCTTGCTTGGTGTGCATGCAGGGTCAGATCCCCCATTGAATCACCACTTCCTGTCTCTGTTTTTTTTCTGCAGTCTGCTTTAGAAATAAACCATTGATTCCAATTATTAATATATATATATATACTCGCAGTACGCAGCGGATTTCTCTTGGTCTGGTCAATAGCGGTAGCCGTTAATTTAGTATAGCTGCTGTTCTTATCGTGTTGCCAGGGTCTAGGTTGCTTGTCCGTTGCGGTGATCGATCTGTGTTGATTTACCGTTCGTCAGCAATGCTGCTTGTAGCCCACTGCAACGATGGTGTCCTGTTGTTCGGTATGAGTACCTATTTTTTGACGACGGTGTGGTCAGCTTGATGCTTGGGCTTAACTGGTGTGTTTCATCGAACAGCACGGCGCAAATGAATGTATTAATGTGCACTACTTCAAAAGCTTCCTTGTATGTAGACCCCCTGTTGAATCACTTCCTGTCGCTGTTTTCTGGAGTCTGTGAAGGTAGCTATACAATGAAAATGTTGATTCGAATTTAATACTTGCAATACACAGCAGGTTCTCTCGATCTAGTCGGTAGTAGTAGCCATTAATTTACTCCTCCGATCCGAAATAATTGTCGGGAGAATGTATAGCAGTTTGTACTAGTCTAGTAATATTTCCGCGACACTTAAAGTGGACCGGAGGTAGTAGTCTTGTTATTATCGTCCCGCCCAGGTCTAGGTTGCTTGTCTGTTGCGGTGATCGATCTGTGTTGACAACCCTTTGATTACCGTTCCTTGGCAATGCTGTTTGTGGCCACCTGCAACTATGATGTCCTGCTGTTGGACATGGCTACCGACTTCTTTTATGATGGTGTAGCTAAGATGTAGTTCTTGTATGCTGCTTGCCTCGGTTTGCTAATGCTGGGCACTGAATCACTTCCTGCGGCTATTTGTTTTCTGGATTCCGTGAAGGTAGCTATACAGAGGAACTATTGATTCCAGCTAACACATGCTCGCGATACACAGCAGATTCTTTCGATCTAGTCAATAGTAGCTGTAAGTTTAGTCCAGTAGATTCTTTCGATCTAGTCAATAGTAGCTGTAAGTTTAGTTTAGTTGTCATCGTTTCGTTCTGGTCTAAGTTGCTTTTCCCCATGGCAATCGATCTGTGTTGACAACCCGTGGTTATCGTCCATTGGCATTGCTGTTTGTAGCCCGCTACAACGATGATGTCCTGTTGTTGGATATGACCACTGATTCTCTTACCACGGTGTGGTTGGTTTAATGCTTAAGCTTAACTGGTGTGTTTCATGGAACAGCACGACGCCAATGAATGTATTGATGCGTAATATCCTAATTTAGAGTTCATTTATGGTGGTTGTCTCGGTTTGCTATTGGTGGGTGTTTTTTGTAGGGTCAGCTCAGTTCTTATGATCCTTCTGAGATAATGTATGTTCTGATCAAAGTGTGTTTCTTCTGATGCAGTGATGATGGGAATAGAGTGCATAACTGCCTCGCTCGGCGATGATTCTGAGCCCTCAATTCCACCTGGGTTTGGACCGTTTGCTGCCCTTGCACTTCAAGGGATCCAAAAGGATGCCAGACCTGCTGATGCTCACCCTAGCGCTGTTCAAGTGTTACAGAGCGTGCAGAAACATGTCGAATCCTTTGAATTTCAGCCCCATTCAGCTCAGAGTCGGAATGACACGCACTGTAGTACTTCTGAGAGCCAGACATGTAGGCAGTCTCTGCGTAACAGACCTCCAATAGACTACAGTCGTTTTGACAACATCTCAGATGAAGATTCCGATGTCGAAGTAGCAGAAAAGGTTGCACTTGCTAATTAATTATTTCTTCTCCAATCAACTAAAGCTTACTGTGATTTTACTATATCCAAATGTTCTTTTGGCAGACTGTAAATTCGGCGAAGCGCAAACAGAAATTACCAAAAGGAGTGATTCGAGGATGTGCGGGATGCAGTGACTGTCAAAAGGTTCACATTCGTCTGCTGAATTCTTGTGTTTCCTACTTCTGTGAAGCTGTTCCCTTGTTGTCTTATGTGTTCTCACACCATGCAGATTACTGCAAATTGGAATCCAGCTGGTGCACGGAGGCTTGTTCTTGACGAGGCTCCTGTCTACTATCCTACTGAGGAGGTACCTTCCGCCTTTGCTAACTGCCGTATCACGTTTTATCTATTTCTGTTGCTTTACTGAATAGCCCAGTCTTATGGTATATTCTCTACGTGGATCAGGAATTTAAAGACACTCTAAAATATATTGAGAGTATACGGCCAACAGCAGAACCATATGGGATTTGCCGTATTGTTCCACCATCTTCGTGGAAGCCGCCGTGCCTTCTTAAAGAGAAGAGTACATGGGAAAACTCAAAATTTTCTACACGGGTACAAAAGGTTGACAAGCTTCAAAACCGTACATCATCCAAAAAGAGCAGAAGAGGTGGAACGATGAAGAAGCGGAGAAAGCTTTCTGAGCCAGATGAAAACAGTAATCTTAATCACAGTCAGATGGGGGTGCAGCAAAACCCAGAGAGATTTGGATTCGAACCTGGACCGGAGCTTACATTACAGAAATTTCAGAAGTATGCAGATTACTTCAGCGAGCAGTACTTTAGGCAAGATGCATCCCTGAATTCACCACCATCAGTGGAAGATATTGAAGGAGAGTATTGGCGTATAGTTGAGAATCCTACAGAAGAGATAGAGGTATTGAACATTGATTTGCTAAGAACATGTTTGTCTATTGCAAGTTCATTGCTCAATTCGCAATTCATAAGATGTGCATGCTATAAATCCCAAGTTTGTGATATCTGTTGCATGGATTATGGCTATTGAGAGTTCCTACTTAAGTTGTGCGGTGCAGTGTGGAGCTGTATGCAAACATGGTTTGCATCATTGCATGTAGTCTTACATAGTTATATGCCTTGCATATCAGTATTCTAAGAGCTATTCACCTTGCGTTTTGCTTCTTAACTTAATGGAAGGTGTATTACCGTGTAGGTAATCTATGGTGCTGATTTGGAGACAGGAACTTTTGGCAGCGGCTTTCCAAAGTTACCTCCTGATACAAAATCTGATATCGAGGATAAGTATGCACAATCTGGTTGGAATCTAAATAACTTGCCTAGACTACAAGGCTCAGTTCTTTCTTTTGAGGGTGGTGACATTTCTGGTGTTCTGGTGCCTTGGGTGTATGTTGGCATGTGTTTTTCATCATTCTGCTGGGTAAGAAGCTTGTGATGCTGCCTGCCTATCATGAACTCATGACTATTTGTGGTTCTACTTCTAATTGTGCTTGTTGTTAGACTATGCTGCTTGATATGATCGTACCCTAAGATTTTTTAATCTGCAAAAACAGCATGTAGAAGATCATCACTTATACTCGCTAAACTACCTTCATTGGGGTGCACCAAAGTTGTGGTATGGAGTTCCAGGAAAGGATGCTGTGAATCTGGAGTCTGCAATGAGGAAACATCTACCTGACTTGTTTGAGGAGCAACCTGATTTGCTTCACAACCTGGTGAGTGTTTTCTCTTGACTGGCAATTATCAGTTAAATGTATTTGATGTGCTGTACAAGAAGGTCTGTGATCTTTATTATATCCATCCTACAAGAAGGTCTGTGATCTTTATTATATCCATCCTTTTCTGACCATGTTTCAGATTTGCTATCACTACCTATCAGGGAATCGTGTCTGAGTGACATGTTTCTGATTTTTCCCACTGTCTGTTTGTCCCTTGTGTAAAACATGCTAACACATTAATGGAACATGCATGTACCGTGTAGTAAAGAAATGGTTTGTCTGAATAATCTGACACTATCATATATCCATGAATATTGATGGTGGCGTTCTCTATACAGTGATGGTGTGTCTGTCAGATGTTCTTTGTGATGTTTTCGTTAATTTTTTCCTTGTCCATATTTGTGAATTACATTTATAGGTCAGTTTTTTTTGAGAAGTCACCCAGGGGCTTAGGGTAGCACCACAGATGGTGGGCTAGCTAGCCTACGTTCAAACCCTCACTGCTTAAAAGTCTGTCCTTCCTAGATATCCATTGCCCTTTTTAAGGTAACCTTTTTGTGACAATTGCAACTCTTATGCAGGTTACTCAATTTTCACCATCACTGCTGAAATCTGAAGGAGTACAAGCCTACCGTTGTGTTCAGCATGAGGGCGAATTTGTCCTGACATTCCCACGAGCGTACCATGCTGGTTTCAACTCTGGCTTCAATTGTGCAGAAGCTGTTAATGTTGCACCTATTGATTGGCTGCCAGTTGGGCAGAATGCTGTAGAGCTTTACCGTGAGCAAGCTCGGAAGATAACTGTTTCCCATGATAAGCTGTTGTTGGGGGCAGCAAGAGAAGCAATCAGAGCTCAGTGGGATATCCTATTCCTCAAGAGGAATACTGCTGATAATTTGAAATGGAAAGGTGTCTGTGGACCTGATAGCACTATATGCAAATCACTCAAGGTAAAACACAGTGACAATAATAGCTTGTAATTTGTTTTAAATCAATGAAATCTTATATTTTTACAACTTCTCTTTCTAGGCACGAATTGAGACGGAATTGGCGCAAAGGCAAAATCTATGTTCACCATCTCAATCTAAAAAAATGGATGCTGAGTTTGATTCCACTGATAGGGAGTGTGCCTTTTGCTACTATGATTTGCATCTTTCTGCTTCAGGCTGTCCATGCTGCCCAGAGAAGTATGTTTGCCTTTTACATGCAAAGCAACTTTGCTCATGTGACTGGGACAAAAGATTCTTCCTATTTCGCTATGATGTCAATGAGCTCAATATCTTAGCTGATGCTTTGGGGGGCAAGTTGAGTGCTGTTCACAGGTGGGGCGTCTCTGATCTTGGCTTAAGTCTGAGTTCATGTGTCAAAAAGGAAAAAGTCCAAGATTCCAAAACTGTTCGCAGATCAACTGATGGCCCTAGAAGGTCCTACATGTCACAGGCGTCAACTGTATCCTTGGTACCTTCAGTTGCTTGCAACGAACAGAAAGATAATGGGAATAAGATGCTCAGCGCAGCTAGTCCAGAGACTAATAATATCCCCCCTTCTGTCGAGCAGATGAAATCGGGAAATGTTTCACCATCAAAGGAGCCATGTGTCAAGAATGAGCTATCCTGTCCAACAAACAATGACACCAACAGATTGCAATGTAATGGAGGTCTTGGAGACCAGAAAAGCTCTGCACCTGTCTTATCAGTTTCTTCCAGCCAATCATTTTCTTCCAATGTTGTAACAAGGCCCTTTAATTCTTCAAGTGAACCCACAAAAAGCATGCATGACTTGGCAGTAGTGAAAGGGGGTAGAGAATCTTCTTTTCAAACTGGAGACTGTAGATCATCATTTGGTGAGCATCATAACAGGTCACCAACTATGATTCATGACAGAACCAACATCAAGCCCAGTTTAGAAAACCCAAATACTTCTCATAGGTTTATTGCATCTGATTCTAATGCAACTCTCAGTCACTTGGGAAAGGATCATGCACTTGTAACACGAGAGACTAATACCTCAGCAATGTTTGAGAAAGGCAGCAGTCAGGTCCGTACTGCGTCGAGTCAGCAATTTGACAAAATTGTTTCGAGGACACAAAGTGTGTCACAGGAAGCATCAGGCAGTGTCTCTGCTCCAAAGACACTTTTAGATCCTGCCGTTGCTAAATCTCCACACGGGAGTTTTACTTCAGCCAGTGCCCATCATGGAAATTTAACTTCAGGCAATCAGCAACCAAATAATGGATGGCTTCAAAGAATATCTGAATCTCAATGTGCTGTAGACCCTAGAGCTAGGGGGCATCCATCTACCTTAGCTCAACCTGCTCTGGAAATGCACAGCAGGAATGGAGGTGCACAGAGGGGTCCTCGCATAGCAAATGTGGTGCATCGATTCAAATGCTCCGTTGAACCTCTGGAAATTGGTATTGTGTTATCAGGGAGGATGTGGTCTTCAAGCCAAGCAATCTTCCCCAAAGGTTTGTTTTTTTGTGGCTAATTGTTGAAACATCTTTCAGATTTGGCCGATGTTGGAAAAATTCAGTTATCATCCTAGAACGAACCCTTGAAGACTACTGCCTTTACTCTATTATGTACTCCCTCCGTTCCAATTTAATTGACTTGCTATTCACCACATGTGGATGTATCTATACATGTAACATGTCTAGATACATCCACATTTGGTACATAGCAAGTCAATTAAATTGGAACGGAGGGAGTAGTAGCCAGATTGTTTCTTTTTATATGATTTTGTCGGCAGTTTGATCTGTTTCGTTATTTTTAACATTCCATCTCTTTGTGAATGCAGGATTTAGGAGCAGAGTAAAATACTTCAGCATTGTGGATCCAATGCAAATGGCATACTATGTTTCTGAAATATTAGATGCTGGGTTGCAGGGACCTCTGTTTATGGTAAATTCCTGTTTTGTGCCTACTATGTACCTCTTCTTCAGCATCTGGATATCTTATTACTTGATTCATTTCAGGTTACTGTAGAGAACTGCCCAGGTGAAGTTTTTATCAACGTGTCTCCTACCAAGTGCTGGAACATGGTCAGAGAGAGGCTGAACATGGAAATACGAAGGCAACTCAGTATGGGAAGGCCTAATCTTCCTACTCTGCAGCCTCCAGGATCAATTGATGGTCTTGAAATGTTTGGGCTTTTATTACCAGAAATAGTCCGGGTGAGACATTAGTGCTGGGCATTCACTTGACTAATTTCTGAACAATCCCCTTATTTTGTTGAAAATGTTACCCCCAGCTTCATATGCCAGAAACTGGTTTTATGAAAGACTTGCTCTTGAATTCACATATATTTAAGGGGTGAGGCCAAACACTCCCCACACAACTCTTATAGATTCTCTAGCCTAATACTTTTAGTAGTGTTTTCCTTTGGGGTTTCAGCTTCTACATGTTAATCCTTGAATCTTTGTTCAGATTCTTGTAAGTATGTTATTCCATTATTAGTAACAAACTATGTAGCACTGTTCTATAAAAACTAATTTCTGAACAAACTATGTAGGCAATATTGGAAGGCTCTTCTGTTATCCAATATAGTTAACAGTGAAAATCATAAATCCAATTAAGGTAGTTTTTGTGATTGCTTTATTGCATGGATGATTGCCAGTTTGCCACTTAGGGGTTACACTGACATTTGAACCTTCAGTTTATTTAATTATGTTATTGTTGGAGCCATGAGGTTGGATTTGTGCAGTAAACTGTTTTTCTAATCCTTCACAGGCAATCGAGGCACAGGATAGGGATCGCGTCTGTACAGAGTACTGGAGATCCAGGCCCATGTTGTCTTCGAGAATCGAGACTTTCGGCATACCCTACCTCAGGGTCATATTGCCCTGAGGGGGCTCTTCCAGAGAGCTAGCCCTGATGAACTGCGAGCCCTGCGAGGTTTACTGGCAAGCAATACCAATCTGGATGATAGATCCAGGCAGCAGGCCACGCATATGCTTGATGAGGAGATTGCGAAGCAATGGCGCTGACAAGAGTAAAGATTAACCGAGTGTTGTATCTTAGATGACATGATTTTTTTCTAGAAGGCAGAGTGGGTTTCTTCTTTTTCTCGTATGAGCATGTTGATCCTTGTGGACAACTTGGCATGAAATATCTCTTTGCCTTCTACTTATGTATAAGATCATTCTGTACTGGACATCTTCTCAAAGTCTAAATGCAATGGCAATTCTTTATGTTACCGGTTCATTTTTCTTCATGCATTTTTCATGATGACATTTTACCAATAGCATGGACCAAACCTGTAAACAATTCAGGGTTGGTTGCACTTTGTATCTGGACCCATTGTAAACCTTCATGATTTGGATCTCATGCAGTTTTTCTCTTGTAAGTTCTTGATTTTGATCTGTGTTTTTCTGCTTTTTATACGCTTGCAAGATCTGTTTTTCCTTTTGTAATAGTTTCTGCACTGCATTTGCTCTGCTGATCACTTGATTATGTTGCCAAATTCCCAAGGTTAATTTTACTACTCTCATCTTTCTACAGGTAACTGTATGTTCCATTATCTTTGAAGTTTATTTTGTATTTTGTTGCAGAAAGGGTGTCCAGTGCACTGCGGTTAATGTTATCTCTCTGATGTCTTATTCAGAGGGATACTTGGAAGAACCTTGTCTTCGATTAGCAACAAATAACAATACACAGCCTCCTTTAGCTTGAATGCTGAACTGGCCCTAGGGTTTCTGGTACCACTGTTCTTGCTCCAACTTTTCTCGGTGTTATGAAGATTTGATCTTGTTTGAGTTGTTACATCTAATGAGATATACGTTGTGATCTTGCAGATGGCGACACACCAAAACTCGTACTTTCATGTGCTGGCATGTAAGTTATCTTTACACATCTGCTCTTATTAATTTCCATTCACCTCATAGACGGGGGGATAAAGTGATGGCACTATACTCTGATTTGCTGCATGTTATCAAGAACACTAGTAAGTGTGTCCTACTCACTATCAATCTCTGGTTAAGCACTACCAACTGTTGGGTGAATATAAATTTCAAATGTTGGGTGAATGAATATAAATGAATGGTGGAAAAAGGGAGAACATAATGGCCAAACTACACGAGAAGTCGCTGACTCCTGAGGTTGGTTTGATACATGTTCTACTAGATCCTAGTGTAGCTGACTCTACTGGCCAATGTCTTGTACAAGCTATCATGCTGCATATATGTAACTTCTTGTTGCAACAGTACATACAAAACTATTTAGAAACAGAGTGTTAAGTACAGGTACGCCTCACTGCTCTAAACATATAATATTATTAGTACTCGAAATGATCACATATTTTGCAATGGATCTCCTGTAGGACTTATCTACATGGAACACGCTCTCTTTGGTCACTGTTAGCTTCCGCACACCTAATTGCTTCCCTCTTCCGTGGAAGCGTTCTTATACTCCGCCTGCACACTTTCAGTCTTGATCTCATCCCCAGCTTTCTTTTCGTCCACCTGCAGACTTTCGGTCTTGATCTCATTGGCATCTTTCTTCTCGTCCACCTGCTTGTTTTCACTCTTGATCTCACCGGCATCTTTCTTCTTTGAGTGTAGGAGCTCAAGAAGGTCATGGAGTGCAGCATCAGTGTCGTCATTCCTCATCAGAACCTCGGCGACCTCTGCAGGTGTCACAGTCACCTCCTTGATCAGCTTCTCGATCTCTGGATACGTGGCATGAGAGTCGATGGCATGGTAGTTATTCACAAGGATCCGAAATGCCTCTGGGGTGCAGTACCCCATGTGGATGTGCATGTCCATCCTTCCAGGCCGCAAAAGTGCTGGGTCAAGACGCTCCTTGTAGTTGGTCGTGAAGATGATGATCCTTTCCTCCCCACTTGTTGACCACAGGCCATCAACAAAATTGAGCAGCCCAGACAACGTTACCTGTGCAGACAGCAACAAAATTGTCATCAGCATGTGTAGGCAAGAACATTGTGGAATCAGCATGGAGTGGGATAGGTTCCCCTATTTATTCAGAGGTATTGTGACTCCAATGTTACCTTGTCTTCTGTCTTCTTTTTTCTGTAGAATTGGACTTGCTATGTTCCTCATCTTCATCATGTTCCTCCCGTTGTTTCAGTTCGATGGTACAGTCGATGTCTTCAACCACGAGAATGGATCGGTTGGTCATGCCAACAAGAAGCCTCCTGAGGTCCGAGTTGGAGTCGACCCCAGTCAACTCCAGGTCGTAGATGTCGAACCTGAGGTGGTTGGCTATGGCGGCGATGAGGCTGGACTTGCCGGTACCTGGCGGACCGTACAGCAGGTACCCTCGCTTCCATGCCTTACCGATCCTCCTGTAGTAATCCTTCCTCTTGATGAACCTGTCAAGGTCATCGACGATGGACTGCTTCTGCTTGCGGTCCATGGCGAGTGTGCCGAACGTGGAGGGGTGCTGGAGCTCCATGGGGGCCCACTCGTCCGAGTACTCGTTCATGTAAATGCTCAGGCTCCTCTCCCTGTCCTTGATGGCCTTGGCTGTGGCGACGATAAACGGGAGATACTCCTTCAGGGCCTTCTCCTTGTGCCTCTTGTGGAAGCTCAGCTCGTAGGACCTGACCTCCCGCGCGCCACCGCCACCGTTGGGGTCGCCCTTGACCTCGTGGGTGACGAGGCACCACCTGAACTCTGTGTCCCCGTACACGTCGGCCATCTCCTCCCCTGCCTCCATGCTAATGACCATCTTCTCATCTTCATTGGCGCTGCTGACGCGCAGGCGCTGCATGCTGATGTCGGCGTTGATGCGCGTGGCGAGGTAGGCCTTGACAGCGTTGTAGACGTGGTTGCTGGACCACCCCTCGTTCTCCTCGATGATGATGGTGTGCTGCCACGTCAGGCGGGAGCGAAGGCTGTTCAGGAGCGCGGAGAGGGCCTCGCGCGCCTCCGATGGTAGCAGCTCGCTCGCGAGGCTCCTCACCAGCATGAGAGATGCTGCCAGAGAAGCCGCTGTCGCGATGGTCTTGTCGTAGGACACCATGGCTCCCTCTCGCTACTCTCTTGTTCTGTCTATGCGTGTGAGGGTGATTTGGGGCCTATGTTCTGTTGCTCTGTGTTCCTGATGTGAACCAGTGGTCTGAGGAAGTGAGGCTGAGTAGAATGAACTGAGGTGGGTGTGTGTGGTGGGGAGGTTTCTTTTATGGGCAGTGGAGTGTAGGGTTAGGTGGTTGACTGACTGCTGTCTTCTTCCGAAAGGAACCGGTCTGAATAATCTAAGCGTGTTGCTCCAAACCGCCTCTCACAAAGAGAAACAGCGGTATGGTCATACTTAGCAAAAAGGTAGCATCACGTTACGACGCAACTTCATCAATTAATTCCCCTGGAAATCCGTGTGGTAGATTGTTGACACTGCCTGTAACAGTCAGTTACTATATATATGCCAGCTTGTGATTTTCTTCTACGGCGATGCTACCTGTCGCCCCTTTGCGTTTCCCAACATCGTTTATTTGCTAAATTAATAAGCACTTTTTATCTTCTGAACCACACGTTCTGAGCTAACTGTTTTATTATCTACCATTTCTATGCTAACTAGAGAGGATTCGTTTCACATTCATAAAGTACCCAGGAAAAGCGGTGTGACTTTGCTTCCTTGGCATCCAAGTTTGATCAGAAACTATACCACTTTTTTTCGCAGGCAAGGGAAGAGAGTTGTGCGTGCCAAGTTTCCTGGAAAGCTAGTTAGTTTTCTCGACGAGTGGAGAAGAAGGGAGGGAACTAGAAAGAAAATACATCATCCTTGTGGTCTACCGGTTCTTCTGCTTCCACTTGTGCTTGGGTCGGTGTTGTCCGCTCCGTGTTACTTTCACGTGGGCACCCGGAGGAAGACCGGTCGACCTCGTCAGGTGAGGTAGCTATTTATTGGGCGTAGCTGAAAACATATGAAGTGCATGTATACGCCTGACTCGCTCTAGTGGCTGAAAACATATGAAGTGCATGTATACACCCGGAGGAAGTGCATGTATCTGTTTGGGGAAAGTGCATGTCTAGCTCGTTTTTTTGTGTGGGGAGACCCCAAAACACCAAAAGGAACAAATGACACTTTTATTAAACAAAAACAGTGCATTAGCCCCTCTAATCACTGCCCTTAGTCTGCTTTAGTTTTCGTGCAAAGTAACTGCTGGAAAGGATAGAAGCACTCATCAGGGTTTGATTTCAGCTATTTCTCTGTTTCAAACGACTCATCGGATGCTTCAGAGCTGTGTGAGGGTTTGGAAATGATATTTTTTTTCCTGGTGATTTTAATTCCAAATGTTGTGTGAATGTAAATGAATGGTAGAGAATTTGAGATCACATAATGGACAAACTACGTGAAACGTGCCTGAGGTCCTAGTTTCTGTAGTTTGCTCCTTTTGAACGTTAATTTCTGGGGCAGAAAAAAATCTACACATCTGAGTTGAGCTAGTAGCCCATTGGCCACTAGACGGGCCTACCATTGATGGGCCGAAATGGCCTATCAACATCAACACAGGAAAGCATCGATTCAACAACTGCACATTCAGATGTTCATGTTGAAGTTTAAATCCTAGATTTGGTATTGGTGTTTCTCATTTAGCCGAAATATTCTTCAGTGGGAGGCGACGTTTCCATCGACAGCGAGGCGTCTGTGGTGACTTCGTTAATCTCAAGACCCGACCGCCGGCTCAGTTTTTCGGAGGTGCTCATAGGGGTAGGATGTGCGTGTGTGCGTTCATAGGGGTGAGTGTGTGCACGTGTATGTGAGCGTCTGCGTTATACTATGTTTCGCAAAAAAAAAAAACCTACACGCCACCGAGGTGCCAAATAGAGATTGAAAGATGTACGTAGTTATTGGTTCATGGTATATCCTCAAGAAAATAACTGGCCGATGTATGTGATATGTAGTGCCTAAATGCCTCAATTTTTTTTTTGCTAGGCTCTGAATGAGTAATAACATATGTGATCAGGGATTGCTAATACGATGCTTATAATTTTTTTAATTAAATACAATATTGTCTCGATAACTTTCCAAGTTAGAACCATTCATCTCCAAATAACGTTTGAACTATCAGAATTATGGAGAGGTTAATGACACACTTTGGCAAGAATAGAAGTGAATTTTATTTTTAGCAACTACTCTGCTACACGAACGGGCACAAGATTAACCACGAGAAAATTTTCACAAGCGCACTCGCTATGTGTCTTACCAAATGTACTTTGATTTCATATGCAGGAACTATAGATGTCAATATAACATATACAAGAACAAAATATTTAAATTATTGGCAAGGTTTCTCAAATGATATACTGACTATAGATTGTCTTACAAACTCTAAAAAAGGATAATTAACCTCAAAGCTCAAAGCAGTATATAACTTTGGAAGGCCATATTTCCTTTATAATAGCATTTACCTAGAAGGGTGATTGATCATATATGACTGACATGTATAATCCACTCAGAGTTCTAAATTTGTAAATGCAGCAACAGTAAATTGAGTTGAACTGATGTCAATATAAGAACAAAACTCCAGAATAAGGGCAAAGGTGTGCATCTAGTGCATTGACAAAAACGTTGATCTCCAATTGTCATCCCTAGTCAAATTTACATGGCATAGTTTTTTGTCATCTATAAGTATAGCATGCTTCAACAATTAATCCTCTCTTTTCCAAATCTTCTGGTGCATATTGTCTCAACTCAAGCCACCACCACCTGCTCATATTTATCCACCTTGCCCCTTCCATCCTGGTTTCTAGCGGCCATGCTATCACCAGCTCCTTCTCTCTTTGCCTTGATGAACTCAACAAGATCCCGTAGCGCAACATCAGTGTCGTCGTTCCGCATAATAACCTCGGCGACCTCAGCGGGCGTGATGGGCACCTCGGCCACCAGCCGGTCGATCTCCGGATACGTGTCGTGGTCCTTGACGGAGTGGTAGTTGTTGGCCAGGATCCTGAACGATTCCGGGGTGCAGTAGCTCATGTGGATGTGCATGTCCATCCTGCCGGGCCGCAGCAGCGCCGGGTCGAGCCGCTCCCTGAAGTTGGTGGTGAAGACGATGATCCTCTCCTCCCCGCTCGTCGACCACAGCCCGTCCACGAAGTTGAGCAGCCCGGACAGCGTCACCTTGTCCTCGCTGTCGTCTCCGGCGAAGCCCGGCCTGGGGGCGCACCTATCGGGGTCGCCTTGGCGCTGGTGCAGGTCGACGCTGCAGTCAATGTCCTCGACGACGAGGATGGAGCGGTTGCTAATGCCGACGAGCAGCCTGCGGAGGTCCGAGTTGGACTTGACCTCGGTGAGCTCGAGGTCGTAGACGTCGAACTTGAGGTAGTTGGCCATGGCGGTCACGAGGCTGGACTTGCCGGTGCCCGGCGGGCCGTACAGCAGGTACCCGCGCTTCCACGCCCTGCCGGTCCTCTGGTAGTAGTCCTTCCTCTTGACGAACCTCTGGAGGTCGTCCATGACGGAGCGCTTGAGTGCGGCGTCCATGGTGAGCGTGTGGAAGGTGGAGGGGTGGCGGAAGTCGAGTGCGGTCCAGGCGTCGTACTCGATGGTGTGCATCTTGAGGTTCCGCTGGCTGTCCTTCATGTCCTTGGCGGCGTCGAGGACGAAAGGGAGGTAGGAGGCGAGCGCCTTCTCCTTGTGCTTCTTGCGGAAGCTGAGCTCGAAGGACCGGAGGCAGACCTGGAGGCGCCCATGGCCGCCGCGGGCGTTGGCGGAGTTGGCGAAGGCGGCGGCGGGGTCACGGGAGACGAGGCGCCAGGTGTACTTGACCCCTTGGTGGACGTCGGCGGTCTCCTCGCCGTGGTCCAGGGTGAGCGCGATGTCCCGGGAGGACTCGTCGACGCGGCAGGCGCGCAGGCGGCGCACGCGGGCGTCGGAGGCGGCGCGGGCGGCGAGGTAGGCGCGCACGGCGTCGAAGAGGTGGTTGGGCGCCAGGCCCTCGGTGTCGTTGATGACGATGGTGCGGCGGAGGGAGAGGCGGGCGCGGAGGGACGAGAAGGAGAGCTCGGAGGGGAGGAGGTTGTTGACCACATCGCGCAGCACCATCGCCGTTCCCACAGCCGTCGCCGCCATTGCCAAGTAGCTCTGATACTCCCCGCTCGACATGGTTCGGTTGTCTCGGAGGTTCTCGTCGGTCGGTCGGTCGCGAGGTGTTGAATAAAGGGTGTGTCTAGGACTCAGCTGACTGAGACATAAGCTATGTCTCAGTCAGGTGACGTCAGCGTATTCAGTTGGTGGCCAAATTCGGCCTATTCCCTCTTCCCACCGTTGTTGGGCTTGGGCCATTGTTTGGGCCTTTTTTCGATGGGCTCGGTGCACGCGAAAAGGATCCGCGCGAGTCAATCCTTGGTTCGCCTCCTTTTTGTTTTTTTCCTCGCTCCCTCATAAAAAAAAAAGGACGTGTACGCCTCGACTGGACTACCTGCCTGCATCTGCATGCGCCGGAAACGAAACGAAACTCGGTTGACGTACGCACTGCTAGTACGTGACGGCCTTTGAACGCTAGCTAGTCGCACAAACGAGATCGATCGATCCGTGCTCTTTTTTCTTCTTCTTGGAACCGCACGCAGTACGCTACAAAAATGCATCGACCTAGATAGCTAACCATACACGAGTACGCTTTGCTACTCCAACTCATGGGCTTGGCTTCCATGATTAATTAATTAAAGCAACCAGCCATTAACTCGACCATCTCCTTTTTTTCTTCTTCTTCTTCGGTTTTTTTCCTACTACCATGATTAATTAAAAACAATAAATAATAATAAAAAAACTCAATTACAAGCAGAGTTGCAACTGACCTATCTCGGGAAAAAATTTCAGTTGCAAGCGCAGTTGCAACTGACATGTCTTGGGAAAAAACTCAGTTTCAAGCGGAGTTGCAACTGGCCTGTCTCGGAAAAAACTCAGTTGCAAGCGGAGTTGCAAATGGCCCATCTCAGGAAAAACATTCAGTTGCAAGCGCAGTTGCAACTGGCTTCCAAAAGACAAAATAAATAATAAATAAAATAAAAAATAATAAATAATAATAACAAACTCAGTTGCAAGCGGAGTTGCAACTGACCTATCTCGGGAAAAAATTTCAGTTGCAAACGGAGTTGCAACAGGCTTCCAAAAAAAAACAAAAAAAACAATAATTAAAATAAAAATAATAATAAAAAACTCAGTTGCAAGTAGAGTTGCAACTGGCCTATCTCGGGAAAATTTCAGTTGCAAGCGCAGTGGCAACTGGCTTCCAAAAAAACAAATAAATAATAAATAAAATAAAGAAACAATAAAAAATAATAGAAAACTCAGTTGCAAACGGAGTTGCAACTGGCATGTCTTGGAAAAAACTCAGTTGCAAGCGGATTTGCAACTGACCTGTCTCAGTAAAAAAATTCAGTTGCAAGCGCAGTTGCAATTGGCTTAAAAAAACAAAAAATAATAATTAAAATAAAAAACAATAAATAAAAATAATAAACCCAGTTGCAAGCGGAGTTGCAACTAGCCTGTCTCGGGAAAATTTCAGTTGCAAGCGTAGTTGCAACTGACATGTCTTGTGAAAAAACTCACTTTCAAGTGGAGTTGCAACTGGCTAAAAGAATAATAAAAATAAACAAAAATTATAATAATTAAAACTCAGTTCCAGGTGCAGTTGCAACTGGCCTCGTGTTTTTGCAAAAACTCAATTACAACTGCAATTGAAAGTGCCCCCCTGTCGGAGAGAAAAAACTCAGTTGCAAGTTGGAAACCGCCAATCGATCCCAACCGATCTGAAAACAAATCAAACAATAAAACAAACCCCTACAACAAAAAAGCAAAAAAGCCCATTAACGCTAACTAAGACATAAATTCTATTTTGTTTAGTCGGACCATATAACCAAAAGGTAAAAAAAGAAACCTGAGCCCAACAAAAAAATAGGACACACCACCAGGCCTAGACAAAAAATCCCCCGCGAAAAAATAAAAAAAATAAAGCCCAACACTTGCCCCCGGACCGCATTATCTAGCCCAGCACACGAAATTTGAATTCTCGTTAGCGCGAAAAAAACAAAGAAGCCCAACAACCGGCACACACCACCAGGCCTAGACAAATAAACCCCCCGCGAAAAAATAAAAAAATAAAGCCCAACACCCCCCGGACCGCATTATCCAGCCCAGCACACGAAATTTGAATTCTCGCTAGCGCGAAAAAAAAACAAAAAACAAAAAACAAAAAAGCCCAACAACCGGCGACAACTGCTTCGTGGGCCAAAACCAGCCCAACAACGAGCGCCAGCTGCGTTCGCGGGCCAAAACCAGACAGAAGCACGAATCGCGGCGCGAAAACTGATCGGACGGTCATGCAGTCGACCGAGACATAAGCTTCGTCTCAGTCGACTGAGACATAGCAAAACCGTTGAATAAACGATGGAGCTGACCTAGGGCGCCGTGCAGTCTTATAGCAGTAGTTGATTTTCTTCTTGGAGTCGGGTGCAACTCATATAAACGTACGTATATATGTGTTCGATCGTAAATCTGCTTCCGATCGATTTCCTATCTTCTCGGGCAAGAAATTATTAATTGGGATGAGATCAGATCGAGCTGATTCACTTCCTTCCAGCTCCTACGTCAAGCCCTCCAAGGCCACCGCGACAACACGCTATTTTCCTAATAAGATGTAAACATAGTAGAGCTTATTCTTTACATTCTGAGACAAGCTATGTGAATTTATGTGATCTATGAAGAGTGTACCTTTTTATGTCGTAGTTTTGCTCGTGTAATTTTCTCACATTGTCCTAGGGAGGCCAATAGGCCAGCTCATGAATTAGCAAACAAAATGAGCTCAGCCAAGGTGTGTGGCATGGTGATACGCCTTGATGTATGCAAGCTATAATCGCGGATGATGTATCCTTGATTTCCAATTAATAAAGAACGCCGCGATGGATAAAGGAACAATATCATATAGCTTCGCGAATTAATTTGTATCATGTAGATGAGATGTAGGAATATGTATGGGGTTGTGTATTTTTATAATCCTTTACTATCGACAAATAGCTCTAAACTGTAGAGTCTAACGAATATCTTCTCTGAGGGTGCATAATTTTACGTTATATAAGGATGTCTTGGATTTGTCCAAATTCGGATGTATATAGACATGTTTTAGTGTACACATACATCCGAATTTGGATAGATGAAAGACATCTATTTCCGAACGGAGGGAGTAGATAATTGTAGAGTATAAAGTATCTAAAAGGGGGTTTTCCCTCCGAACTTTGTCCCTGAGAAAGAGACTAGCTAACACTTCAGGTACATAAACAACAATTGAAGAAGACCCACTAATAGTCCAAAGATTCAACTCCTTGCTATGAATATCCATGCTGCCCATTTTGATCTTGTTTTTGATTTTTTTAGGAAGAACATGAAGAAAAATTCAAAATAACACGCTTGTAACAAAAAATACCAAAATCATTTTTTTAGGGTTTATAACAGTAGGAAAGGCTCCTACTGCTTTTGCATTAAATAAGGGTGGGGGAGTGAACTGTTTTTACATATTTACAAAGATTCATGGTCATATTTGTTGCATAGTTTATTAAAATAATGTGCCAACTTTATAGCACGGTGGTGCATCTTGCCATTCCAAACTAAATTGCCAAATAGAGCTTCCAACATTTTTGCACAAAAAGTATTGTCTATTTTCTAAGTGCTATTTTTTTTTGAAACAAACAAAAAAAGGTGTTCAAGAGAAAATGGGAAAATTATGATATTACGAGTCACTACACCTCAAGCCTTGCTAAGTGTGAGGCCCACGATGACTCGCAGCCCTACGACCCTCGGTCACCGACCCGCACCCAGACCCAAACCCAAACCCAAACCCGCAGGCAGAGCGCTTAAATACTTCCCCTTCTCCCTCCCTCCCTCTGCTCGCCTATCTCCTCCAGACCTCCACCACGGAAGGTTCTCGAAGCGGAGGGCTCCGTCCGTCCGCACTCTTCGCCCCAAGCCGTCCGACCGAGCGCCGCCCGTCGGTACGTACGTACTCCGGAGTCCTGTCCGTCGATCGATTCCACGCGCTACTCATTTCCTTCCCGCCGCGAGGGCCGAACGATCAATTCCGCCGGGAAATCCGCCTGAGTATATTCCGCGCCGTGGAGTGGGCTTAGCTGTTCCTGCTGATTACTGGCGCCGGCGGCGGAGACGCGTGCTCTTCCCGGGATTGCTCGGATGATTAGATCAACCGCCGTGTGCCGTGTATGCTAGAGCTAGATCGACTTCTCTGACTATCACGAGCACTGTGATTCGAATCTGCAGCAATCCTCGCCGTGGTGCCTCATGGATTTTCTTTTTAAAAAATTGTTCTGAATTTAACTACACGCCTTTCTCTGTTATTTGTTTCAAATTTCTGGGTGCACACCTGAGTATATATATGCTTTAAGTCGACATACAGATACAGGATGATTTCTTATATCACTTCTGTTGTACTGTCTACGTTGATGCTACAGTTTTATATAATTAAGCTGATAGGAATTACTCTTAAGAAAAAAGATCACGCCGCCAATTAACACATTGGGGTGTGTGCCGTCAGGTGTTTGCGGATTAATTTTCTAGACTGATCGGTGGAGGAAAATGGCGTCCCCCGATGTGGCGGATGCCGAAACCGTCACACACAAAAGGGGAAAAAGACTTACATGGTAGAGACCATGCGTTGCTTGATGTTTGCTAGAGACAACCTCCCCGGTGGCGTGTACAGTGAGTTTGTGAAGTACATGACTGAGATTTGGAAACAATGGTATGTATTTGTCTGAATAATTTGTGTTGTATATTTTTGCGATTGTTTTGTTTGTATATGTTAATATGGTTGCCCTGTCGATCACGTTCATACAATTCCCAACTGCAGTGCCGATCCTGATGGTGAAATACGGAGCATCTGCGCCGAAAACTGCATTGAAACGGCGCTGAAGCTATTCCATGACTGTGCTCCTGTCAAGCAGGGCTTCCTGGACTTTACCCAAGGCCGTAGCCCCATCCATGTTTTTGATAGTGATGATACCGATGTTGATATCAACGCCCAGATACAAAGTCCATTAGATTTTCTTCGAAGAGCAAAGGTGCATGCTAAAGATAATTTCATGGTTGCTCCTTTTGGGGGTGGTTCCTCGGTGCCTATGTTTGTTAATTTGATCTTCAAATTACTTTATGACTGCAGACTTCTCCTGACATCAGCGAAGACGATTATGCCACTATTTTGCAAACCCTGCTAGATTTTTCCAGGAAAAAGACCATGACCCCTAGAGAAGTTCTCCATATTGTAATCATCTATTCCTCAGTAATTCTATACTATGTGATTCTTGAGTAATTTCGACGAAATATTGGAAAGACCGCAGAGTCTGATTCCCATTCTTTCTGTTTGTAGATGAAGGGATGCATGAGTAACTGTCCAGAGTTGCTAGAAGAATTTACAAATAATTATCTACCTCCTGACCTAAAGGCTCATCTGGCAGATGAGAAATCATGCAGAAATCCAAAGACTGGTCGAGTGGGCAAGGTAAGACATTGTATCACTAGTCTCATTTTTTTGATATAAAACATGTTGTTCATCTGAAATGGCTTATGTATTAGCTGTTCTCATATGACATTGCTGTTCGCTGACCATTTTGCTTATGTATTTTAAACTCATGTGACATAATCGTCTCATTGGTAATCTTTTGCAGGCCGATTTATGCTTTAGTTCAAATGCTAATCACAGCTTGGATGGTATCAAGATCAAAGTGACCAATATGGGAAAAAAAGGTGTGCCAAAATTTTCTACTACTTTTTCTGCTCTAAATACAAGTAGGCCCTCAGTGTTTGGCTTCAACATTCATATATGAAAAGCAGATACAAACATTTATTCCTTTTTGCTACTAATACTCCTGAAAATGTTGCACACGCCCACCAATTTTCTTGCAATCCAGCACTCGAGTTAGTATTGTTAACTGCTTCGTAGCTATTCATTAGATGACACATCAATATCTTTATGCCAGATTTGATCTTCCTGGGTGAAATAGAAAACTGCAGTTTACAGCATGACCTTTTTTAATGTAAGCACTCATCTCTGATAGGTAATGAAGAACCTCTTCATGCCGAAGAGGAAGAAGAAGACATGGTTAAACCCTTGCCATGGTTCACCTCCAGACTTGAGGAAAACTTACCCCCAGAAGTGAATCTCCGTAACTGCAAACCTTGCACTCCTAGCTATTACCGGCTACCACACAATGTAAATTCCTATAAACTCATGAGTTTCGCATGTAATTTACTAGGACAACTAATCCAAACAACTCCTTGTCAATCGCAGTGCATAACTCTTCAATCAAGTTACCGAACCAAACTCGGAAGGTCGATTCTCAACGATGCTTTGGTTTGTGGCAGTCCTGGAAGCGAGGAATCAGAAAACTCTAAGCTCAAACCTAAAAATGAATATGAAACAGCAATGTTTTCTTGTGAAGTAGACATGTAAGTATCCAGTGCTACTTGCTAATTTGTTTCCTTGATTGGCCTTTGTTTCATTATGTCAGATATCAGGGGATAACCGATGGTTTTCATAATGTCCTTTTTTCTTTTGAGATGATTCACAGTTGTGTTGTTTTTAAGGTTTGAGAGTGACGTATTGTTACAATGGTTTCGCTCGACCGCTGACTTTATCGCAAATCTTCAAGATCTTGTTGGCAGCCCTTTGAAGATTAAGGAGCATCTATCTCGTAAGAATGATACACTGCCCAGAATATTTGGGGTCAGCCTCTTTGTTCAGTTACTTAACTAAATGTTTTTGTTTGTTTTCTTGCCTGTGCAAAGCTCTACATATGAGGTGCATTAAAAACCTATATGCCAATGATAGTGAGATCAATGATGTGCTGGAGAGTCAGAATACTAGTGCTGTTCTTGCAGTTCTACTTTCTCGTTTAAAGCAGAAGGTAGAAAGTTTGTCGGAGGCGCGCTTATATTTGCATAGGGCGAACGCACAAGTTATTGCCAAAACATACTACAGATCGCTTGATTATCGTGGCACTTCTTTCAAACACTCGGATGCAAAGAGGATGAGCCAGAAAGGTATCTTTAACTGTCACTCTATTCCAGGAATTATAGCACATATAATTAGTATTAGGCAGGCACTGCCGTACCTACATGGCTACATCCTACATAGAGCCATGTTCTGAAGATTCTTATCTTACATGGCCACCTTGCAGCTTTGCTGGCTGAAGCCAAAGAAATCAATAGAATGAGGATGAATGCTGCAGATGAGTATGCTAATCCTTATGTGCACAAGGACATAAGCAGTATTATTTCCTCTGCATGCGCTTCTGAAGAGAAGCCGATGATGACCTGGACAGAAATACTACATCCATTTCTTTCTGCTCATTGTGTATGGCCTTCCTTGGAGGAAACTGTAGCTCCCGGTGAAGCTTGTGATCATTGTGGTATCAACAAGGATTTTCATATTTTACTTGCTAAGCTTTCTTTATTTTCCAAGGTAATCATACACATACTTTTTTTTCAGAATTATAATCTCAAATGTTGAATAGGCAGAAACATAATTATGCAAATCTGCAAGTAAGCATAAGTCAATTATGCATCCATGTGGTGTAAAACTAACCTGCATTCTATCAAATTTTGTTTCAGAGAGATGAATTTCTAAGGAAAAATTCTAATGAGTGTAGTTCTTCACATGATTGTTTTGGTGCGGACATCGAGGAGGGTGAGTTCATACCCGATGCTGAAACCATCAAGTCGGATGCCATCCTTGGTCCTAGAAAACTAACAGCATGTCATAATGTTGCTGCTTCCGGTGGAGATGGGTTGAGCTCTCAACATCTCTCAGCCGATACTTCCAGACCCAGTACTGATGACCATAAGAATGAAGCTGAAAATCATCATGAGCCAAGGCAACAATCCAAAAGAACAGCTAAACCGCGTGGTGCGAAAGGAGGTAGTTGTTGTTCTCTCGTTGTGCTTCGCAGGCTTTACCAGGTTTCAACATTTCTTTTTATCTTGCTCCCTTCTTTTGTTTTTATTGAAATTCAACAGACTATTGTTTTCTTTTGCAAAAACTATTACGTATGTTGTTGCAATATAATTTTATTTATTTTCCCCGTATGGCAGATTTTATACGAGAAACTACAGACTGCGAAAGATCTGTGCACCAATGATCTATATGCAGAGTAATATCTTGGAGCTTACTTGTCTACCGAAGCACAGTTGCGAGTTGGTTTTTGAGTTCATAACGTTTTTCCTGAATGAATGGTGCAGATTCAAGGAGAAGCTCGTCAAGCTACTTGATCGCTCTATCGATAATTGCAATTTTGAGGACTTCTGCTTGAAATTTCTTGGGCCGAACTCCTTTAAACTTTTTACCCTGGATATAGTGATAAACCGGATTATCAAGCAGGTAATATCTAAATCCAGCAGAGGATATTTATTTGAATTATGTCCAACTATCTTTTTTCATACTTCTCAGATGCTTGGTCATGCATAATTGACTTATGTTTACTTGCAGATTTGCATAATTTCTTCAAGCAATCAGGATAACTCGCTCGTTCAATTCCTCGAGAACTTAAGAAGACCAGTTCCACTTAAATACTTCTTCCAACCAGAAAATGTAATCCCAGGATCATTGTTTGCTTACTACCTAGTGTAAAATTCAGCCCACCTCATTCTCCTCCCTGCTCATCAGGGGTTAAGTACATCCAGATGTGTTTCGATGCAAAGTGTAGTTTAGTTGAATCTCACATCATTACTGATGCATGTGCTTTCTACCACCATACAGGTTCCAAATTGTCCATCAGATGGACTGCCGAAGCATGATGGAGATCAGGAGCGAGAGAAAGCCCTTGGTGATACTGGAAACATAAAGCCTCTCCATTTTGAGAGAAGGTAGGGACCCCTGAATGGACTCTAGTTTATCGATTGTTTTCACTATTCTAACATGATGTATATTTTTGTAGGAAAAAACGCAAATTGGAGAATGATGCAGTCAGTTCACCCCGGCATGGAGAAGGCGCTGAAAATCATAGTTGAATGTTAACTGCTTACTGTATATCTCTCCATCTGGTTCATATGGAATAGAGGAAGTAGTTCATATATATAGCTCGACTTGCCCATAAAGATAAAATAAGTAAATGCCTAAACAGTGGAGTACTTTTTCATTCACTACATTGCAAAATTCGAATTTGTAATGTGGCTAATGAAACATACAGAAACCATTTATATATGTTAAAATGAACTGTTCGCTCAAATGTCAAGTACTTAATGGGACTAATACGGTAATACCGCAGATGTGCTCGACACTTTCAGTTCATTGGAACAGAGGGATAGACACATGACAACAATTAGCAATACTACCAGGGCAGTTCAGGATCAGAGGGCAAGTGTAGAACTACCATCGGCAACCAAACTATCACTACCTTAGGACTAATACCACCACATTATGTGTTCCACATTGACACATCAAAACTAGCTGTCTAGCGACATTTTCAGGATCAGAGGTAGTAGTATTCTTGATCCATGACGAACTGTTGCCTTGCCCTCAATGTGCCTTCTGTCTTGCAAGACTCTAGTTTCGCCCATGTCATCAGAAACGTAAATACAGAAGCGGCACCATGAGGTAAAATAGACATCAAAGACCTGTGCTAGGTTTAGACAGAAAGAAGCACGAAGAGCTAGGTTCCAATTCTGGTCGAATCAAGTTTAACATGCAAACAAGAGCTGCTGGGATCTTGTCCGATGCAGCATCACTCCTGAAGAGGTGAAATCTGAAGTCCTGGTGCGATGTTCTCTACTCGGCGTCGACATGTAGGTGTGGCAGTTTCAGGTCCGCTGAAAATTAGCAGGAAAAAAATAGGCAGTCAGGCAGCAGATCAATCTTCTGAATCTCAAAGATTTGCAAAAAAAAACTAATAAGGCGTTCATGAAGATACAGAGTGGCTGCTGCCAAAGACAAGACACAACAAATACGGCAATTCTGCTCTTCAAGTTTATAAAAAGCAAGCATAACATCATACATCACCGGAGAACTTAAACTAGAGCTCCTAAAACAAGACATGCAGTTGCTGCTCTTGGCCACAAACAAGACACAGATATCGCAATCCATGGCATCACACAAAAGTTGGATGATAAAACTGGACGAGGCAAACAAAAATCATCGGAAACTGTGGACTCAACAGGAACAACTAGAAGAGCGCAGATGATTCACCACAAAGGAAAACCTTCTTCTAACAGCCAAGTTCTCAAAGGAACGATGATGACATAGCAGACTAGATGAAAAAAAGCATAGCCACCAAAACACAGACTCAACAGTCTATCTAAAACCCTCCTAAACCAACCATGGAAAATCGCATGGGGTGGGCAAACGAAGAAATGGCCCACAGGACGACTGGGTGAACAATGTGACAATGACTATACCTAGTACTTACAGATCAAGGTAATCTGGAATCAGACGTTAAGAAATAAATAACTACAAATCTGAAGCATCAGGTTACCCAAAAAAAATAAACTTTGTTAAAATTCAAAAGGATCGGATTGACATGCCCATTACAGTATTTATAAATTCTCATTTCTGAAAACAGGATAAGAGTCCTAACAATTTACAAGGTCATAGTTGAGCAATCAACAACAGATAGAAGCACGTCAACTATCGATATTGGGTGGTCGACTGGTTGGTAACCCAAGTACATTAATAAGCCACAACTAGCAATACAAGCATGGCCCTAGATAATTATGCTGTTCAGTGTAATAAGCAACAAATTGTTCAGATTATTATGCGATTCAATGTGGGTGCAATAAACTATATCGTAGGTGCATAAGTAGCACTCAAGGTCTACTATCTAGAACCATTGACTGATGGACGGGTGCAAGAAAAAAACAGAGAAGAAAATGTAAACAAACAAAGTTCTAACAAAAGACAACATACAAATACTAAAGGAAGCATAAATCTGTAAATCGATCCAACAAATGTCCCCAAATAACAAGAATACGTGATGAAACATACAGTGATCCACCTAGGTTGCGATGCAATTTCACAAACAACGCCTAAAATTACCATAGGCATGTAAAAATAAGTCAGGTGACACAAATCGTTTGAAGGTTGATCATGACTCGTGAGGCTGGCAGATAAAGGGCTGGAGTGACCTATTTTCAATAGAACTGGCAACATGATAGTGCATGTCTGTCATCATCCTAGCTATGCACAGTTGCTGCTGCCAAACACAATACACAACAAATGTGGTAATTCTGCACTTCAAGATTATAAAAGGCAAGCATAACATACATCACCAGAGAACTTGTATTGGACCTCCTAAAACAAGATATGCAGTTGCTGCTCTTGGCCACAAACAAGACACACATACGCAATCCATCGCATCACACAAAATTAGGATGATAAAACTGGACGAGGCCAAATTTATTAATCGGAAATTTTGGAATCAACAGGAACAACTAGAAGAGAACAGATGATTCATCACCCCAAAAACCATCTTCTAACAGCAAGTCTCATAGAAACAATGGCATAGCATACTAGATGAAATAAACACGGCCACCAAAACGGACGCAACAGTCTACCACTCTACCTAAAACCCTCCTAAACCAACTATGGAAATCGCATGGGGTGGGTAAAGGAAGAAACGGCCCACACGAGAACTGGGTGAACAATGCGATACTGAGAATACGTACTACTTACAGACAAGGTAATCTGGAATCAGACGTTAAGAAGTAATTAACTACAAACCTGAAGTATCAGATTACCCAAAGGAATAAATTGTTGATAGAAGGTGGGATAATCAGATGGAACAAAAGCTACATGGGGCTGCACTGTTCTTGAACCCCAATAAGTTCTTTGCCATTAGGGAGACCAACAAAAGACTAGCCAGCCGCCTCCGTTCAATGTTCAATGATGTGCTATGGAAGATGGTCACCGATGATGAACTACAAGCAACTATAAGTAAGGAAGCTGATGACTATGAGCGGACAGAAGGTGAATGTTTCTCGAAGCCATTGTCAGTTAAAGACCGCACAAAGAAGTGAGCCTTTTTTAGCTCACTTGTTCCACTAGTTGCTGATTATTTTGGCCCTATCATTAATGTTGGACTTGCTGATTTTTGTAGTTCTTTGGTGGGGTGCTTACGGTGGCCTTGCTTTTGACCTCCAAACTCTTGCAAAGCGAATCATTAGTCTATGTTGTTCAGCATCCGGCTGCGAGCGCAATTGGAGTGTGTTTGCTCATGTAAGTAGCCATTGGTTGGCTGGTTTAGTGGTTTGATAGGCTAATTTCAGCAGCTTCTCACATATTTGTGTGCTTGCAGATCCACACCAAATTAAGAAACCAACTAGAGTACAAGAGAATGAACAAGTTCTCATATGTCTCCTACAACCGAAAAATGGAAGCTAGGTTTCAAAATCTGCGTGAGCAAGGCTCTAAATCAAACAGATCTACTCTACTTATCCTAGAAGAATTCCAATGGGATAATGAATGGGCTGATATCAATGCTGAATTGGTCCATGAACATCAAGCTCAAGTCATGGACGGTGATACACCACTAACATGGTCTCAAGTTGATGAGTATATAATTATATACATGCATGGTTTAAAAGGCGTCGCCTAGGCATCGCCTTAGCGTCGCCTAAGCGTCAAGGCGCCCGCGGACGGCAAGGCGCCATCGTCGCCTTAGGCGAGCGAGCAAGGCGTCCCAGGCGTCCATTGAAGCGTCTGAGGCGTCGCCTAGGCGTGAAAATCCTCGCCTTATTCGATTCTGGACGCCTTCGTCTCCTCGGTTCAGGCGCGAGCGGGAAACTGCCTAGCGGGCGGGAAACGAAGCCAGCGGCGGGAAAAGAGAAATTGGGAGGGAAAATGAGCTCGGCTGGGGAGGGAAAAGGGAGGGGAGAGAGGGAAACTGACCTAGGGTTCGTAGAAACGATTCAGAGAGAGAGATTTGGGCTCTCTCCTTCTCTGGCGGCCACCTCGTCCACCGCCAGATCCGGCCAAAATCCTCCCTCCTCCGCCGGCCTCCTCCTCTCTGGCCAAGCTTCAGGGCTTCTCCTCCACCAGGCGCATCCATTCCCCAGCAGGGAAGCAAGGTACATCTCCTCTTCCTTCCTCCTGGTTTCTTTTCTCTCCGCTCTGTTCTGTTTCTGTGGATGGCGTGGATGGTAGCTGAGCAGGCTGTGAGTAGTGATGGACTGCTGGTTGTGCTGAGCATGCTGGTTGTGCTGTGTTACTACTAGATGCAGGTTGCTGTGAGCTGAGCAGGCTTGGTTATGCTCTGTTTTAACCATATATGTTCATCCTTATATGCAGATTTCTATTGTGGAAGGAAGAAATGGGAGAGAAGATATGTGGAATGGATGCTCTGTGGGCTCAACAACCAGCAAACTCAAGGTATGTATCCAGTAATTTTATATCAGCATTTTGCCTCTAAATCTGTTCTAGGCGCCTTAGTAACTGACTAAGGCGTCGCCTTGCTTCGCGTCTTGAGCGCCTAGGCGTTGAGGCGCCCCCCCCAGCGCCTTAAAGCGCCCGGACACCTTTAAAACCATGTATACATGCATATAATATGGAAATTTCACGAGTCGAGCATGAGTCTCGACTAGTCACGACTAGTCAAGAGTCGCTACCCCTAAACGACTCGTCGACTCAAAAACCATGCTCGTGAGGCTGGCAGATAAAGGGCTGGAGTGACCTATTTTCAATAGAACTGGCAACATAATAGTGCTTGTCTGTCATCATCCTAGCTAAGCACAGTTGCTGCTGCCAAAGACAATACACAACAAATACGGTAATTCTGCACTTCAAGTTTATAAAAAGCAAGCATAACATACATCACCGGAGAACTTGTATTGGAGCTACTAAAACAAGACATGCAGTTGTTGCTCTTGGCCACAAACAAGACACACATACGCAGTCCATCACATCACACAAAAATTGGATGATAAAATTGGACGAGGCCAAATTTATTAACCGGAAATTGTGGAATCAACAGGAACAACTAGAAGAGAACAAATGATTCATCACCCAAAAAAAACTATCTTCTAACAGCCAGTCTCATAGAAACAATGGCATAGCATACTAGATGAAAAACACGGCCACCAAAACACAGACGCAACAGTCTACCACTGTACCTAAAACCCTCCTAAACCAACCATGAAAATCGCATGGGGTGGGTAAAGGAAGAAATGGCCCACACGAGGACTGGGTGAACAATGCGACAATGAGGATACCTACTACTTGCAGACAAGGTAATCTGGAATCAGACGTTAAGAAGTAAATAACTACAAACCTGAAGCATCAGGTTACCCCGAAACAAATAAACATTGTAACAATTCAAAAGGATCGGATTGACATGCCCATCACAGTATTTATAAATTCTCATTTCTGAACACAGGATAAGAGTCCTAACAATTCACAAAGTCGTAGTTGAGCAATCAGCAACGGATAGAAGCACGTCAACTATTGATATTGGGTGGTCAGTAACCCAAGTACATTAATAAGCCACAACTAGCAATACTAGCATGGCCTGGGATAATTATGCTGCTCAGTGTAATGAGCAACAAAGTGTTCAGATTATTATGCGATTCAATGTGGGTATAATAAACTCTATCTTAGGTGCATAAGTAGCACTCAAGATCTACTATCTAGAACCATTGACTCATGGACTGGGTGCAAGAAAACAAACAGAGAAGAAAATGTAAACAAACAAAGGTCTAACAGAAGACAACATACAAATACTAAAGGAAGCACAAATTTGTAAATCATCCAACAAATGTCCCCAAATAACAAGAACATGTGATGAAACATATAGTGATCCACATAGATTGCGATGCAATTTTACAAAGAACACCTAAGATTACCATAGGAATGTGAAAATAAGTAAGGTGACCCAAATAGTTGAAGGTTGATCATGAGTCCTTGACACATGAGGCTCACAGTATAAAGGGCTGGAGTGACTTATTTCCAATGAAACTGGCAACATAATTTCTGGCAGATGGTGGGGGCTGGGCAAATAATCATGAAAATTTGACACCTAACTACTGACACAGAGAAGTGTATGCTTCAGAAATCATCTGTGAAATGTAGCTCGATAGCAAACAGAAATAGACTTACTATATTCTATACATTAGCAACAGGCCACCAAACCAACCTAAGTTCTTAGTATCGAATGCATCAATGACAAAGTAAGGCTGTAATCATTTTTTTGAAGTCACAAGTACTAGAATCTGCAGCACTAAATTTTCTGGTACAAGAAGTTCCTAGCTAAGCATCGGTAAGAGAAACATACCTCAACTCAAGGCAGTAGACAGGTTGGAGAAGAATAAGAGGAGAACTCATGAGAAGGCAGGGACGGGTGTTTGATCAGAGCAGCGGTTCCCGCCCATTTCCCATTATCCAGGCAGTAGTAGTTCCTGCTATCATCATCCATAAACATGCATTTGTTGGAGGAGAAATCGTAATCTAAGAAATAGACACACGGCTCGATTCCTGGGTAAGACGATGCTTCGTACGATCTCGAACAGCCTCTTCCAACGAAAAGGATGCGGCCATCGAGATCAGGTAGCCGCTCCCACCTGTGCTCAAGTCTGCCCCTGAAGCCAGGACCCACTTGCACCATCTTGTAGACCACAAAATCTGAAGTCAGACTGCCTTCATCAAGTGGAGCACACCTCAAGACCATCAGCAAGGACCCGCGTGACTGCACTAGGTAGCGACATATCACCTTACAACCACGAACGTCAGAGCACATATGGTAGCGGGGGTATATGGCCTGGAATTGAGCTTGCACTGTTCCATCCTCAAGAAAATTGGGACTGCAGACTCGGCATTCTTCATGTTGAGTAAAGAAATAGAATGCTCCTTCATGGAACAACAGGTCTTCTACATCTACCCTATATCTATATGGGTACATCATCGACGCCTCTGTTTTGAAAACAGCTCGAATCTACCCACGGCTTCCGCCTCTCCCATGCGCCAGAAGGCGATCTCCCGCCGTGAGCTAGTGCTTGTGCGGTTGGCCACGAGGCCGGCGGCGACGCATCCTGGCAGATCTGGTTCCGAAGAGAGTGTGGCGGCGAGGATGACGATGTCGACTGGCGCTGTGTTCCCATCCAGGCGAAGCGCGTTGGGGAGGTCGATGGTGGCGCCAGTTCGGAGGTTGCGCGCGACGTGGCCTGATGTCTGGTTGAGGGCGGCGAAGACCCACGCGCCGTCGTAGGAGCCGAAGTAGTGGGCCGGCGGCGGCGTGCGCTGGGCAGCGGGGCGGGCGGCGGCTGCGAGTGCGTGAGGGCGTTGCGCCAGTTGCCGCAGACGTTCCGGACGGCCTGGCGGTCGGCTCGGCAAGGCACACGGCGGATGAACTCGAGCAGACACTCCACGGGAGATCTGCCCAGTTGCGCCGGGCCATGACGACCGAAGGTGTGCACGGCGACGACGGTGGCGGCGGGACGGGGAGAAATGGGGATTTTGTTTTTTTCCTTTGGACAATGAGAGAAATGGGGATTAATTTGGTGGGGAATTTTACATTCCCCATGTTCTTTACAAAATCGAATTAGTAAACGAATTATCGGTATTTCCCCGGGATTCAGGATAATCTCCTCCCGTCCTAAAATGCACTCCTGAATCTCTATACATAAACCAGAACTAAGGGGAAAACGGTGAACACGCGTAGACTCTTCTTTTTTTAGTCAGACAATGGGATTTAGTATTAAAAGCAGTAGCCCAAACAATTCATGTGTTATGCTATGTCGGTGTTCTAAATACCAAAAGGAGTATGTAAGAGAATGATTGATGCTATTACACAATTTTGGCGGGGAAATGGTGAGAATAGCAAAAAATGCATTGATTTACTTGGTGGAAGCTGTGTTTTTTTTTCAAAAAGTGAGGGCGGCATGGGTTTTAGAGACTTCCATTCTTTCAACCTAGCGATGTTGGCTAAACAGGTTTGGAGGTTAATTAATGATCCAAATTCTATTTGTGCTAGGGTTCTCCAAGCAAAGTATTATCCTCATGGAAATATTTTGAAAGCTGAACCCAAAAATGGATCATCTTTCACATGGCAGAGCATTATTGCAAGATTGAAAACATTTAAATGGGGACATATTTGGAGAGTGGGAAATGGTGGCAGCATACAGCGGATTCCCACAAGTCATGTTAGGAAAATTATTACCCCAGAGGAGTAGGGCTTACACTAAACCTCCTGAGTTGATTAGTCTGATTACGGGACAGTGGGATGAACAATTACTGAGGTCACTATTTTTCAAATTGATGTCGAGCGTATATTGCAGCTAAGCATCATGAGACATTTTATAATTAATAACACGTCTTTCAAGAAGATTTTTAATAGCATTAAAATCTTTAGAGGAATCACAATTTATGTATTCTTCAATAAATTTAACATCAAGTTCAACATAAGTTTCCTCGAGATCATCGCTAGTATGTTCTCTGGACCCAGGTGAATAAGCAGGTGTAATAGGATTTTCATTAGACATTTCAGTATTTTCAATTTGTCTAGATTTAGCAATTATAGCATCTAGAAAAGGACCTTGTGAACCTCTTTCATCAAGCACAGTAGAAACATCATCAAATTCATCAGAAATATTTTCAGATTCAGTAGAAGTAGCAATACGTGAAACATGTGTATGTGGTGGTGTAACAAGTTTACTCATAACAGACGGTGAATCAAGAGCAAAAGAGGTGTTAAGAGTTGTACCTCTCCTTGTAGTGGATGGTAGTATGTTAACCCTATCATCACAAGTTTTACCCGTGATGAATGAATTGCAGCGAACAATATGACTCCTTGGTGAGCTTATAAATAAAGCTATACTCCCCGGCAACGGCGCAAGAAAATAGTCTTGATGACCCATAAGTATAGGGATCGCAACAGTCTTCGAGGGAAGTAAAACCCAAATTTATTGATTCGACACAAGGGGAGACAAAGAATATTTATAAGCCTTGACAGATAAATTGTCAGTTCAGCTGCACCTGGAAACAGACTTGCTCGACAGTTTATTAGTAGCAACAGTTTTATGACAGTAGCAGTAGTGAAATAATAGGAGCAGCGAAATAAAGACAGTAGTAGTGATTGAAATAAACAGCAGGATTAAAATACTGTACGCATAGGGATAGATGAACGGGCGTTGCATGTATAAGATAGCTCATGTAATAATCGTAACACCGGGCAATTGCAAGTAGATAATAATAATAAAGCATCCAAGTACTAATCAATCATAGACATGTATTCCGTATTTAGTCGTACGTGCTCGCAATGAGAAACTTGCACGACAAATTTGCAGGGGGTCTCAAGGGAAACAACTGGTAATTAAGGCACTCCTTTTAATAAAGCACCGGATCAAAGCATTAACGTTCCGTGAACACATGTGATCCTCACATCACAGCCATCCCCTCCGGTTATCTCAATTTCTGTCACTTTGGAGCCTCGAGTTCCGGACAACCACGTGTGTATACAACCTGCAGATACGATCCAAAACAATAATTATTCTCATGAAACAATAACATGTTCAGATCTGAAATCATGACACTTGGGCCCTGATGTCTATGCACACTTCTATTATTGTAGACAGTGTTGGGCCTCCAAGTGCAGAGGTTTGTAGAACAGCAGCAAATTTCCCTTAAGTGAGTAACCCAAGGTTTATCGAACTCAGTGAGAAAGAGGTCAAAGATATCCCTCTCAAGCAACCCTGCAATTAAGATACAAGAAGTCTCTTGTGTCCCCAACACACCCAATACACTTGTCAGGTGTATAGGTGCACTAGTTCGGCGAAGAGATATTAAAATACAAGTGATATGGATGGTTATAAGTGGTAATTGCAATATGAAATAAAAATGGCAGCAAGCAAACACGTAGGAGAACTAGTTGTAAACAGTGTTTCAATGCTTGGAAATAAGGCCTAGGGATCATACTTTCACTAGTGGACACTCTCAACAATAATAATATAATTGAATACATAAATACTTCCTCTTCACTATGCTACTCCGAACCATTCTTCCATTGGATAACGAACACCAATCCACTGCGTAGGGCTATAAAAGCACACCCTAAAGTCCGTATTCCAAACCTAGGGCACCCCACACTGTCAACATGAGCACCCCAAGTAGTACTAAACAAACACCACAATATCATAGAGACATCTGATACGTCTCAAACGTATCTATAATTTCTGATGTTCCATGTTGATATTATACCAATTGTTACATGTTTTATATACACTTCATAGCATTTTTATGTATTTTCTGGGACTAACCTATTAACAAGATGCCACAGTGTCAGTTCCTGTTTTCTGCTATTTTTGTATTCCAGAAAAGCTAGTCTGGAAATATTCTCGGAATTGGACGAAACTTGGACAGAACCTCCTATTTTTCCAACACGAAGACGGAGTCCAGAGGAGAGACGGAGGAGGGCCACGTGGCACCCACACCATGGGGCCGCGCGGGCCCCCCCTGCCGCGCCGTGGGGTGGTGTGGGGCCCTCGTGGCTCCGCAGCCGCCGCCTTTCGCCTATTTATTCTTCCCGACGCGAAAACCCTAAACACCCGAGCCATTATCCACGAAAAGTTCCAGAGACGCCGCCGTCGTCAACCCTAGCTCGGGAGGGTTCAGAAGCTCTTCCCGGCACCCTGCCGGAGAGGGGAATCATCACCGGAGGGCTCTACATCACCATGCCTGCCTCCGGAGTGATGCGTGAGTAGTTCATCCTTGGACTACGGGTCCATGGCAGTAGCTAGATGGTTGTCTCTCCACTTTATGCTATCATGTTTAGATCTTGTGAGCTGCCTATCATGATCAAGATCATCTTATTGTAATGCTACATGTTGTGTTTGCTGGGATCCGATGAATATTGAATACTATGTCAAGTTGATTATCAATCTATCTTATATGTTATTTATGATCTTGCATGCTTTCCGTTACTAGTAGATGCTTTGGCCAAGTAGATGCTTGTAACTCCAAGAGTGAGTATTTATGCTAGATAGTGGGTTCATGCCTCCGGTAATCTGGGAGAGTGACAATAACTTCTAAGATTGTGGATGTGCTGTTGCCACTAGGGATAAAATAACCTTACTAGTAGTGCTTAGGTCTAATGCATTTGTTTACATTACGCACATGCAATTATCCGTTGCTTGCAACTTAATACCAACGGGGAACTCGGTATGACAACCTGGCGGTGGATTATTAGTCATAGACGCTGTTGGATAACGGTCTATGTATTTTGTCGTAATGCCCACATGAATATCATAGTAATCATCATGTCATATATATGCATTGTCATGCGCTCAATATTTTGTCAATTGCCCAGCTGTAATTTGTTCACCCAGCATGTTAGTTATCTTTTATGGAGAGACACCACTAGTGAACTGTGGACCCCGGTCCATTCTTTTACACTGATAATACAACCAACTGCAAACACTGTTCCTTTTCATTCTCTGCAATTTACTACTGTTTTCCACACCATACGTTTAATCCTTTGTTTTCAGCAAGCCGGTGAGATTGACAACCTCACTGTTTCGTTGGGGCAAAGTAGTTTGATTGTGTTGTGTGCAGGTTCCACGTTGGCGATTCCCTGGTATTGCGCCGTGCCATATTCCGCCACCAACAACCTTCAGAAGTGATTTCTTGCTCCTACTGGTTCGATTAAACCTTGGTTTCATACTGAGGGAAACTGCTGCTACACTGCTTCATACCTTCCTCTTGGGGTCTCCCAGAACGTGTGATCCACGCAATCAAGCTCTTTTTCTGGCGCCGTTGCCGGGGAGCAAGAGGATTTCTGCAAGGGGAGTTTCACGCTTCCAATCTCTTTACTTTGTTATTGTCTTGCTTAGTTTATTTTTATTTAGTCTTGTTTGCTTTATTTATCAAAAACACAAAAAAATTAGTTACTTTTATTTTCAAGTTGTTATCTTTCTGTTTTGTTTTAATTTTGCTAAAATGAGTACCCCTGAGAACACTAAGTTGTGTGATTTCACTAGCACGAACAACAATGATTTCATTAGTACACCTATTGCTCCACCTGCTTCTAACGCAGAATTCTATGAAATTAAACCTGCACTTTTAAATCTTGTTATGAAAGAGCAATTCTCTGGTGTTAGTACTGATGATGCTGCTGCTCACCTTAATAATTTTGTTGAACTTTGTGAGATGCAAAAGTATAAGGATGTAGATGGTGATATTATTAAACTGAAACTTTTTCCTTTCTCTTTGAGAGGACGTGCTAAAGAATGGTTGCTATCTTTGACTAGAAATAGTATTGATTCATGGACTAAATGCAAAAATGCTTTCATAGGAAAATATTATCCTCCTGCTAAGATTATATCTTTGAGAAGTAGCATTATGAATTTCAAACAATTTGATAATGAGCATGTTGCTCAAGCTTGGGAGAGAATGAAATCATTGGTAAAGAATTGTCCCACCCATGGACTGACTGCTTGGATGATCATCCAAACCTTTTATGCAGGACTAAATTTTTCTTCAAGAAACCTATTGGATTCGGCCTCTGGAGGTACCTTTATGTCCATCACTTTGGGTGCTGCAACAAAGCTTCTTGATGATATGATGATAAATTATTCTGAATGGCACACCGAAAGAGCTCCACAAGGTAAGAAGGTAAATTCTGTTGAAGAAACCTCTTCCTTGAGTGATAAGATTGATACTATTATGTCTATGCTTACAAATGGAAAATGCATGTTGATCCAAATAATGTTCCTTTAGCTTCTTTGGTTGCTCAAGAAGAGCATGTTGATGTGAACTTCATTAAAAATAATAACTTCAACAACAATGCTTATAGGAATAATTTTGGTAATAACAATTATAAGCCCTATCCTTTTAATAGTGGCAATGGTTATGTTAATTCTTATGGTAATTCCTACAACAATAATAAGAGTGTACCCTCTGATCTTGAAGTCATGCTTAAGGATTTTATTAGTACACAAACTGCTTTCAATAAATCTGTTGAGGAAAAGTTTGGGAAAATTGATGTTCTTGCCTCTAAAGTTGATAGTCTTGCTCTTGATGTTGATTTGTTAAAAATTAAAACTATGCCTCATGATGTTAAAGAGAGCAAAACTCTCAATGCTATACAAGTTAAAATTGATAATAATGTGAGGATGTTAGCTGATTTACATGCTAGGTGGGCAAGAGAGGATGAAATTGCTAAAAAGAATAGTATTGCTAGAGTTTATACTATTACTACTACTGAAAATGCTGTAAACTCAAGTGTTAACAAACCTCCTACTATCAATGGTAAAGTAATTGGTGTTGGCAATGTCTCTACTTCTGTTGCAAAACGTTTAAAATTGCCTGAAAACACTGAAACTGTTCCTGATAAAAGTGCTGAAATTTTTCGAGATGTGGGAGACAATGGTCCCATTACTTTTGATAATAATGATTTTGATTTTGATGGTTGCAATATTTCTGAAGTAATTAAGTTCTTGCAAAAGCTAGCTAGAAGTCCTAATGCTAGTGCTATAAACATGGCTTTTACTAAACATATTACTAATGCTCTCATGCAAGTTAGGGAAGAGAAATTAAAACATGAAGCTTCTATCCCTAGGAAGTTAGAAGATGGTTGGGAGCCCATCATTAAAATGAAGGTGAATGATTTTGATTGCAATGCTTTATGTGATCTTGGTGCTAGTATTTCTGTTATGCCTAAGAAACTCTATGATATGCTTGATTTAGCACCTTTGGAACACTGTTATTTGGATGTTCACCTTGCTGATAATACTATAAAGAAACCTTTGGGGAGAGTTGATGATGTTTTTATAATGGTTAACAATAACCTTGTCCCCGTTGATTTTGTTGTTTTGGATATTGAATGCAATGCTTCTTGTCCTATTGTTTTGGGAAGACCTTTTCTTAGAACTGTTGGTGCTATTATTGATATGAGAGAGGGGAATATTAAATATCAATTCCCACTCAAGAAAGGTATGGAACACTTCCCTAGAAAGAAGATGAAGTTACCTTTTGATTCTATTGTTAGAGCAAATTATTCTGTTGATGCTTCATCACTTGGAAACACTTGATTCTTACTTTCTGCGCCTAGCTGAAAGGCGTTAAAGAAAAGCGCTTATGGGAGACAACCCATTATTTTATTTCTGCAATTTTTCTTTTTTTTGAGTCAAGGAGTTGTTTACTTCTGTAACAATTCCTTTGTATCTTTATTTTATCGCATTGTTGTGCCAAGTATTGCCTCTAATAGGAAGATGATGCTAGATTTGGATTTCTGCGCAGGAACAGATTTCTGCTGTTCACCGTTTTAATTCTGTAAAATCACAGAAAAATTATTTAAATCTGAAATTTTTGTGCGTGATCCTCAGATATGTACGCATCTTTCGTTAGTTTAAAGTTTTTCGATCTGAGCAACGTAAGTGCCTCGAAAAAATTCGTCTTTGCGGACTGTTCTGTTTAGACAGATTCTGTCTTTTATTTTTCGCATTCTCTCTTTTACTAGTGTTGAGTGGAATTCTTTTTTAGGGTGAAGAGCTTCACATAACATCAGTGGCAGTAGCTAATGTTAAAAGTAACGGTCATGTTTGTGTCCTTATAGAACATGTGAGTTTTTGATTGTGCACTAACCCTCTAATGAGAATTACTTTGAGTTTGGTGTGGCGGAAGTTTTCAAGGGTCAAGAGAGAAGGATGATATAATGTGATCAAGAAGAGTGAAGAGCTTAAGCTTGGGGATGCTCCCATGGATCACCCCAGCATATTTCAAGAAGACTCAAGCGTCTAAGCTTGGGGATGCCCAAGGCATCCCCTTCTTCATCAGCAACTTATCAGGTCATCTCTAGTGAAACTATATTTTAATTCTTTCACATCATATGTGCTTTACTTGGAGCGTCTGTGTGCTTTTATTTTCAGTATTTTATTTTTCTTATGGTCAACTTGATTGGACCCCAGCATTCTTGATTGGGAGAGAGACACGCTCCGCTTTTTCATATGAATACTCCTATTCTTCACTTATACTTGTTGAGTATTCTTATCTAGCTATTGCTATGCTTTTAGCTCCTGTTTTGCATGCATCTCTTATTCAGAGCTGTTAGTTCTTTTAAAGAAAGTACTCTCTTGCTTCACTTATAATTGTTTGGAGAGTTTATGTTGAAATAAATTGATTGGTGTTTGGTTGGAACAGAAAATGTTGCATGTGGTAGATGGTATAATGGAAAAAGCTTACATATTCTTGTAGATCATGTATTGGATAATTTGATACTTGTCAATTGTTTTGAGTTATCAAGTAGTTCATGTTTAAGCTTTTGTATCATGTAGTTAAAACCTATTAATGAAGAACTACCGTAAAGCTCGTTGAAATTTGGTTTGCATGATTGGTATCTCTAAGGTCTAGATATTTTCTAGTAAAAGGGTTTGGTTAACAAGGAAGACAGTGTAGAGTCTTATAATGCTTGCAATATGTTTTCATATAAGCTTGCTGTGTCGGTTGATATCCTGTGTTTGCTTCAAATAACCTTGCTAGCCTAAACTCTGTACTGAGAGGGAATGCTTCTCGTGCATCCAAAACCTTGAGCCAAAATCCATGCCATCTGTGTCCACCATAACTACCTATATGTGGTATTTCTTGCCATTCCAAGTAAATTTTTCATGTGCTACCTTTAAACTATTCAAACTTTATTACTCCTATTTTGTGTCAATGTTTACCAAGCTCATGAGGACGGGGTGGATGTCTTTATGTCAACTGTCAAACAGACTTTACCACCGGACTAGCGGCATATACATCCGCTTATCCATTAATTTTGCAAAAAGAGCTGGCAAATGGGGTGCCCAGTCCCAATTAATTACAACTTTAACCGCTTAATTCTCTTCACATTTTTGCCCTGATTTATCAGTCAAGCAATGACAAACAGTGAAATATCTGCATGTGTAAACAAAAGAGAAAGAGGGATGATCTGCCTTGCTGGTAGAAATAACGTCCTTCATGGGAGCCGCTCTTAAAAGTCTGGTTGGCAGGGGTCATATTGTACTTTCCATTTTCTGATTCGTTGACAATTAACAAACACCTCTCAAAACTTATTTTTACTCTCTTATGATTTCAAAAACTTAAAAAGCTCTAGCACATGATTTAATCCCTGCTTCCCTCTGCGAAGGGCCTTTCTTTTACTTTTATGTTGAGTCAGTTTTCCTACTTCTTTCTATCTTAGAAGCAAACACTAGTGTCAACTTTGGTGCAACAATTTTTATATGCTCGTATATTGCACTTATTATATGCTTTGTGTTGACAAATATCCATGAGATATATATGTTGAAAGTTGAAAGCAATTGCTGAAACTTAAATCTTCCTTTGTGTTGGTTAAATACCTTTTACTTAGAATCTATTGCTTTATGAGTTAACTCTTATGCAAAACTCTTTGATGCTTGTCTCGAAAGTACTATTCATGAAAAGTTTTTGCTTATATGATTCAGTTGTTTGCTCATTATCTACTTGCTAGCAAACTATAGACCATTGACCTGGATCACTTCATTCATAACATGTGCTTTACAATACTATTTGATCAAGATTATGATTGTAGCATGTCACCTCAGAAATTATTTTGTTTTTATCGTTTTACCTACTCGAGGACGAGTAGAACTAAGCTTGGGGATGCTTGATACGTCTCAAACGTATCTATAATTTCTGATGTTCCATGTTGATATTATACCAATTGTTACATGTTTTATATACACTTCATAGCATTTTTATGCATTTTCTGGGACTAACCTATTAACAAGATGCCACAGTGCCAGTTCCTGTTTTCTGCTGTTTTTGTATTCCAGAAAAGCTAGTCTGGAAATATTCTCGGAATTGGACGAAACTTGGACAGAACCTCCTATTTTTCCAACACGAAGACGGAGTCCAGAGGAGAGACGGAGGAGCCACGTGGCACCCACACCATGGGGCCGCGCGGGCCCCCCTGCCGCCGTGGGGTGGTGTGGGGCCCTCGTGGCTCCGCAGCCGCCGCCCTTTCGCCTATTTATTCTTCCCGACGCGAAAACCCTAAATACCCGAGCCATTATCCACGAAAAGTTCCAGAGACGCCGCCGCCGTCAACCCTAGCTCGGGAGGGTTCAGAAGCTCTTCCCGGCACCCTGCCGGAGAGGGGAATCATCACCGGAGGGCTCTACATCACCATGCCTGCCTCCGGAGTGATGCGTGAGTAGTTCATCCTTGGACTACGGGTCCATGGCAGTAGCTAGATGGTTGTCTCTCCACTTTATGCTATCATGTTTAGATCTTGTGAGCTGCCTATCATGATCAAGATCATCTTATTGTAATGCTACATGTTGTGTTTGCTGGGATCCGATGAATATTGAATACTATGTCAAGTTGATTATCAATCTATCTTATATGTTATTTATGATCTTGCATGCTTTCCGTTACTAGTAGATGCTTTGGCCAAGTAGATGCTTGTAACTCCAAGAGTGAGTATTTATGCTAGATAGTGGGTTCATGCCTCCGGTAATCTGGGAGAGTGACAATAACTTCTAAGATTGTGGATGTGCTGTTGCCACTAGGGATAAAATAACCGATGCTTAGCTTAAGGGTACGCCGTTAGGTCTAATGCATTTGTTTACATTACGCACATTACTTAATGCAATTATCCGTTGCTTGCAACTTAATACCAACGGGGAACTCGGTATGACAACCTGGCGGTGGATTATTAGTCATAGACGCTGTTGGATAACGGTCTATGTATTTTGTCGTAATGCCCACATGAATATCATAGTAATCATCATGTCATATATATGCATTGTCATGCGCTCAATATTTTGTCAATTGCCCAGCTGTAATTTGTTCACCCAGCATGTTAGTTATCTTTTATGGAGAGACACCACTAGTGAACTGTGGACCCCGGTCCATTCTTTTACACTGATAATACAACCAACTGCAAACACTGTTCCTTTTCATTCTCTGCAATTTACTACTGTTTTCCACACCATACGTTTAATCCTTTGTTTTCAGCAAGCCGGTGAGATTGACAACCTCACTGTTTCGTTGGGGCAAAGTAGTTTGATTGTGTTGTGTGCAGGTTCCACGTTGGCGCCGGATTCCCTGGTATTGCGCCGTGCCATATTCCGCCACCAACAACCTTCAGAAGTGATTTTTGCTCCTACTGGTTCGATTAAACCTTGGTTTCATGCTGAGGGAAACTGCTGCTACACTGCTTCATACCTTCCTCTTGGGGTCTCCAGCGAACGTGTGATCCACGCAATCAAGCTCTTTTTTCTGGCGCCATTGCCGGGGAGCAAGAGGATTTCTGCAAGGGGAGTTTCACGCTTCCAATCTCTTTACTTTGTTATTGTCTTGCTTAGTTTATTTTTATTTAGTCTTATTTGATTTATTTATCAAAAACACAAAAAAATTAGTTACTTTTATTTTCAAGTTGTTATCTTTCTGTTTTGTTTTTATTTTGCTAAAATGAGTACCCCTGAGAACACTAAGTTGTATGATTTCACTAGCACGAACAACAATGATTTCATTAGTACACCTATTGCTCCACCTGCTTCTAACGCAGAATTCTATGAAATTAAACCTGCACTTTTAAATCTTGTTATGAAAGAGCAATTCTCTGGTGTTAGTACTGATGATGCTGCTGCTCACCTTAATAATTTTGTTGAACTTTGTGAGATGCAAAAGTATAAGGATGTAGATGGTGATATTATTAAACTGAAACTTTTTCCTTTCTCTTTGAGAGGACGTGCTAAAGAATGGTTGCTATTTTTGACTAGAAATAGTATTGATTCATGGACTAAATGCAAAAATGTTTTCATAGGAAAATATTATCCTCCTGCTAAGATTATATTTTGAGAAGTAGCATTATGAATTTCAAACAATTTGATAATGAGCATGTTGCTCAAGCTTGGGAGAGAATGAAATCATTGGTAAAGAATTGTCCCACCTGGACTGACTGCTTGGATGATCATTGCTAGCGCTAAGTTGACGAGGGAATATCTCCCCGGCAACAGCACCAGAAACTATGCTTGTACATCACACGTCAGTTGGGAACCCCAAGAGGAAGGTATGATGAGTGCAGCGGCAAGTTTTCCCTCAGTATGAAACCAAGGTTTAATCGAACCAATAGGAAAACGAGGTTTGCTTCGAAGGTGTTGGTGAAGGAGTGTAGTGCGGCGCAACACCAGGGATTCCGGTGCCAACGTGGAACCTGCACAACACAATCAAATTACTTTGCCCCAACTTAACAGTGAGGTTGTCAATCTCACCGGCTTGCTGAAAACAAAGGGTTAAACGTATCGTATGGAAAATGATGTTTGTTTGCATAAAACAGTAGAGAACAATGATTGCAGTAGATTGTATTTCAGATGTAAAAGAATGGACCGGGGTCCATAGTTCACTAGTGGTGTCTCTCCAATAAGATAACTAACATGCTGGGTAAACAAATTACAGCTGGGCAATTGACAATTGATAAGTGCATATAACATGCATGTGTGAGTTGTGGCTACTATGAGATTCATTTGGGCATTACGACAAAGTACATAGACCGCTATCCAGCATGCATCTATGCCTAAATAGTCTACTTTCCGGTTAACATCCGTACCCCTTCCAGTATTAAGTTGCAAGCAACAGACAATTGCATTAAGTAATGTGCGTAATGTAAACAATACATTCATCCTTGAATAAAGCATTGCTGTTTTACCCCTAGTGGCAACAACACATCTACAACCTTAGAACTTGCTGTCACTATCCCAGGTTAAATAGAGGTTGAACCCAACTATCATGCATAAATACCCCCTCTTGGAGTCACAAGTATTCACTTGGCCAAGGCTTCAACAAGTAACGGAGAGCATGCAAGATCACAAGTGACATAGACATGATAATATAATATTCAACTCCACATAGGTATCAATATAAGTCAGATCCCAGCAAACGCAACATGTAGCATTACAATAAGATGATCTTGATCATGATAGGCAGCTCACAAGATCTAAACATGATGGCACAAGTGGAGAAGACAACCATCTAGCTACTGCTATGGACCCATAGTCCAAGGATGAACTACTCACGCATCACTCCGGAGGCGGGCATGGCGATGTAGAGCCCTCCGGTGATGATTCCCCTCTCCGGCAGGGTGCCGGGAAGAGCTTCAGAAACCCCCCAAGTTAGGGTTGACGACGGCGGCGGCAGCGAATATGTTCTGGATGAAAGGCTCGGTGCTTTAGGGTTTTCACGCCTCGGGGAATAAATAGGCGAAGGGGCGATGTTGGCGGACCCCCGAGGGGCCCAAACCACCTGGCGGCGCGGTGGGGCCCACTGCCGCGCGAGCCTGTGGTTTGGCCACCTCGTGGCTCTCATTCGTCTCTCCTTCGGACTCCGTGTACGTGTTGGAAAAATAGGGACTTGGCCTTTTGTTTCGTGCAATTCCGAGAATATTTCCAGAAGTAACTTTCTGAAACCAAAAACAGCAGAAAACAGGGAACTGGCACTGTGGCATCTTGTTAATAGGTTAGTCCCAGAAAATGCATAAAAGTGATATGAAGTGTATATAAAACATGTAGCAAATGGTATAATATAAGCATGGAACAGCAGAAATTATGGATACGTTGGAGACGTATCAATCATCCAAACCTTTTATGCAGGATTAAATTTTTCTTCAAGAAACCTATTGGATTCGGCCTCTGGAGGTACCTTTATGTCCATCACTTTGGGTGCTGCAACAAAGCTTCTTGATGATATGATGATAAATTATTCTGAATGGCACACCGAAAGAGCTCCACAAGGTAAGAAGGTAAATTCTGTTGAAGAAACCTCTTCCTTGAGTGATAAGATTGATACTATTATGTCTATGCTTACAAATGGAAAATGCATGTTGATCCAAATAATGTTCCTTTAGCTTCTTTGGTTGCTCAAGAAGAGCATGTTGATGTGAACTTCATTAAAAATAATAACTTCAACAACAATGCTTATAGGAATAATTTTGGTAATAACAATTATAAGCCCTATCCTTTTAATAGTGGCAATGGTTATGTTAATTCTTATGGTAATTCCTACAACAATAATAAGAGTGTACCCTCTGATCTTGAAGTCATGCTTAAGGATTTTATTAGTACACAAACTGCTTTCAATAAATCTGTTGAGGAAAAGTTTGGGAAAATTGATGTTCTTGCCTCTAAAGTTGATAGTCTTGCTCTTGATGTTGATTTGTTAAAAATTAAAACTATGCCTCATGATGTTAAAGAGAGCAAAACTCTCAATGCTATTCAAGTTAAAATTGATAATAATGTGAGGATGTTAGCTGATTTACATGCTAGGTGGGCAAGAGAGGATGAAATTGCTAAAAAGAATAGTATTGCTAGAGTTTATACTATTACTACTACTGAAAATGCTGTAAACTCAAGTGTTAACAAACCTCCTACTATCAATGGTAAAGTAATTGGTGTTGGCAATGTCTCTACTTCTGTTGCAAAACGTTTAAAATTGCCTGAAAACACTGAAACTGTTCCTGATAAAAGTGCTGAAATTTTTCGAGATGTGGGAGACAATGGTCCCATTACTTTTGATAATAATGATTTTGATTTTGATGGTTGCAATATTTCTGAAGTAATTAAGTTCTTGCAAAAGCTAGCTAGAAGTCCTAATGCTAGTGCTATAAACATGGCTTTTACTAAACATATTACTAATGCTCTCATGCAAGTTAGGGAAGAGAAATTAAAACATGAAGCTTCTATCCCTAGGAAGTTAGAAGATGGTTGGGAGCCCATCATTAAAATGAAGTGAATGATTTTGATTGCAATGCTTTATGTGATCTTGGTGCTAGTATTTCTGTTATGCCTAAGAAACTCTATGATATGCTTGATTTAGCACCTTTGGAACACTGTTATTTGGATGTTCACCTTGCTGATAATACTATAAAGAAACCTTTGGGGAGAGTTGATGATGTTTTTATAATGGTTAACAATAACCTTGTCCCCGTTGATTTTGTTGTTTTGGATATTGAATGCAATGCTTCTTGTCCTATTGTTTTGGGAAGACCTTTTCTTAGAACTGTTGGTGCTATTATTGATATGAGAGAGGGGAATATTAAATATCAATTCCCACTCAAGAAAGGTATGGAACACTTCCCTAGAAAGAAGATGAAGTTACCTTTTGATTCTATTGTTAGAGCAAATTATTCTGTTGATGCTTCATCACTTGGAAACACTTGATTCTTACTTTCTGCGCCTAGCTGAAAGGCGTTAAAGAAAAGCGCTTATGGGAGACAACCCATTATTTTATTTCTGCAATTTTTCTTTTTTTGAGTCAAGGAGTTGTTTACTTCTGTAACAATTCCTTTGTATCTTTATTTTATCGCATTGTTGTGCCAAGTATTGCCTCTAATAGGAAGATGATGCTAGATTTGGATTTCTGCGCAGGAACAGATTTCTGCTGTTCACCGTTTTAATTCTGTAAAATCACAGAAAAATTATTTAAATCTGAAATTTTTGTGCGTGATCCTCAGATATGTACGCATCTTTCGTTAGTTTAAAGTTTTTCGATCTGAGCAACGTAAGTGCCTCGAAAAAATTCGTCTTTGCGGACTGTTCTGTTTAGACAGATTCTGTCTTTTATTTTTCGCATTCTCTCTTTTACTAGTGTTGAGTGGAATTCTTTTTTAGGGTGAAGAGCTTCACATAACATCAGTGGCAGTAGCTAATGTTAAAAGTAACGGTCATGTTTGTGTCCTTATAGAACATGTGAGTTTTTGATTGTGCACTAACCCTCTAATGAGAATTACTTTGAGTTTGGTGTGGCGGAAGTTTTCAAGGGTCAAGAGAGAAGGATGATATAATGTGATCAAGAAGAGTGAAGAGCTTAAGCTTGGGGATGCTCCCATGGATCACCCCAGCATATTTCAAGAAGACTCAAGCGTCTAAGCTTGGGGATGCCCAAGGCATCCCCTTCTTCATCAGCAACTTATCAGGTCATCTCTAGTGAAACTATATTTTAATTCTTTCACATCATATGTGCTTTACTTGGAGCGTCTGTGTGCTTTTATTTTCAGTATTTTATTTTTCTTATGGTCAACTTGATTGGACCCCAGCATTCTTGATTGGGAGAGAGACACGCTCCGCTTTTTCATATGAATACTCCTATTCTTCACTTATACTTGTTGAGTATTCTTATCTAGCTATTGCTATGCTTTTAGCTCCTGTTTTGCATGCATCTCTTATTCAGAGCTGTTAGTTCTTTTAAAGAAAGTACTCTCTTGCTTCACTTATAATTGTTTGGAGAGTTTATGTTGAAATAAATTGATTGGTGTTTGGTTGGAACAGAAAATGTTGCATGTGGTAGATGGTATAATGGAAAAAGCTTACATATTCTTGTAGATCATTGTATTGGATAATTTGATACTTGTCAATTGTTTTGAGTTATCAAGTAGTTCATGTTTAAGCTTTTGTATCATGTAGTTAAAACCTATTAATGAAGAACTACCGTAAAGCTCGTTGAAATTTGGTTTGCATGATTGGTATCTCTAAGGTCTAGATATTTTCTAGTAAAAGGGTTTGGTTAACAAGGAAGACAGTGTAGAGTCTTATAATGCTTGCAATATGTTTTCATATAAGCTTGCTGTGTCGGTTGATATCCTGTGTTTGCTTCAAATAACCTTGCTAGCCTAAACTCTGTACTGAGAGGGAATGCTTCTCGTGCATCCAAAACCTTGAGCCAAAATCCATGCCATCTGTGTCCACCATAACTACCTATATGTGGTATTTCTTGCCATTCCAAGTAAATTTTTCATGTGCTACCTTTAAACTATTCAAACTTTATTACTCCTATTTTGTGTCAATGTTTACCAAGCTCATGAGGACGGGGTGGATGTCTTTATGTCAACTGTCAAACAGACTTTACCACCGGACTAGCGGCATATACATCCGCTTATCCATTAATTTTGCAAAAAGAGCTGGCAAATGGGGTGCCCAGTCCCAATTAATTACAACTTTAACCGCTTAATTCTCTTCACATTTTTGCCCTGATTTATCAGTCAAGCAATGACAAACAGTGAAATATCTGCATGTGTAAACAAAAGAGAAAGAGGGATGATCTGCCTTGCTGGTAGAAATAACGTCCTTCATGGGAGCCGCTCTTAAAAGTCTGGTTGGCAGGGGTCATATTGTACTTTCCATTTTCTGATTCGTTGACAATTAACAAACACCTCTCAAAACTTATTTTTACTCTCTATGATTTCAAAAACTTAAAAAGCTCTAGCACATGATTTAATCCCTGCTTCCCTCTGCGAAGGGCCTTTCTTTTACTTTTATGTTGAGTCAGTTTTCCTACTTCTTTCTATCTTAGAAGCAAACACTAGTGTCAACTTTGGTGCAACAATTTTTATATGCTCGTATATTGCACTTATTATATGCTTTGTGTTGACAAATATCCATGAGATATATATGTTGAAAGTTGAAAGCAATTGCTGAAACTTAAATCTTCCTTTGTGTTGGTTAAATACCTTTTACTTAGAATCTATTGCTTTATGAGTTAACTCTTATGCAAAACTCTTTGATGCTTGTCTCGAAAGTACTATTCATGAAAAGTTTTTGCTTATATGATTCAGTTGTTTGCTCATTATCTACTTGCTAGCAAACTATAGACCATTGACCTGGATCACTTCATTCATAACATGTGCTTTACAATACTATTTGATCAAGATTATGATTGTAGCATGTCACCTCAGAAATTATTTTGTTTTTATCGTTTTACCTACTCGAGGACGAGTAGAACTAAGCTTGGGGATGCTTGATACGTCTCAAACGTATCTATAATTTCTGATGTTCCATGTTGATATTATACCAATTGTTACATGTTTTATATACACTTCATAGCATTTTTATGCATTTTCTGGGACTAACCTATTAACAAGATGCCACAGTGCCAGTTCCTGTTTTCTGCTGTTTTTGTATTCCAGAAAAGCTAGTCTGGAAATATTCTCGGAATTGGACGAAACTTGGACAGAACCTCCTATTTTTCCAACACGAAGACGGAGTCCAGAGGAGAGACGGAGGAGGGCCACGTGGCACCCACACCATGGGGCCGCGCGGCCCCCCTGCCGCGCGTGGGGTGGTGTGGGGCCCTCGTGGCTCCGCAGCCGCCGCCCTTTCGCCTATTTATTCTTCCCGACGCGAAAACCCTAAACCCGAGCCATTATCCACGAAAAGTTCCAGAGACGCCGCCGCCGTCAACCCTAGCTCGGGAGGGTTCAGAAGCTCTTCCCGGCACCCTGCCGGAGAGGGGAATCATCACCGGAGGGCTCTACATCACCATGCCTGCCTCCGGAGTGATGCGTGAGTAGTTCATCCTTGGACTACGGGTCCATGGCAGTAGCTAGATGGTTGTCTCTCCACTTTATGCTATCATGTTTAGATCTTGTGAGCTGCCTATCATGATCAAGATCATCTTATTGTAATGCTACATGTTGTGTTTGCTGGGATCCGATGAATATTGAATACTATGTCAAGTTGATTATCAATCTATCTTATATGTTATTTATGATCTTGCATGCTTTCCGTTACTAGTAGATGCTTTGGCCAAGTAGATGCTTGTAACTCCAAGAGTGAGTATTTATGCTAGATAGTGGGTTCATGCCTCCGGTAATCTGGGAGAGTGACAATAACTTCTAAGATTGTGGATGTGCTGTTGCCACTAGGGATAAAATAACCGATGCTTAGCTTAAGGGTACGCCGTTAGGTCTAATGCATTTGTTTACATTACGCACATTACTTAATGCAATTATCCGTTGCTTGCAACTTAATACCAACGGGGAACTCGGTATGACAACCTGGCGGTGGATTATTAGTCATAGACGCTGTTGGATAACGGTCTATGTATTTTGTCGTAATGCCCACATGAATATCATAGTAATCATCATGTCATATATATGCATTGTCATGCGCTCAATATTTTGTCAATTGCCCAGCTGTAATTTGTTCACCCAGCATGTTAGTTATCTTTTATGGAGAGACACCACTAGTGAACTGTGGACCCCGGTCCATTCTTTTACACTGATAATACAACCAACTGCAAACACTGTTCCTTTTCATTCTCTGCAATTTACTACTGTTTTCCACACCATACGTTTAATCCTTTGTTTTCAGCAAGCCGGTGAGATTGACAACCTCACTGTTTCGTTGGGGCAAAGTAGTTTGATTGTGTTGTGTGCAGGTTCCACGTTGGCGCCGGATTCCCTGGTATTGCGCCATGCCATATTCCGCCACCAACAACCTTCAGAAGTGATTTCTTGCTCCTACTGGTTCGATTAAACCTTGGTTTCATACTGAGGGAAACTGCTGCTACACTGCTTCATACCTTCCTCTTGGGGTCTCCCACGAACGTGTGATCCACGCAATCAACATCCAACACAAACAACAACTCATGGCAAATATTCCCATAATCTTTAATCCAAAGAGTCACACTCGGCACGCGCACTGTCAACTTCGCACCGTGGGACTGATGACGTGAAAGCACACGTTCGTTGGGAGACCCCAAGAGGAAGGTATGAAGCAGTGCAGCAGCAAGTTTTCCCTCAGTAAGATACCAAGGTTATCAATCCAGTAGGAGTAAGAAATCACTTCTGAAGGTTGTCAGTGGCGCGCTGACGTGGAACCTGCACACAACACAATCAAACTACTTTGCCCCAACGAAACAGTGAGGTTGTCAATCTCACCGGCTTGCTGAAAACAAAGGATTAAACGTATGGTGTGGAAAATAGTGTTTAATTGCAGAGAATGAAAAGGAACAATGATTGCAGTGGGTTGTATTATCAGTGTAAAAGAATGAACCGGGGTCTACAGTTCACTAGTGGTGTCTCTCCATAAAAGATAACTAACATGCTGGGTGAACAAATTACAGCTGGGCAATTGATAAAATATTGAGCGCGTAACAATGCATATATATGACAAGATGACTACTATGATATTCAATTAGGCATTACAACATGATAATAGACCGTTATCCAACAGCATCTATGACTAATAATCCACCTTCAGGTTGACATCCGTGTTCCCCGTTGGTATTAAGTTGCAAGCAACAGATTATTACATTAAGTAAAGTGCGTAATGTAAACAATACAATTATCCTTAGACAAAGCATTGCTGTTTTACCCCTAGTGACAACAACACATCCACAACCTTAGAAGTTGCTGTCACTCTTCCAAATTACTGGAGACTGAACCCACTATCTAGCATAAATACTCCCTCTTGGAGTTAAAAGCATCTACTTGGCCAAAGCATCTACTAGTAACAGAGCATGCAAGATCATAAATAACATATAAGATAGATTGATAATCAACTTGACATAGTATTCAATATTCATCGGATCCCAGCAAACACAACATGTAGCATTACAATAATATGATCTTGATCATGATAGGCAGCTCACAAGATCTAAACATGATAGCACAAGGAGGAGACAACCATCTAGCTACTGCTATGGACCCGTAGTCCAAGGATGAACTACTCACGCATCACTCCGGAGGCAGGCATGGCGATGTAGAGCCCTCCGGTGATGATTCCCCTCTCCGGCAGGGTGCCGGGAAGAGCTTCTGAACCCTCCCGAGCTAGGGTTGACGACGGCGGCGTCTCTGGAACTTTTCGTGGATAATGGCTCGGGTATTTAGGGTTTTCGTGTCGGGGGATTATATAGGCGAAAGGGCGGCGGCTGGAGGCACCCGAGGGGGCCACACCACCCCACGGCGCAGGAGGTGGGCCCGCGCCGCCCCATGGTGTGGCTGCCTCCTAGGTCGTCTCCGTCTCTCCTTTGGACTCCGTGTACGTGTTGGAAAAATAGGAGGTCCTGTCCAAGTTTCGTCCAATTCCGAGAATATTTCCAGAACAGCTTTTCTGGAATACAAAAACAGCAGAAAACAGGAACTGGCACTGTGGCATCTTGTTAATAGGTTAGTCCCAGAAAATGCATAAAAATGCTATGAAGTGTATATAAAACATGTAGCAATTGGTATAATATAACATGGAACATCAGAAATTATAGATACGTTTGAGACGTATCAAGCATCCCCAAGCTTAGTTCTACTCGTCCTCGAGTAGGTAAAACGATAAAAACAAAATAATTTCTGAGGTGACATGCTACCATCATAATCTTGATCAAATAGTATTGTAAAGCACATGTTATGAATGAAGTGATCCAGGTCAATGGTCTATAGTTTGCTAACAAATAGATAATGAGCAAACAACTGAATCATATAAGCAAAAACTTTTCATGAATAGTACTTTCGAGACAAGCATCAAAAAGTTTTGCATAAGAGTTAACTCATAAAGCAATAGATTCTAAGTAAAAGGTATTTAACCAACACAAAGGAAGATTTAAGCTTCAGCAATTGCTTTCAACTTTCAACATGTATATCTCATGGATATTTGTCAACACAAAGCAATATAATAAGTACAATATACTAGCATATAAAAATTGTTGCACCAAAGTTGACACTAGTGTTTGCTTCTGAGATAGAAAGAAGTAGGAAACTGACTCAACATAAAAGTAAAAGAAAGGCCCTTCGCAGAGGGAAGCAGGGATTAAATCATGTGCTAGAGCTTTTTAAGTTTTTGAAATCATATAGAGAGTAAAAATAAATTTTGGAGGTGTTTGTTAATTGTCAACGAATCAGAAAATGGAAAGTACAATATGACCCCTGCCAACCAGACTTTTAAGAGCGGCTCCCATGAAGGACGTTATTTCTACCAGCAAGGCAGATCATCCCTCTTTCTCTTTTGTTTACACATGCAGATATTTCACTGGTATCATTGCTTGACTGATAAATCAGGGCAAAAATGTGAAGAGAATTAAGCGGTTAAAGTTGTAATTAATTGGGACTGGGCACCCCATTTGCCAGCTCTTTTTGCAAAATTAATGGATAAGCGGATGTATATGCCACTAGTCCGGTGGTAAAGTCTGTTTGACAGGTGACATAAAGACATCCACCCCGTCCTCATGAGCTTGGTAAACATTGACACAAAAAGGAATAATAAAGTTTTGAATAGTTTAAAGGTAGCACATGAAAAATTTACTTGGAGTGGCAAGGAAATACCACATATAGGTAGTTATGGTGGACACAAATGGCATGGATTTTGGCTCAAGGTTTTGGATGCACGAGAAGCATTCCCTCTCAGTACAGATTTAGGCTAGCAAGGTTATTTGAAGCAAACACAGGATATCAACCGGTACAACAAGACTCATATGAAAACATATTGCAAGCATTATAAGACTCTATACTGTCTTCCTTGTTAACCAAACCCTTTTACTAGAAAATATCTAGACCTTAGAGATACCAATCATACAAACCAAATTTCAACAAGCTTTACGGTATTTCTTCACTAATAGGTTTTAACCACATGATACAAAAGCTTAAACATGAACTACTTGATAACTCAAAACAATTGACAAGTATCAAATTATCCAAGACAGTGATCTACAAGAATATGTAAGCTTTTTCATTATACCATCTACCACATGCAGCATTTTCTGTTCCAACCAAACACCAATCAATTATTTCAACACAAACTCTCCAAATTATAAGTGAAGCAAGAGAGTACTTTATCTAAAAGAACTAACAGCTCTGAACAAGAGATGCATGAAAAACAGGAGCTAAAAGCATAGCAGTAGCTAACAAGAATACTCAACAAGTATAAGTGAAGAATAGGAGTATTCACATGAAAAAGCGGAGCGTGTCTCTCTCCCAAACAAGATTGCTAGGATCCAACAAGTTGATCTCAGAAAATAAAATAACAATGCGAAAATAAAAGCACACAGACGCTCCAAGTAAAGCACATATGATGTGAAAGAATTAAAATATAGTTTCACTAGAGATGACCTGATAAGTTGCTGATGAAGAAGGGGATGCCTTGGGCATCCCCAAGCTTAGACGCTTGAGTCTTCTTGAAATATGCTGGGGTGATCCATGGGAGCATCCCCAAGCTTAAGCTCTTCACTCTTCTTGATCACATTATATCATCCTCCTCTCTTGACCCTTGAAAACTTCCGCCACACCAAACTCAGAATAATTCTCATTAGAGGGTTAGTGCACAATCAAAAACTCACATGTTCTATAAGGACACAAACATGACAATTACTTTTAAACATTAGCTACTGCCACTGATGTTATGTGAAGCTCTTCCACCAAAAAAGAATTCCACTCAACACTAGTAAAAGAGAGAATGCAAAATAAAAGACAGAATCTGTCTAAAACAGAACAGTCCGTAAAGACGAATTTTTTCGAGGCACTTACGTTGCTCAATCGAAAAACTCAAAACTAAAAAGATGCGTACATATCTGAGGATCACGCACAAAAATTTCAGATTTAAATAATTTTTCTGTGATTTTACAGAAGCAATACGGTGAACAGCAGAAATCTGTTCCTGCGCAGAAATCCAAATCTAGCATCATCTTCCTATTAGAGGCCTACTTGGCACAACAATGCAAGAAAATAAAGATACAAAGGCATTGTTACAGAAGTAAACAACCCTTGACTAAAAACTGAAAACAAAAGATAATGGGTTGCCTCCCAAAAGCGCTTTCTTTAATGCCTTTTAGCTAGGCTATAAGATTTTAATGATGCTCTCATAAGAATAAGAGTTGAAAAAAAAAGAGCATCAAGAGGCAAATATCAAACACATTTAAGTCTAACCCACTTCCTATGCAAAGGAATCTTGTAACAAAATAAATTATTGAAGCATAAAGCAACTAGCATAGAAAGATGAAACAAATACAACTTCAAAACTTTCAACATAAAGAGAATTGTTTTAGTGACTTGAAAACTTTTACAACCATATTTTCCTCTCTCATAATAACTTTCAGTAGCATCATGAACAAACTCAACAATATAACTATCACATAAAGCATGCTTTTCATGATCTACAAACACATAATTTTTATTAAGCTAAAAAACAGTGGGGTTATCAAACCCACTTTTGACAATAATAGTATAATAAATATCATTAGGCAATATAGGACCATCATCAAGAGCATTATCATATATAACATTAGGGAGCACATTTTTACTTTCTGCAATTTCCTTTTCTTGAGTCAAGGATTGTTACTTCAAATTTATCAAAAGGAGATATTTCAATAGAATCATGACATTCAACAATATAGCATTTTCCTCCTTAGGTAGGCATGGAGGGTAATCATATAATGTAAGAGTTAAAGAGTTACTATCATTAGAAGGTAGATCCTCCTTTTGATCATCACTCTCTTCCTCTTTTTCATCAAATGAGCTTTCAGTTTCAGCAGTTTCTTCTCCCACAGGTTCCTGAAAGGTAGCAAGTTGTTCTGGAGAATAAGTTTTCTCAAGAAATTCAGTGATATAAGGATTATCATTGTAATATTCAAGGCAATAACCAAGTATAGCAAAATTTCAGATTTATAAGGAGAATCATCATCGTGAATATAACCAGCAATTTCATAGGCACCTTTAAAAACAAAAAATTCTTCAGTTTGTTCAAGATTACCAAAGTCATAGTTTCCTTTAGCATAAGCAGCCAAGGTTTCATTATCATTATAATCACATTGGAAAGGGAGGTGTTTATGCCTTCTACAACATAATGATTCATTAAAGCAGTAGGATTCATCATAAGTAGAGCACAAGTTCTTAGCAAAATAATTCAATTTATATATAAGTTTCCCTTTTTGAGACAAGCGGTATTCCTTATAAAATTTGTGTTCCTCCGTGAACCCACTTAGCCAATAAGATTTTGTTTCAAAGAGAAAACCATTGATACAATAAATAACTAGACATAATAACAAACCGAAATAAACTAATGCAAGAAACTAATTTTTTGTGTTTTTGATAAAAAGCAAACAAGACAAGATAAAAATAAACTAAGCAAGACAATAACAAAGTAAAGAGATTGGAAGCGTGAGACTCCCCTTGCAGAAATCCTCTTACTCCCCGGCAACGGCGCCAGAAAAATTGCTTGATGACGTGAAAGCACACGTTCGTTGGGAGACCCCAAGAGGAAGGTATGAAGCAGTGCAGCAGCAAGTTTTCCCTCAGTAAGATACCAAGGTTATCAATCCAGTAGGAGTAAGAAATCACTTCTGAAGGTTGTCAGTGGCGCGTTGACATGGAACCTGCACACAACACAATCAAACTACTTTGCCCCAACGAAACAGTGAGGTTGTCAATCTCACCGGCTTGCTGAAAACAAAGGATTAAACGTATGGTGTGGAAAATAGTGTTTAATTGCAGAGAATGAAAAGGAACAATGATTGCAGTTGGTTGTATTATCAGTGTAAAGAATGGACCGGGGTCCACAGTTCACTAGTGGTGTCTCTCCATAAAAGATAACTAACATGCTGGGTGAACAAATTACAGCTGGGCAATTGATAAAATATTGAGCGCATAACAATGCATATATATGACAAGATGACTACTATGATATTCAATTGGGCATTACAACATGATACATAGACCGTTATCCAACAACATCTATGACTAATAATCCACCTTCAGGTTGACATCCGTGTTCCCCGTTGGTATTAAGTTGCAAGCAACAGATTATTGCATTAAGTAAAGTGCGTAATGTAAACAATACAATTATCCTTAGACAAAGCATTGTTGTTTTACCCCTAGTGGCAACAACACATCCACAACTTAGAAGTTGTTGTCACTCTCCCAGATTACTGGAGACTGAACCCACTATCTAGCATAAATACTCCCTCTTGGAGTTAAAATCATCTACTTGGCCAAAGCATCTACTAGTAACGGAGAGCATGCAAGATCATAAATAACATATAAGATAGATTGATAATCAACTTGACATAGTATTCAATATTCATCGGATCCCAGCAAACACAACATGTAGCATTACAATAATATGATCTTGATCATGATAGGCAGCTCACAAGATCTAAACATGATAGCACAAGGGAGAGACAACCATCTAGCTACTGCTATGGACCCGTAGTCCAAGGATGAACTACTCACGCATCACTCCGGAGGCAGGCATGGCGATGTAGAGCCCTCCGGTGATGATTCCCCTCTCCGGCAGGGTGCCGGGAAGAGCTTCTGAACCCTCCCGAGCTAGGGTTGACGATGGCGGCGTCTCTGGAACTTTTCGTGGATAATGGCTCGGGTCTTTAGGGTTTTCGCGTCGGGGGATTATATAGGCGAAAGGGCGGCGGCTGGAGGCACCCGAGGGGGCCACAGCACCCCACGGCGCGGCAGGAGGTGGGCCCGCGCCGCCCATGGTGTGGCTGCCTCCTAGGTCGTCTCCGTCTCTCCTTTGGACTCCGTGTATGTGTTGGAAAAATAGGAGGTCCTGTCCAAGTTTCGTCCAATTACGAGAATATTTCCAGAACAGCTTTTCTGGAATACAAAAACAGCAGAAAACAGGAACTGGCACTGTGCCATCTTGTTAATAGGTTAGTCCCAGAAAATGCATAAAAATGCTATGAAGTGTATATAAAACATGTAGCAATTGGTATAATATAAACATGGAACATCAGAAATTATAGATACGTTTGAGACGTATCAGGGACAAAGATGACTCCGGAGTTTACATTAATAAAACCACTTGAGTAGCATATTCATAAGATAATGAAGAGTAACATCTATGGATTCAACTAGATTACAAAGCTCATGATCACATATAGATCACACCATGGGAGAGAGAGATAAACCACATTGCTACCGGCATGAGCCCTCAGCTCGATGAAGAACTACTCCCTCCTCATCATGGGAGGCAGCAACGGCGATGATGGAGGTGGTGGCGTCGATGGAGATGGCTCCGGGGGCAATTCCCCGTCCCGGCAGGGTGCCAGGACAGAGATACTTCTGTCCCCCAAATTAGGGTTTTGGATGGCGGCGGAGCTACGGAGCTTTTCTGGAGAAATCCATCGGGGATTAGGGTTTTTATGCCGGTTCAATATATAGTCCGAGGGCGGCGCGAGGCGACGCCCTAGGCGGCCACGCCACCCCTGGGCGCGACCAGGTCTGATTCCTTCTGGTGGCGCCGAGGTGTCGTCTGGGGGCTGTGGGCCTCCTATGGACTTGTCCTTTTGGCCCACGGAGTCTTCTGGCATTTTAGAATTACTGAATTTGTTCAGATTTTCTGAGCCACTTTCATTTTTGGACCTTTTCTGCAATGCACAGACAAATAAACAGGAACTGTCACTTTGGCATCTTGTTAATAGGTTAGTTACAGAAAATGCATAATAGTGCTATGAAGTGTATATAAAACATGTAGCAATTGGCATAATATCAACATGGAACATAAAAAATTATAGATACGTTTGAGACGTATCAGGCCCTAAGTGTCAACCATTAAGCATAACAAGTTGCAACAAGTTGCAACAATGACATAGAGCACTAACAACGGATACTAGGCACTATGCCCTAACAATCTTACATCTATTACGTAAACAATCTCATCCATACCCTACCATCCCCTTCAGCCTACAGCGGGAATTACTCACACATGGATGGTTGATGGAGAGGCGGCGGTGATGATGATGGCGATGATCTCCTCCAAATACCCGTCCCGGCAGGGTGCCAGAATGGAGTTTCTGATCTCCGAACTAGGGTTTTTGGTGGCGGCGGAGCTCTGGAGTGTTTCTGGGAAAAGCGTCTGATCTCCCGAGCGTTTTAGGTCATAGAGAATAAGTAGTCCAGAGGGCGGCGGCGGGGGCCACACGAGGCGGCCACACCACCCTAGGGGCGGCCCACCTCTGCCCGCACCGAGGGTGGTGTGGAGCCCGTGTGCTCCGTCTCCGCTTCGTCTTCTGGCTCCACGGGTATCTGAAAAAATAGGACTTCTGTAAATTTTCAGGATTTTTCCCGAAACTTTGACTTTCTGCAAAAAACATGACATCAGGGCAATTCTGCTGAAAACAACGTTAGTCCATGTTAGTTACATTCAAATCACACAAATTAGAGATAACACAATAGCAAAAGTGTTCGGGAAGTGGATACGTTTTGGACGTATCACATATTTCCACTGAGTCCTCCGTGAATATTTTCCTTTTCCATCACCAGCCTCTTTAGTTGCCTGGGCCTGTTTAACCCTTTCTTTCATTCTCTGCCTCACGGGCCGAGTTGCGCTGTCGTTCCTCCTACTCCATCCGGAGGTAGTCTCATCACTTTTCATCCCCATGTCCTAACAAAACAGACTTGACTTGATCCATTCTATATTCTTTCAACTCTCTCTTGCTCCACTTTCGCTCGTGTTACAGCCTTTTCCCGACGCCCCTCCTTATGGAAGCTTTTCCATGCTTGGCGCAACCTCACTTGAGTATCACCGGACCACTCAAGCCGGCAGCTCCGTATCAATCCAACGATAGTACGGGCACATGGGCTGAGGAGACCGCAACAAAAAAAAAATCCGTAAATAATCAACAATAACACAAACAATATATGTGCTCATCATTCTTAAGACATACGAAGGCTTGTCGTACGGTGAATTTGGAACGATTGGATCATGTTCATAGTTGGGACACATGAAAAGCTTCATGCCCATCTTATCAGAAAAACTCGTCACCTCCGTCACCTTGCATGGCCCGCCGCACCAACACCACACGACTTCTACCCCCGGTGGCAGCCTCACACCCTTCATCTAATCATCTTCTTAGGCCTAATAGCTTGGTTGGAGCAAGGCAAACTCATAGAGCCACTACAAATTTGATGAGAAAAACTAGCACTGGATTCTGATTGCCTCGATGAAGAACGAAGATAACTGGGCCGAGAAAAATATGGCGGGAACCATAAAAAGCCAAAAGGGTGGATGAAAGTGTGAAATGATATTTTAAATATGGTTAAGAGTTGGTAATTTTTTTGTTATTCGAGATAACCATGTTTATTTTTTTTCGAACATTTATGAATTTGAGATAAATAAATAGGATTTAAAAAAACATTTTGACATGTTCAACATATTGTTCTCATGTAGAGTTGGTTATTTTTGGTATTTCAAATAACCATAGTTAATTTGTTCGAACATTCATGAATTATCCCTAGTTAGTACATATCGCTATGGAATTTTTTTCCAGCCCATTACACAGGCATTCGCGAGAGTACTGCTATTGTGAGGATTAAAAATCGTAACCTAAACTATTAAGCAGACAAAAACATCAATTCTCCTCCATGTCGCCGGAGAGGTATGCGGGCGGGAGGCAAATCCATGGGCTTGCCGTGGGAGTTGGAGGGGTGAGTTTCTTTGCCTTAGCCGCTATGGTGGCAAGAGAAAACATTTTTTTACAACTATGTTTTATCATATATTCTACTCTGTTAAAATTTTAAACGTAACAATGAGTAGTAAATTAGCCTACTTTCTTTGGCTTTGTCAATTTATTGCTAAGGCTGATATGGACATTTCATCGTCTTTCCCAAGTGATTATAAATGATTGCATAAGAAAATGTGTAAAGATATTGACCCTAATAGTAAACCATGTATTGACACACGATTCATATGCCTTCACCGAAAAGCTTCATTAAGACGATAAAACCTAATGCTATTTTATAGGTTTTTTATACCGCACCCGTGAAGACAAAACACGGCCATACTGTTACGTGAGGAAGTGAAGCATGGTCTTAATTCATGAAATAGGAAACAAATATAATCTTCGTTGATTCAGCGGAAAGAAGAGCGAAGAAGATAAATACCTCAACATTATTTTTTCCTTTTTTCAACAACCACCTTTTGTTCACCATAAATTCATACAAACTGTTTCAACAACCACCTTTTGTCCACCGTCTGTGTGACGTCAGCAGCGGGGAGAGCCTCCCACGGTGACGACGGCGACGACCACGGCGGCGGCGCACCACCGTGTCCCAGGACGCGCGTGTGGGTGTCGCGGATGCGCGTGGACGCGAGGTGGCCGCAGGCAGCGGCGCCGCTGAATCTTGGTCGTCGGAGCGTCCCGGAGCCGTGCGAATGCGGCGGATCGAGCGATCACGGCGGCGTCGATTGCGGCGACTCTGGGGCGTTCCGGCACGTGTTCGTGGGCGAGGAGGGAGAGGACGCGGCGGCGAAGCGTTCCGCGTGCTTCGATCTGAACGGGGAGAGGCGGAGCGGCCGTAGCGCGCGTCGGCGGCAGCGGCGGGCGCGGCCGTCGCGGGAGAAGAAGGAGGAAGGGGCAGATGTGATGCATTTTTACACGGAAGTTCCTGGGTTTTCGCAAAATTACGAACCAGTCCTTTGTGGGTTTTTTTTTTGTAAAAATCTGCGCCAAAAACCGTGCGAGAGGGGTGACCGGCTGGCTACCGGCGCGGCGGGTGGTAACCGTCGACGTGGCGCGTGCTGGTTCGTGCGCTTCCGTGCGTACTGTTCCCAGGAACAGTACCACGCGGCGGGGCTGGCGTGGCTCGATCCTGGCCGTCCGTTTACAGATCGGACGGCCAGAGGAAAGCAGGCGACGTGGCGCGCTGGAGACACCGAGGTCGTGTCCGCCTTTATATATAAGGTTATTTTTTTAACCTTTATGTCCAATTCCCATTCATATGTATACGAATGTATCTATACATATTTTATTACGTATATTCACTCATTTTAGTATGCATCTAGACAACAAGTGACATATCCAAAACATCTTACATTTTAAAACATATACATTTAAAAACAACGAAGGAAGTATGTGTTAAAAAATGTTGGAGTATACGTGTCCGCCGACCGTATCCGGCCGTTTAGATTATGTACCAGCTGCAGCTCATCTTGGCGTTCACGTCAAGACTCATACAGATGGTAAGATATCTCATGTACATGGTAGGTGTTCACGTAACCTGATTGTAATCTGAACTGATCGATCGATGTATCCTGTACTATATATATGAGGGACGAGGCGTGCGAATCAGCAGCCCGTACTGTTGCAATTTACATGGTATCAGAGCTGTTCGTTCCTCCCTGTCTCTATCTCTAAACCGCAACTCTCCCAACCCCAACCCTAGATCGATCCCAATCCCTCCCAGCAGCCATGAACGCTGATGAACTCCAAAAGCGTGAGGAAGAGCTCCAGAAGCGTGAAGAGGCACTCAATACCCGTGAGAGCTCGCTCGCACGCCAAGCCGAAGAAAAGGGCAAATCGCCCGAAACCTCCACCACCATATCTACTTCCCCATCCAACTATGTCGCCTCCATCAAAACCCATGTTCCCATCACCTTGGACCTCCAAGACTCCAACTATGCAAAGTGGCGCGAACTCTTTCTCGTCGCCCTCGGCCGCTATGGCCTCACCGCCCACGTCCTCGCCGATAACGGCGCGACTCCCTCTGACACCTCGCCTACCTCTGAGTGGGCGCGCGACGACTACACTGTGCTGTCATGGATGTACGGCTCCATCTCCCTCGAGCTCTTCGGCATCATCATGGCGCCCGGCTCCTCCGCCAAGCAAATATGGGACGCCATCGACAACCTCTTCCGCGACAACAAAAAAAGCCGTGCAATTTCCCTCGACGCGGAGTTTCGGAACACTCCGCAAGGCGACATGACGATCTTAGAATACTACGCCAAGCTGAAGAACCTCGCCGACGCTCTCGCTGACGTCGGGCAGACCGTCACCGATGAGACCCTTGTTCTCACCTTGCTCCGTGGCCTCAGTGAGCAGTATGCACACCTGCGTTCCTTTCTTCCATTTCAGCGACCGTTCCCTTCGTTCCTGCAGACCAGGTCGGCGCTCGTCCTCGAGGAGGCTCAGAAGAAGACGGACGCAAAGAACGCCGCTGCAACGGCTCTTTGGGCCAGCGGCAACAGCGTCATCCCAAGCACCGGAGGCGACCGAGCACCTCCCTCGGGCGGCGGACGCGCGAACGCCTTCTCCCCGTCCAACGGCAATGGCCAAGGCTACCGCGGCGCGGCGGCGGTGGCCAAGGACGTGGACCCGGTGGGCGCGGCCGCGGACGTGGCGATCCGTGGATGTTCAACCCATGGACTGGCCTGCCCACCCGCGCTGGACACATCCATCAGCCGGCGCCTCAGCAACAACCGTGGCAGCAGCGTCCCTGGCGTGCTCCCACGCAAGGCCTGCTCGGTCCACGACCAGGCGCTCCATCTCAGGCATATGCTGCGTACACTCCAGCTCCAGGCTACACCAGCACGCATGCTCCAGGATACACCAACATGCAGATGACTCAGGCACCATCAACTTTCAACGTACAGCAACAGCAGTAGCAGCAACAGCTCGACCCGGCGTCATCGCCGCCCTCAACAACATGCACTTCCCCAACCAAGAATGGTACATGGACTCCGGTGCTTCTTCCCATATGGCGTCCGATCCGGGTAATTTACACTCCATCACACCTTCCTGCTCTCACACAGTCACCGTCGGCAACGGCGCATCTCTTCCCATCACTCACGTTGGCTCTCAAACACTTGAATCTCTCACCAAACCTCTCTATCTTCACAATATTCTTGTCGTCCCTAATATTATTAAAAATCTTGTTTCTGTTCGACAATTCACCACCGATAATAATTGTTCTATTGAATTTGATCCTTTCGGTTTTTCTGTGAAGGCTCTTCCCACCGGACCGTGATTCTTCGATGCAATAGCTCCGGACCTCTTTATCCTCTACACCAACCAGCACCCGCCGCCGAAGCCCACATCATCGCCGCCTCCTCCTCACTTTGGCATCGTCGCCTTGGACATCCCGGCAACCACACCATGTCACGTCTCCATAGTTCCAAACATATTTCTTACAATAAGGGAGGACCGCCCCTCTGTCACGCGTGTCAACTAGGCAAACATGTTAGACTACCCTTTTATGCTTCCCAAACTTCTACAGTTCGGCCGTTTGAATTAATTCACTGTGATTTATGGACATCACCAATTCCTAGTGCTTCTGGATTTTGCTATTATCTTATCATTGTGGACGATTTTACACACTATTTTTGGAGCTTTCCCCTTCGCAAAAAGTCCGACGTTTATGCCACATTCATCGCATTTCATGCCTATGCTCGTACACAATTTCATCTCTCTATTTCCGCCCTCCAATGCGATAATGGCCGAGAATTCGACAATACAAAAATTGATACCTTCTGTACATCACATGGTATCTTGCTCCGCTTCTCTTGTCCTTATACCTCCCAGCAAAACGGCACTGCCGAGAGAGCCATCCGGACCACTAATGACGTCATTCGCACCCTTCTATTTCAAGCATCTATGCCACCATCTCTTTGGGCTGAGGCTCTACACACTGCCACCTACCTCATCAATATTCGACCAACATCAGCACGCAACTTTTCCACACCTTACACCCTCTTGTTCGGCATCTCTCCGCCATACCATGATCTTCGCGTATTTGGTTGCCTATGTTATCCTAACACTTCCTCCACTTCTCCTAACAAGCTTAGCGCACGATCGACTAGATGTGTCTTCCTTGGTTATCCTACACGGCACCGCGGGTACCGTTGTCTTGATCTTACGACTCGACGCATTATCATCTCGCGACATGTCGTCTTCGATGAAGCAAACTTTCCGTACGCTAGTCCTCCACAACCTACAACACAACCGTTTCCTCTGTTTGATTCACCACCAGCCCCTCTATACATGCCTAACCCAGTAGCTCATGCTCCAGCGCCGGCCACTACACACAATTCTTCTCTCCACGTACCAGCTCCCCAACCCACTATGCATGCACCCGTTATGCATGGATCCACTGGCCACACTTCCACATGCAACCAACCAGACGAACCCAGCTCTCCTCCTCACGCCTCTCCACCACCATCAGCCATCGCAGCCTCTCCCATACCACATAACTATCTTATTGCCCTACGTGATCCCTCTTGGAGACACGCCATGCAGGAAGAGTTCGACGCTCTCACACTTAACCAAACCTGGCAACTCGTTCCTCCCCCTCCCGGTGCAAATATTGTTAGCGGTAAATGGGTCTTCCGCCATAAGTACAATCTTGATGGTTCCCTCTCTCGCCACAAAGCTCGTTGGGTTGTCCGTGGTTTTTCTCAACAACCTGGGGTCGATTTCAACGAAACCTTTAGCCCGGTTGTCAAACCCGCCACCATTCGTATAGTTCTTTCTCTCGCTACATCACATTCATGGCCGATACATCAATTAGATGTTAAGAACGCATTTCTTCATGGGCACCTCGACGAGATTGTTTACAGTCAACAACCGTCAGGCTTTGTCGATCCTCAACATCCCACTCACGTATGTCGTCTTCTCAAATCTCTTTATGGCCTTAAACAAGCACCTCGCGCATGGTTTCAGCGTTTTGCTCGATTTGCTCGAACCATCGGATTCATCGAGTCCAAGTCCGATGCCTCCCTATTTATTCTTCGCCGCAACCATGAAACATCATATCTCCTCCTCTATGTCGATGATATAATTCTAACCGCTTCCACGACCACCCTACTTCGGTCCATCATCCAATCTCTTAGCTCCGAATTTGCAATGAAATATCTCGGCCTTCTCCACCATTTTCTCGGTATTTCTGTCACTCGAACCACCTCTGGTCTCCATCTCTCCCAGCGCCAGTATATTCTTGACATCCTATCTCGCGCCGGCATGCGCGACTGTAATCCTGTTCAAACTCCTATAGACACCAAAGCCAAATTATCTTCTTTTGCTGGTCCGTCGGTGGCTGATCCCTCTCTCTACCGCAGTCTCGCTGGAGCTCTCCAGTACGCCACATTGACTCGTCCCGAGATAGCTTACGCCGTACAACAAGTTTGTCTTCATATGCACGACCCTAAAGAGCCTCACTTTAACCTTATCAAACGCATCCTTCGTTATCTTAAGGGTACCCTTGATCATGGTCTCCTCATAAATGCTTCCTCTTCTCATTCCCTAATTGCCTACTCGGATGCCGATTGGGCCGGATGCCCGGACACCAGACGTTCGACGTCGGGGTTTTGCATGTTCCTTGGTGATAATCTGATCTCATGGTCCTCGCGTCGCCAAACTACGGTGTCACGTTCCAGTGCAGAGGCAGAGTATAGAGCTGTTGCGACGGCAGTGGCTGAATCTTGTTGGGTTCGCCAATTACTGCAGGAACTCCATCGACCCATTGAGAGTGCTATGATTGTTTATTGTGACAATGTCAGTGCAGTATATCTTTCCGCCAATCCGGTTCAGCATCGTCGCACGAAGCATATCGAGTTGGACATTCACTTCGTCCGCGAGAAGGTCGCCCTTGGTGCAGTTCGTGTTCTTCACGTGCCCTCATCCTCCCAGTTTGCGGATATTTTCACCAAAGGATTGCCGACTACATTGTTTCATGAATTTCGGAACAGTCTTCACGTCGCTTCTCTCCTCGGTTCAGACTGCGGGGGCGTGTTGGAGTATACGTGTCTGCCGACCGTATCCGGCCGTTTAGATTATGTACCAGCTGCAGCTCATCTTGGCGTTCACGTCAAGACTCATACAGATGGTAGGATATCTCATGTTCATGGTAGGTGTTCACGTAACCTGATTGTAATCTGAACTGATCGATCGATGTATCATGTACTATATATATGAGGGACGAGGCGTGCGAATCAGCAGCCCGTACTGTTGCAATTTACAAAAAATACTAATATTTTACAAGATCCGCCAAATCCCCATTTCTCTCCCGTCAAGGGCTCATTTGGTAACTGCAATCCCGGGAGGATCCCGGCCTTTTCCCGGAGAGAATTTTCCCCTAGTCCGGAGGTCGGAAATAAAATCCCGGGCTTTTACACATGTTTCTTCAGATTCCCGGCCGGGATTATTTTCCCTGGGTCTTTCTCCCCTGCAACCAAATGAGCCCCAAAATGGGAAAAAAATCCCCATTTGTCCCCGTCCGACCTCACCGCAGCCCTGCCGCCACCGCCGCCGTGTCCCTCTCCCCTCCCCTCCACCGCCGCCGCCGCCGTGTCAGCTGATTTGCCCCTCTCCCCACCCACGGTGGTCATGGCACGGCGCAACTGGGCAGATCTCCCCGTGGAGTTGCTGCTCGAGTTCATCCGCCGCGTGCCTTGCCGAGCCGACCGCCAGGCCTTCCGGAACGTCTGCGGCAACTGGCGCAACGCCCTCACGCACTCGCAGCCGCCGCCCGCCCCGCTGCCGTGGCTCCTCCTCACCTCCGGCCCCGCGCCGACCCTCTCCTGCATCCTCAGCAAAGGGGCGGCACACCAGCTCGTCGCCCAGCGCACGCCGCCGCCGGCCCGCTACTTCGGCTCCTACGACGGCGCGTGGGTCTTCACCGCCCTCAACCAGACTTCGGGCCACGTCGCGCGCAACCTCCGAACTGGCGCCACCATCGACCTCCCCAACGCGCTTCGCCCGATGGGAACACAGCGCTAGTCGACATCGTCATCCTCGCCGCCACACTCTCTTCGCCACCAGATCTGCCAGGTGCGTTGCCGCCGGCCTCGTGGCCAACCGCACAAGCACTAGCTCACGGCTGGAGATCACCTTCTGGCGCAGAGTCTGCAGGCCTAATTTTCTTGATGATGGAACAGTGCAAGCTCAATTCCAAGCCATTTACCCCCGTCTTCCCTACTATGAGTCTCCTCACATTCCTCGTGGGAAGGTGCTATCTCGCTACCTTGTGGAATCACGTGGGTCTTTGCTGATGGTCCTCAGGTGTGCTCCATTTGGTGAGCGTCAGACCTCTGAGTTTGTGGTGTTCCAGATGGTTCAACTGCATACTAGTGCCAATGGGAGATTAGAGCATGATTGGGAGCACCTACCTCATCTAGATGGCCGCATCATTCTCCTTGGAAGAGGTTGTTCAAGATCGTACCAAGTATCTTCTTACCCAGGAATCCAGGAGTGTGTCTATTTTTTGGATGATAAGGAGTTTGAGGATGACGATACCAGGAAGTACTCCTGCGGCGGTAGTGGGAAATGGTGGCCGGGAACCATTGCTCCGATCCAACACCCTTCCTTGCCTTCTCATGAGTTCTCCTCTTATTCTTCTCCAACCTGGCTACTGCCTTAAGCTGAGGTACGTTTTTCTTAGCCATGG